>NQII01003384.1:141663-235630 GCA_002778355.1 Clitarchus hookeri | reverse complement strand
CTTAATGACGTCAGCAGTTATCGAAATACCCGAATGTTCTATAGCCATAATCATGGGAGAAAAACGATCTGACAAACCTGCCAATAATAGCGATCCCACCCACTCATCACTGATTTTAAAACCTGTGCCATTTAACTTGTGTGCTGCTTCTACCATTTGCGTGACATAGGTGGTCATTGAGTCACAATTTTCAAGTCTGATAGATATCAGATGGCGAAGTAAAGTTATCTTTCGAGAAAAACCTGAGTCATCGAACATGTTCTTCAACTTAGTCCATAATTCTGCCGAGCTCCTGGTATTCTTGATATGCACATACAGCGCGGAATCGATCGTTAAAATTAACTTTGCCTTCGTCTTGGCGTCATCGGCCGGCTTCAATTCGACGTCAGGCACCGCCATGATGTAGTGTTCCATGCCTTCTAACACCAACAAATTTTGAGCCGCGAAACTCCACTCGTCATAGTTTTCCCTGCCTTTTAGTTTAGGCACACTCGCAATATAGCTCGAGGTCATGTTTCAGCGAATTGACGTTACACTATTTCAACTTTTAAACTGATAAAATCACGTAAAAAAAAGGATTGCCCATAACCTGATAGAAACACGTCAAGCTTCCGCAACAGACTGATTTATTTGTTCCTTTTTAGCACATACATAGTTACAGTTCAATATAGATGGCGCCACTAGACGTATTTATTTTGATACCAACTACGGAATACCAACAGCATACAACCATGTTTCCTGATTATAACAGTTATTAAGTTGGCTAAGGTAACTAATCGCAAATGCTATATCAGGCCTAGTTAAAACCGTTAAATACATAAGACTTTCAATAAGCTGTTGGTAGGGCATTTGGTAATTTCAATTTTTCTCTTTATTATCATTAAATTTAGCCTCTAAAGGGTATCTGCAATTTTACATTCTGTGATACGGAATTTTTTTCATAATTTGCCGATATAATTTTTTTAGGCNTCTAAAGGGTATCTGCAATTTTACATTCTGTGATACGGAATTTTTTTCATAATTTGCCGATATAATTTTTTTAGGCAAAGTAATTTCACTTATAGTTTTGTCTACATTTACACTCATTCCAAAACATTGCTTAACCCCTCCTAAGTCTTAGATTTTAAACTGCGACTCTAATGCATTTTGTATTTACATAGTTTCATTATCATCATTAGAAGAAATTAAGAAGTCGTCGACGTAAAGTGTAACAATTGTTCTACTACTATTCTTATTTTTGGTATACAAACAAGACTATCTTACAACGCTTATAACCCATCTTGATGAGACACTCATCTACCTTCTTGTACCATGCTCTTGAAGACTTTTTAAGCCATAAATGGCCTGTTTTTATTTAAGTACTATTCCACAACTTTTTGTTACAGGAAAACCATCGGGTTTTTGCATATAAATTGTTTCCTCAAGCTCCCCATTCAAGAAAGCCGTAGTAACGTCAAGATGTGTTAGATTTNTGGTTTTTGCATATAAATTGTTTCCTCAAGCTCCCCATTCAAGAAAGCCGTAGTAACGTCAAGATGTGTTAGATTTAAACCTAACTGAGCATATAATGCAAATAACAATATCAGTTTTGTATGCCTGACAACAGGTGAAAATGTCTCTGAATAGTCTACGCCATGTTTTTGCATATAACCACACGCCGCGAGCCTAGCAAGATAACTGACCTAATTATCATTGTCATATAATTTTCTTAGAACCCATTTGCACTTCACAACCGTAGCACTTTTTGGAGCATCTACCAAATCCCACGCACTATTATCATCAAACCACCTAAGTTCTTCATTCACAGACTGAAACCACTGCTCTTTTTCAGGTCCTTTTAGTGCTTCTTTCGGAGATAAGTCGATCGCATCATCAAATACATTTTCATCAACNACTGCTCTTTTTCAGGTCCTTTTAGTGCTTCTTTCGGAGATAAGTCGATCGCATCATCAAATACATTTTCATCAACTCACATATCTGAGAATCCTAAACGATCTGGTTTCTTTCTGTTCCTCATTGGCCTGTTTTCTGGTTCAGTCGCTTCANGCACATATCTGAGAATCCTAAACGATCTGGTTTCTTTCTGTTCCTCATTGGCCTGTTTTCTGGTTCAGTCGCTTCAGTAGTATCATCAGTGTCTTCACCTTCACTTGGTTTATACAACTCATCAGATTATTCTACCACTGACTCTTCATTTTTTGCAGAAGTGTCCCCAACTGAATTTAAACTTTGTTCTTTTTGTTCAGCATTAGATGTGCTCTCATTTACTGGTATGATAGTTTCTTCTTCCATGATGATAACATCTCTGCTAGTTGTCATAGATTTAGTACTTGGGTTGTAAAGTCGGTAACCTATGACATTTTCTGGTAATCCCATCAATATGTGTTTCTCTGACTTCTCGTCTCATTTTTGTCTTCTTTCTTTTCCTACATAAACCATCACAGTACTGCCAAATATTCTCAGATGGTTTTGTCAGGTTTTTTTTCTGTCCACATTTCAAATGGCGTTGTTCCATCCAACACCGATGCTACAATTCGATTCTGAAGATAAACAGNTTTTTTTCTGTCCACATTTCAAATGGCGTTGTTCCATCCAACACCGATGCTACAATTCGATTCTGAAGATAAACAGTTGTGTTTGTCGCCTCAGCCCAAAAATCTTTGCGATTAAAACGCACTTTGTTGTCCGTGGAGCGAAAGAGGTGCTATGTGCGATTACGGCGTTCACATAATCCATTTTCCTCTTGTGTGTTAGCGTTTGTTTTTTGATGATTAATCCCTTTCTTTAGCAAGTATGTATCAAATTATTTATTACAAAACTTACCTCCATTGTCACTTCTCAATGCTTTGATACTTTTGTTGGTTTCATTTTCCACTTTTACTCGAAATTGCTAAAAACAAGTCAAGGCTTCGCTATTGTATTTTATAAAATATACAAATATCAAGCGACATTTAGAACTACCAATGTATTCTTTCTCCATAGGCCCACATATGTCTGTGTGAACTACTCCGAGTATCTCATTACTTCTTGAACCAACATAAGTAAAAGGCAGTAGATTTTGCTTACCTTCATAGCCAAATCCGTAAGATGACTTACTTATGTCAGCTTTTTCATCAAGGTAAGTACCCTCTGTGGCAGTTTTCATTTAATTCTAATAGTTGCTGTTTAAATGACATAATCTGTGATGCCACGTGTTTGCAGACACCACGGATGCAGCCAGTAGGCATTGTGGCATTCTCAACTTGTAAACTCAATTTATTAACGAAGACGTGGCCACTAATACACCATTTTCATGGTAAAANATTGTGGCATTCTCAACTTGTAAACTCAATTTATTAACGAAGACGTGGCCACTAATACACCATTTTCATGGTAAAAATCGCAACCTATCCCGCTAAACTGTACTTTATTCCCGTTGCTATTTAACTGGCTCATGGACAACAGATTAGTCGGTAAATCTGGTGCACAGAAAGCGCCTTTCACTGGCATCTCAAACTCACACTCTTCAGTTTTTGTTACAATATCGACGTCGCCGGTGCACAAAATCAGAACTTTGTTATTGTTTGCAACAATAATTTCTTTATTTTATAGGTATGAAGCGTTCCTAATCCAACTTTCGTTTGCCTTGAAGTGTACACTTGCACCCGAATCAATGTATCACTCATCTTTGCCAAAATTTCCGCTGGAAACACTGCACTGAATGGGTTTGTTTGTTAACGAAAAATCTTCTTGCGTATCAGTTGCCAGAATCATTTGGGCACTGGTTTTTGCAAAGACTGAGCTGTTTACATTTGTAACATTTGACATGAGCATTCGCGTTTCCTTCATTTTTGCTTCCGCCTGCCTTGACATTATTCTTAGGTTGCCACTTTTGCTAACTTGCAAATGCGCCGCTAACTTCGTTACGGTCTTTTACGTTCACATCCATTTCCATATCCAACAACTTCGATTTAATGGCGTCTGTAGTGATGGTAATTCCTAAATGCTCAATGGCCATAATCATAGCGTTATATTTTTTCGGCAATCTGGCTAGCAATAAANGTGATGGTAATTCCTAAATGCTCAATGGCCATAATCATAGCGTTATATTTTTTCGGCAATCTGGCTAGCAATAAACATCCGATCCACTCGTCACTGATGTCAAACCCGGTCCCACATAACCTCTGACCGGTTTCTACNCTAGCAATAAACATCCGATCCACTCGTCACTGATGTCAAACCCGGTCCCACATAACCTCTGACCGGTTTCTACCATGTGCGTTACAAACGACTTCATATAATTGCTGCTTTGCAGGCGAATCTAGACTAAATTCCGCAGTAAACTTATTCTTCTAGAAATACCTACATCGCCGAATAGAGCCTTCAGCTTGTCTCACAGTTCTTTTGAGGTCGTCACATTCTTAATGTGAACGAATAACGTCGAGTCGATGGTCACGATCAGTTTAGCCTTGGTCTTCGCTTCGTCTGCGGCTTCTACACTTTTCCCGGTAACTGGTTTAATACAATGCAGCGTGCCCTCCCGGATTAGAAAATTCTCCGCTGCGAAAGTCCACTCACTGTAGTTTTCCCGACCCTTCAACTTAGGTACGATAACTAGATAGTTCGATGCCATATTTACTGCTTACATGAATAGAAATATTATCACTACGAACTTCTGTCACTGTCGTATACCGTTGCGAGAAATACAGTTTCTAACATTTATTTTTACTGGAATTATGGGTCTGGGCCCATAACCTAAAATGAAAC
Organism: Clitarchus hookeri; assembly: GCA_002778355.1. NCBI lineage: Eukaryota > Metazoa > Arthropoda > Insecta > Phasmatodea > Phasmatidae > Clitarchus > Clitarchus hookeri. The sequence goes on along the minus strand of NQII01003384.1, from coordinate 230,884 downwards.
AAACGTGCTAGTTCCTGACCAGTGATCGAATGAATATATTCAAAGAACCAAAGAGCACAAACCAAAGAGGACAAACCAAAGAGTACAAACCAAATAGTACAAACTAACTAGATGGCAGCAGTAGTTTCTTATTATGATATTATAACAGCAGANAAATAGTACAAACTAACTAGATGGCAGCAGTAGTTTCTTATTATGATATTATAACAGCAGACAACGCACTTTTTTTGCCAACAAACCACATACCAACGACTTCTGTAAATCAGTTATTCTGCTATTACTGATACTAAACAGCTTNTTAGGTACGTTTTCTAGATAGTTCGATGCCATATTTACTGCTTACATGAATGGAAATAGTATCACTACGAACTTCTGTCACTGTCGTATACCGTTGCGAGAAATACAGTTTCTAACATTTATTTTTACTGGAATTATGGGTCTGGGCCCATAACCTAAAATGAAACAAACGTGCTAGTTCCTGACCAGTGATCGAATGAATATATTCAATGAACCAAAGAGCACAAACCAAAGAGGACAAACCAAAGAGTACAAACCAAATAGTACAAACTAACTAGATGGCAGCAGTAGTTTCTTATTATGATATTATAACAGCAGACAACGCACTTTTTTTGCCAACAAACCACATACCAACGACTTCTGTAAATCAGTTATTCTGCTATTACTGATACTAAACAGCTTGTGTTAGAAATATGTGGAATGGAATAATGTAAGAATTCTTCAAAATTACTCATGCGCATTCCATTTTCTTCGTTTTAATAATACAGAATAGTAACAACACGAAAACAACAAAAGCTTATGTTAGCGGATGAACTGGTTGTAGTTCGGGATCTTGATAACAGATAGCGTGGAAGGGCATGTTGTAACAGATGGGGTGGTAGGGTTTGTTGTCGACAAGTAGCAGTACTTTGACCTACCCCTTCATTCCGGCTTTGTAAAAGTTCACTTTTCTCATTTTATTGGCTCAAAACGACAATAGTTTAAAATATATTTCGTCAAATTATTTGAAAATGTTATTTAATCCAACCCCCTCAAATTAATGTAGGCTTTTGGAATTAATATCAAGCATGTATTAGAAGGTGGGGAGAGTGGCGGTATAACATAAAAAAATCATCCAGTGTTTGCAGATGGATTTCATTATGAACACACATAAATTACTACTTTAGCACGAAGTTTAGTTTGTAACACTAATAACGGCTGGTTTGTGAACATGTAGAATAAAAGGTATTTATTTATCTAGGAANAATTATTTGAAAATGTTATTTAATCCAACCCCCTCAAATTAATGTAGGCTTTTGGAATTAATATCAAGCATGTATTGGAAGGTGGGGAGAGTGGCGGTATAACATAAAAAAATCATCCAGTGTTTGAAGATGGATTTCATTATGAACACACATAAATTACTACTTTAGCGCGAAGTTTAGTTTGTAACACTAATAACGGCTGGTTTGTGAACATGTAGAATAAAAGGTATTTATTTATCTAAGAANACGAAGTTTAGTTTGTAACACTAATAACGGCTGGTTTGTGAACATGTAGAATAAAAGGTATTTATTTATCTAGGAACTCTTTAATATCAACGTTTTTTCTGCTTGTGTGATGTGTGTCAGCAGTGCGATCAGAATAGTCAACATAATAATAATTTTCATTTGTTCATGCATCAGCTGATACAGGATTTTGTAAATGGCACGTTGTTTGTTACGTATGCATTAGGTTGGAACCCACTGACGGTCAAAATCTAGTCAACTTATATGAGACAGATCATATATAGGGTTAAATTAGTGTTAGACTGTCAGAAAAAAAACACTTACAAAAAATTATATTAGGATGCTTCCAAAAATGCGAGTGTAACCCTCATTAATCAATAAAATATTTAATCTTTGTTAAATCGGGAAAACTTAAGGCATTTTGATACAAAAGAAAACCAATATAAATCTACTGTATAAACTTGCATGAAACCAAATTAAGGCAGGAGAAAACCGGCCACCCATTACAGAAATAAAAAAATGGCACTCTTGCGAACTTATAATAATACCCTTCATTGTCCGAATAGTGCTAAATATTAATATTTTGAATCGACGAGATATTCTGAGATGATTGCTTAGTATTTTAGGTTGTATTAATATTGCACTTTCAGAGNTAATATTTTGAATCGACGAGATATTCTGAGATGATTGCTTAGTATTTTAGGTTGTATTAATATTGCACTTTCAGAGGAAATGTCTGTGTTTATACAGCAAGATCCTTATGACAGAAAAAAAAAATTAATGCTCTTTACAGAAATATAATTTTNGAAATGTCTGTGTTTATACAGCAAGATCCTTATGACAGAAAAAAAAAATTAATGCTCTTTACAGAAATATAATTTTTTTTTAGATTTACACTATACGCAACGTAATATGAGAGCAAAATTCGATTTAAAAATAGTTCTCAGTTCATTACGAACCTGCAGAGTCAGTCTAAAGAAATCAGTTTGCAGGAGTCAGTCGGCAGTAGTCAGTCTGCCTGAGTCAGTCTGCAGGAGTCAGTCGACAGGAGTCAGCCTGCANCTGAGTCAGTCTGCAGGAGTCAGTCGACAGGAGTCAGCCTGCAAGAGTCAGCCTGCAGAAGTCAGTCTGCAAGAGTCAGTGAGCGGGAGTCAGTCGGCAGGAGTCAGTCGACAGGAGTTAGTCGGCGGGAGTCAGTCTTCAGGGGTCTTTCGACAGGAATCAGTATGCAGGAGACAGACTTCAAGAGTCAGTCGGCATGCGTCAGTCAACAGGAGTCAGTCGGCATGAGTCAGTCTACAGGAGCCTGTCGGCAGGAGTCAGTCTGTAAGAATCATTTCGCAGGAGTCAGTCGGTAGGAGTCAGTCGAGAGTGAAATCTGCTTTGTGGTGAAAAAGTTTTGCACCTTAATACTTGAATATTGCAATACATTTAATCGATTTTTGTTATAAAAAATTAAGTTTGCATGCACACCATTAATTCTTCTTTTTTACATTATTTGCCAGGAAATAATTAAAATTTAAAAGGCAAAGAAATAAAATAGACTCAACAAAAAAAAATTTTGTTAAGTAAAACTGTATTATATGTAGGATTATTTAATTAAATAAAATTATATTTAAAATTGTAAAAGGCAGATTTTAAATCAAATATATAGTTTTAGTAAATTATGCAAGTAGTCAAAGACTCGCATCATGAAGGAAGGTATAATGCTTATTACAATGTAATTTNCGGTAGGAGTCAGTCGAGAGTGAAATCTGCTTTGTGGTGAAAAAGTTTTGCACCTTAATACTTGAATATTGCAATATATTTAATCGATTTTTGTTATAAAAAATTAAGTTTGCATGCACACCATTAATTCTTCTCTTTTACATTATTTGCCAGGAAATAATTAAAATTTAAAAGGCAAAGAAATAAAATAGACTCAACAAAAAAAAATTTTGTTAAGTAAAACTGTATTATATGTAGGATTATTTAATTAAATAAAATTATATTTAAAATTGTAAAAGGCAGATTTTAAATCAAATATAAAGTTTTAGTAAATTTTGCAAGTAGTCAAAGACTCGCATCATGAAGGAAGGTATAATGCTTATTACAATGTAATTTNAAGTTTTAGTAAATTTTGCAAGTAGTCAAAGACTCGCATCATGAAGGAAGGTATAATGCTTATTACAATGTAATTTTTTTAATACTACGAAAATTACAGATTTTCCTTTGTCCATGATAATAAGTGTCGCCAGCTCGTCTGGCTGCTGAACTGAGAGAGTGGATATATGCTCATATCACACCTACCAGAGAAATCAAAATATTAACACCACCTATGTGCTGAAAATAGAATCCAACTTGGAGGGCGCAGACAGCGCAACCTATATATTAAAAACACAAACAACTATGGCTGCTACCTGGTGGCTAAATAGACAACTCTCCTGGTGGCGATATATATTATCAATACACCAACGCCAACTATAATATGTAAAAGTAAACATATGAAATCCAAGATGGCGTTGCCTTTAATGTGTAAACAAATGACAAAAGAGAAAACCAAGATGGGTGCATTGGATAGAATGAGTATAAGTGAGGAGTGGTGGAGGCCTTCTGACTAAATCGCGAAGACAAGTAATTGACCGAATAAATAACCAATAACTAATTGGTAAGGGTGGTGGTGGAAGGACTTCTGGAAATATTGGTTTTTTNTAATTGACCGAATAAATAACCAATAACTAATTGGTAAGGGTGGTGGTGGAAGGACTTCTGGAAATATTGGTTTTTTAAATACATTTATAATAATAATTTTTTTAATTAATTCCTCAAACTTATTCATTCATAACTGAGATACAGTTNTTTTTTAAATACATTTATAATAATAATTTTTTTAATTAATTCCTCAAACTTATTCATTCATAACTGAGATACAGTTTGTCGAAAAATCAATTTTCAGTTGTGATAAACATGGCCATGCTAAGATGTAATAAGTTGAAAGAGGCATGTATATTACTTTGTAGTATACTTTACTTCCTTACAGTGTTGAAGCATATAAAGACAGTGAGACACCTGTATGTGTGGCGGGGAACACTAGCAGTCAAGCGTGTACAGAGGAGAGCAACAAGCAGCTGTGTGGGCGAGGAGAGTGCGCAAGTATGTACTCAAGCGGGTGGTTTCGCCCCACTTGTCACCCCACTGCTCCTCTGTCACAGGGTCACCAGGGTATGAGACCATGGGTGACCTGGCTCCAATACGTAACACCAGCAGTCAAGTGTGTACTGATGAGAGCAACGAGCTGCTGTGTGGGTGAGGAGGGTGCGGAAGTATGTACTCACACGGGTGGTTTCGCCCCACTTGTCACCCCACTGCTCCTCTGTCACAGGGTCACCAGGGTATGTGACCATGGGCGACGTGGCTCCAATATGGAACACCAGCAGTCAAGTGTGTACTGAGGAGAGCAACGAGCTGCTGTGTGGGTGAGGAGAGTGCGGAAGTATGTACTCACGCGGGTGGTTTCGCTCCACTTGTCACCCCACTGCTCCTCTGTCACAGGGTCACCAGGGTATGTGACCATGGGCGACCTGGCGCCATTTTGGATAACTAGAAGTCAAGTGTGTACTGAGGAGAGCAACGAGCCGCTGTGTGGGTGAGGAAGATTGCGCAAGTATGTACTCACGCGGGTGGTTTCGCCACACTTGTCACCCCACTGCTCCTCTGTCACAGGGTCACCAGGGTATGTGACCATGGGCGACCTGGCTCCAATACGAAACACCAGCAGTCAAGTGTGTACTGAGGAGAGCAACGAGCCGCTGTGTGGGTGAGGAGAGTGCGCAAGTATGTTCTCACGCGGGTGGTTTCGCCCCACTTGTCACCCCACTGCTCCTCTGTCACAGGGTCACCAGGGTATGTGACCATGGGCGACGTGGCTCCAATATGGAACACCAGCAGTCAAGTGTGTACTGAGGAGAGCAACGAGCTGCTGTGTGGGTGAGGAGAGTGCGGAAGTATGTACTCACGCGGGTGGTTTCGCTCCACTTGTCACCCCACTGCTCCTCTGTCACAGGGTCACCAGGGTATGTGACCATGGGCGACCTGGCGCCATTTTGGATAACTAGAAGTCAAGTGTGTACTGAGGAGAGCAACGAGCCGCTGTGTGGGTGAGGAGAGTGCGGAAGTATGTACTCACGCGGGTGGTTTCGCTCCACTTGTCACCCCACTGCTCCTCTGTCACAGGGTCACCAGGGTATGTGACCATGGGCGACCTGGCGCTATTTTGGATAACTAGAAGTCAAGTGTGTACTGAGGAGAGCAACGAGCCGCTGTGTGGGTGAGGAAGATTGCGCAAGTATATACTCACGCGGGTGGTTTCGCCACACTTGTCACCCCACTGCTCCTCTGTCACAGGGTCACCAGGGTATGTGACCATGGGCGAACTGGCTCCATTACGGAACACCAGCACTCAAGTGTGTACTGAGGAGCGCAACGAGCCGCTGTGTGGGTGAGGAGAGTGCGCAAGTATTTACTCACGCTGGTGGTTTCGCCCAACTTGTCACCCCACTGCTCCTCTGTCACAGGGTCACCAGGGTATGTGACCATGGGCGAACTGGCTCCATTACGGAACACCAGCACTCAAGTGTGTACTGAGGAGCGCAACGAGCCGCTGTGTGGGTGAGGAGAGTGCGCAAGTATTTACTCACGCTGGTGGTTTCGCCCAACTTGTCACCCCACTGCTCCTCTGTCACAGGGTTACCAGGGTATGTGACCATGGGCGACCTGGCTGCAATACCGAACACCAGTAGTCAAGTGTGTACTGAGGAGCGCAACGAGCCGCTGTGTGGGAGAGGAGATTGCGCAAGTATGTACTCACGTGGGTGGTTTCACCCCACTTGTCACCCCACTACTCCTCTGTCACAGGGTCAACAGGGTATGTGACCATGGGTGACCTGGCTCCAATATGGAACACCAGCAGTCAAGTGTTTATTGAGGAGCGCAATGAGCCGCTGTGTGGGTGAGGAGAGTGCGCAAGTATGTACTCATGCGGGTGGTTTCACCCAACTTGTCACCCCACTGCTCCTCTGTCACAGGGTCACTAGGGTATGTGACCATGGGCGACCTGGCTCCAATACGGAACACCAGCAGTCAAGTGTGTACTGAGGAGCGCAACGAGCCGCTGTGTGGGAGAGGAGAGTGTCCGCAAGTATGTATTCACGCGGGTGGTTTCGCCCCACATTTCACCCCACTGCTCCTCTGCCACAGGGTCACCAGGTTATGTGGCCATGGGCGACCTGGCGCCATTGCGGATCACTAGCAGTCAAGTTTGTACTGAGGAGNAGGGTCACCAGGTTATGTGGCCATGGGCGACCTGGCGCCATTGCGGATCACTAGCAGTCAAGTTTGTACTGAGGAGAGCAACGAGATGCTGTGTGGGTGAGGAGAGTGCGCAATTATGTACTCACGCTGGTGGTTTCGCCCAACTTCTCACCCCACTTCTCCTCTGTCGCAGGGTCACCAGGGTATGTGGGTGATGTGAGTGCGCAAGTATGTACTCACATGGGTGGTTTCACCCCACTTGTCACCCCACTGCTCCTCTGTCACAGTGTTACCAGGGTATGTGGGTGAAGTGAGTGCGCAAGTATGTACTCATGCGGGTGGTTTCACCCCACTTGTCACCCCACTGCTCCTCTGTCGCAGGGTCATCAGGGTATGTGGGTGAGGAGAGTGCGCAAGTATGTACTCACGCGGATGGTTTCGCCTAACTTGTTACCCCACTGCTCCTGTGTCACAGGGTCACCTGGGTATGTGGCCATGGGCGACCTGGCGCCATTGCGTATCACCTGCACACACAATCACGCATTTATAGATACTCATACACACATTATATTACAATACAGTTTCAATTTAAAAATATACATATTTCCCTGATGGAAATGCTTTGACATGGGATGTTTCTTAAGAGAGGGAAATAATAAAATTTTATAAAATTATTTATTATATTTGTAACATACAGTTTTAAGTCTAATTTTTTATTTGTAATACGTTTACCAGAAAGACCAAATTAAATAGTGATATGTATTTATGATTTGAAATATACAGTATAAACAGCACTGACTAAATATTAAAAGCAAGAAACTGCAGTAAGCAGATAACATTATTTAATCATCCTATTTGTTACATTAATGTTAAAAACTAATATGATAGTAATTTTTATTGAGAATTAATTTAATAATATATTCAAGAGCTTAATGCATTGAAAGGTAACAAATTGTTTCATCACTTTCCTTTTATATGACGTTCAAAAGCAGTAGCATCAGAAAGAAAATTACTAAAAATACACTTCTCGTTCAATGATATATAGTTAAGAAACATACAAATGCAGCCTATAATAAAATTATTTTGTACAATTATAAAGTTTTATGATATGAAATTATAATATTAATATAGATGTATTGATATTCATGCAGTGAAACAAATGTCTTTAATAACTACATGACTTGTTTGAAAAGCAATGTTATAGGAACTAAAGTAATTTTTTGGTGCTTCATATGTAACTTATTATTGAAAGCATGCATTTGATTATAAGCTACTTTTTCAGAAGGAGATTTTTAAAATTTTGCAGCGAGAGAAACGTTTATTGAAACAAAATACACTAAATAAATGCTAAAGTGAACGGAGTGAGGAATTCATTCGAGCAAATCATCTTGAAGGTTTTAATGTCCAAGTATAATTAGAGATAGGAATAACTAACTTCCCTCGTGGCATACTTGATTGAGACGATGATCGCCACAGGGGGCAGATGCTAATACTGAGGCGGCTACAATACGAGGTGATGTGTGGTTGGCTTCACACCACTTGTCCAGTAACACTTCTGCTTTGGAGCAATACAACCACTGATTTGTGGAAAATTTGTCATTTAAAATGTGATTTCGTTAACAGAATATTTAATATCCCAAAAACGAAAATGTCTTCAGAAAATATTATGACAGGAAAACGTTAAACAAGACAGACAAATGATAAAAAATTATTTGATAGGAATTTTGAGATATAATATGAGATATTATAAAAATGGAGGAAAATGAATACAGTTTATTTATCCTTATTAACAGTTACTGCCNTAAATACAGTTTATTTATCCTTATTAACAGTTACTGCCCAGGACTAAACACCGGTAGCATGGAACTGGAACTAATATGTAGGTTGTAGCTAGCATCATGTCAACAGCGAGGTCATTAGAGACGGAGCNCGGTAGCATGGAACTGGAACTAATATGTAGGTTGTAGCTAGCATCATGTCAACAGCGAGGTCATTAGAGACGGAGCAAGTTGCTCAGAGAAGGAGGAGCGGGGAAGTAATAGGCCATGCATGGCCTGCAGTAAGGAACCAGTGAAAACNGAGCAAGTTGCTCAGAGAAGGAGGAGCGGGGAAGTAATAGGCCATGCATGGCCTGCAGTAAGGAACCAGTGAAAACAGGAAACAATAGAAAACCTTATTCAGGAGGTTTCAGTGTTCGCCTGAATCGGAAATGGAACTATAACCTGGAGAGANAGGAAACAATAGAAAACCTTATTCAGGAGGTTTCAGTGTTCGCCTGAATCGGAAATGGAACTATAACCTGGAGAGAAATATCAACTCTCCTAACGTTGTTGAATCTGTAGGGACCCATGTCCTAGAAAGAGAGAGAGAAAGTGTGTGTGGCTTTAGTTCACCTGCCGTTATGAATTACACCATAACTAACAATATAGTTCTCTTGCACTCAAGAGCACTACATATGTGCTAAACAGGTTGTATGTGCAAGATTCGATAAATGTTACCACATCGTGATTAACAGTCTGGCTAATTGCCTCATAGTAAGATAGTGTCACCAACTGTCTTGTTCTGCCACCAGTGATACAAATGAAACAATACTGAACCAAACAAACGCCGAAAACCTGACAAGATGCTGTGGACTAAAGAGAGGAAGCACGCAGGTAGAAAGTACCATTTTCTCAAGTCATCCAGTAGACGTCGGGGACGCTCCCCTCCCACCAAGGTCAACCTTGTTCTATTCCTGTCAGTGACGCTCCTGGAACTTTGCAATTAGGAGTCTGGCCGCATTATGCAGCCGGTCGACAATCGGAGATCTCATATTTTCCTCCGCCCTTGCATTCCGGCGCTGCTCCATACTCACCTTGCTTCACCCTCTTCGGCTCTAAACACCGCGGTGATAACAGCCTCCCAAGTATATATCCTTCCAATCATGAATAGGAATAACACGAACTTTACACACAACGCATCTAAATTTGTGTGAAAATCTGCAGCACGTGATCGCAGATTCCTACCAATGACCTGCAAGATGTTACAGCATCCCGCCCCACGTAGATAACGAAATTTGGTAGTAAACACAATGTAAGAGCCACAAGTGGGAAACGTGATGTTCGGTATAGCAATGGCTCATATAATGCTTGTCTACCGTAATNCACAATGTAAGAGCCACAAGTGGGAAACGTGATGTTCGGTATAGCAATGGCTCATATAATGCTTGTCTACCGTAATTAATAAGACAACCCTCGCTAGAGGACATGCCCGACGTCAGTGTCGATATCAACTCAGGCTGGTGAGTACGTAGTGTTACGTGAACATTGNCTCGCTAGAGGACATGCCCGACGTCAGTGTCGATATCAACTCAGGCTGGTGAGTACGTAGTGTTACGTGAACATTGGCATTCGCGTTACAAATAAAGTCAAAACAGATGTTAGAATATGACTTTAGCCTTACATAAATCCTTATTATAAATAGCCTTAATACAATTATCTAAAAAAATGGTTCGATGAATTTTTTAATGTCATAATTGGACACTCATTTTTGCTGGTGGAGCTGCCGATTCTTGGAACAGAAAATTGTAACTTGAATCGAATAAGATTAATTTGCTGACACGTCAATTTCCGTATCGAGCTGTTGTTTTATTGTCTTAAAACCAGGCAACATTGGTAGAGGAATTGGACCGCCCAATCAATGCATTGAATGTCAAGTTAATCAGGCGCAGACTATAAATGATGCCTCAGTTATCCTTAACAAAACACATACTCGTTATCTCTGTAGTAAGTACCTCCATTCTCACTGGACTTACCACATGTGATAGCAGCAACTTGCCGAAGCCAGCCAGGTCGTCATTGGCCGAGGTGAGCCTGGATACAGAGAGAGCCAGTAGCAGCACTGTCCATCTGTCACTCATTTTCACGAGTGTCTCTTCCCCTGAACTTCGCGCCCACAATGTAGCAGCTTTATTATATAGTATTATCGGACTGCAGCAGTGATANGTGTCTCTTCCCCTGAACTTCGCGCCCACAATGTAGCAGCTTTATTATATAGTATTATCGGACTGCAGCAGTGATAATATTAACTCTGTAACCAAGTGCTACGTGCTGCGGTCCACACAAGCTGACCTTTATCACACTGGTAGCGTTTCAGAGCATGGGACTTGCAATTTTAGATACATGAATAGTATTGATGTAGGAGCACCTGTGACGAAGCAGTAATTAAAATGATCGAAGAGGAGTATTAATAAGAACTGGAGAATGGCCACTATTGATTTAAAGAAAATCAAAGTTTTATCATACGTTAAAAAATATTGTCTTTGCACAACTATTTTCGATGATTTTAATCAAATTAATCATTTTATATATAATTTGCCGATTTCTAAGCNTATTGTCTTTGCACAACTATTTTCGATGATTTTAATCAAATTAATCATTTTATATATAATTTGCCGATTTCTAAGCAATCTTATAAAACATACTACTTTAAGAACTTTTTCAATAATTATGTTGCTAATATACAAAAAATTTCCAATTATATNAATCTTATAAAACATACTACTTTAAGAACTTTTTCAATAATTATGTTGCTAATATACAAAAAATTTCCAATTATATAGGTTCAAATATATTTAATTAACCGGTTTAAAGTTATGTAATGCAAACTACTTACGAAGAAAAAATTCAAATGTTTACATAATGGAGCTGCAGTTGTATTGAGAATAAACACTAATAGTATACATTTAATGTCACCATTATAAAAAAAAAATTTGAAAATATGATTGCATCATACATTAAAAAATTTTGAAGAATAAAAAATAAATTTGAATTGTGCTAATAAAATATTCTCAGAAAATAATAAGCATACAATCTCTAAACATTCAAGTGTAAGAAGCAATAATTTGATAATAGAGGCGTTTTATTCATATAGGTGGTTCAAGATAAAGTGAGCACTCTTAAAATCAACCTATGAAAAAAGTAACTGCCCGTTACTGGATATATATCTGAACGTGAACAATAACCGCAATACTCATAGTTAAGTTGGCAGCGAATAACGATAAGTAGTTCCATGNATATATATCTGAACGTGAACAATAACCGCAATACTCATAGTTAAGTTGGCAGCGAATAACGATAAGTAGTTCCATGTTTTAACGACTTCCTAGGCGCAAAGTTAAAAATGTTGTTACTTACAATTCATTTTTTCTTGTTGAATGCAAATAATAAGAATACGGTTTGGCGTTATTGTTATACATTTAGGTTTCTGAATTCTCAAAATTTACATAAATATGTATGTCTGTGTTATTTAGTATTTACGTGATTACNTATACATTTAGGTTTCTGAATTCTCAAAATTTACATAAATATGTATGTCTGTGTTATTTAGTATTTACGTGATTACCTGTTTGCTTTTTAATACCTCGGAAGTTACGTCATTCGTTTTAAAACAATAAGACCATGAAAAGGATATTTACTGCAAGTGAAAATTTTATCGAGTGTTTGGAGTNTATACATTTAGGTTTCTGAATTCTCAAAATTTACATAAATATGTATGTCTGTGTTATTTAGTATTTACGTGATTACATGTTTGCTTTTTAATACCTCGGAAGTTATGTCATTCGTTTTAAAACAATAAGACCATGAAAAGGATATTTACTGCAAGTGAAAATTTTATCGAGTGTTTGGAGTACTTTAAACAATATTGTAAATATTTGTCCGTATGGTTAAATTTGTAATATCCGTACTATTTTCTACAACCAATCTTTATGGTAAGTAATTTTTAGCAAAATTATATTTTGCATTAAATGTGTGAATGCAGCTCCNTTTTCTACAACCAATCTTTATGGTAAGTAATTTTTAGCAAAATTATATTTTGCATTAAATGTGTGAATGCAGCTCCAATAATTCCATTGTCATAAGCTAGTCACTGTTATTAAAGTATCCTCGTGAAGTTACATTCAATTCAGTGAAGGCTTTTAAATATTGTAGGCGAAAAGTGATATTTTGAGCAAAGCAGTAGGCCTTGGAAACATTAGTGGTATTTGATTTAAAAACTGTGTTGCTTGATGAGTCCTCATTTGCACTGAGTAATAGATATTACCGTGGAAATGTGCTGTAATTCTTTCCAGCCATTATGTTCCATGACATCATGACAATTGTTTTCATTACTCGCAATNCCGTGGAAATGTGCTGTAATTCTTTCCAGCCATTATGTTCCATGACATCATGACAATTGTTTTCATTACTCGCAATGTAATAGTAATACCAGCCATTTGCTTGCGTGCAGTTTTGTAATAAAATAAACATTTCTGAGGGATTTATGCATTGCTATTCTACAAATAAGTGCTTTTTAATGTAATTCTTTGGTCAAGTAACGATTGTTATTGGCACATTGTTTCTGCATGAAGTAAATANAATAAGTGCTTTTTAATGTAATTCTTTGGTCAAGTAACGATTGTTATTGGCACATTGTTTCTGCATGAAGTAAATACACAGTATTATCTAAAAGCGTGTATTTTTTATGAGTAAGACACGTATGTGTAATGGCCGAGTGTTTCACGTTTTCGTACTTTTGAAGTGCTGGCGTTTTTTTATAACTGAAAAAACAACAATGTTTAACCTTATGCTATACTGTTGACATCCATAACCAAATATATTTTTTTTTGCCCTCGGAATTGTTGACCGAAGTTAAAGGCATTAATTTATAATAGGTACCCGGAAAGATACACAAGCAACAGGCTAAAAATAGAAACTTTGCAGGGTCTTCTCAAGTACTCACTTTACAGTCGCTAGATATAGTTTAGAGTTTGTTTGAGCAGATATGGTAGGGCTGATGGTGGTCTATGTAGTTGAACACTCGGCTCTGATGACAGCAGGTTCNAGTTTGTTTGAGCAGATATGGTAGGGCTGATGGTGGTCTATGTAGTTGAACACTCGGCTCTGATGACAGCAGGTTCTGCGCTCCAGTGGCTTGGAGAACTCACGCACATGGCGTATGGAGAGTACTTCTCTGTCTTCACTGTGCCACTGATTGGTCCATCCTCTGTACAGGAGCGACAAGAATGTTACTCGAGCAGGACAGACCTCCACTCGGTGACTGCCTCTTGTAATGCATGCAAAGTCGCACTCACAGACGGCAATACCTGGGCTCCAGTCAGCCTGCATTTGATATTCAGTGTTTCCCCGACATCTCTCCAGGGNCACTCACAGACGGCAATACCTGGGCTCCAGTCAGCCTGCATTTGATATTCAGTGTTTCCCCGACATCTCTCCAGGGGAATGCTGGAATATCTCCGCACTATAAACCTTGGATTAATTCTTTGAGAACTGGCTCCGTCTCTATTGAGCTCGCTGTCGACGAGAGGTTAAGTCCTACCTGCGTACATACATGCCTGTTATCCATTGTAAACCCTCCTAGGCGCAGGTATTCTCCAGTACGTATTCCAGTTGGTTTACTTGTAAACGAGAAAACATTTGATTAAAATAAAATATAATTATAAAACGTTTGTAAAAGAAATGCTTAAAATAATTGAATTACTTTCTTAGGAGTTAAACATAGTCAAAAGATCATTTCTCGTATCTGAACGTTACGAAGGAAGCTAATTTTAAAATGATATTCTAGAAACCATAAAAGAGTCAATCGTACTAACTGAAAAAGAACACGAAGCTTCCTGAATTAAATGCAAGGAATCAAAAAATCTATTAATAATTTCGATAACCCAAAAGGATAAACTGCAGAGCTTGCAGTATTGGTATTTTTAATTGGTGTGATGAAAAAAAAAACAAAAAAAAAACGTTGTAATGCATTAAACACTCCGGTCGTCTAAGGGTTTAGAGAATAACCTGTACTACACCCACTCCCTCTCCGCCTCTTATGTATAGCAATGCTCTAATAAAGTGCATATAGGGATAAGTGCAGTCAGTAACAGCGCGGGTTGCACTTCCTTCCATATACACCTTTACTCACCAGACCGCACATGCTCGTTGTTCTTTGTGTGGGATAGCTGCTTGTCATTCACCTACATTTTGCAATAGCGCTGTTTTATCTTTATTACGGCTTTTTTCTTTGTATTTTAAGAACAGTATATGTTATTNATTGAGCTCGCTGTCGACGAGAGGTTAAGTCCTACCTGCGTACATACATGCCTGTTATCCATTGTAAACCCTCCTAGGCGCAGGTATTCTCCAGTACGTATTCCAGTTGGTTTACTTGTAAACGAGAAAACATTTGATTAAAATAAAATATAATTATAAAACGTTTGTAAAAGAAATGCTTAAAATAATTGAATTACTTTCCTAGGAGTTAAACATAGTCAAAAGATCATTTCTCGTATCTGAACGTTACGAAGGAAGCTAATTTTAAAATGATATTCTAGAAACCATAAAAGAGTCAATCGTACTAACTGAAAAAGAACACGAAGCTTCCTGAATTAAATGCAAGGAATCAAAAAATCTATTAATAATTTCGATAACCCANTAACTGAAAAAGAACACGAAGCTTCCTGAATTAAATGCAAGGAATCAAAAAATCTATTAATAATTTCGATAACCCAGAAGGATAAACTGCAGAGCTGGCAGTATTGGTATTTTTAATTGGTGTGATGAAAAAAAAAACAAAAAAAAAACGTTGTAATGCATTAAACACTCCGGTCGTCTAAGGGTTTAGAGAATAACCTGTACTACACCCACTCCCTCTCCGCCTCTTATGTATAGCAATGCTCTAATAAAGTGCATATAGGGATAAGGGCAGTCAGTAACACCGCGGGTTGCACTTCCTTCCATAAACACCTTTACTCACCAGACCGCACATGCTCGTTGTTCTTTGTGTGGGATAGCTGCTTGTCATTCAACTACATTTTGCAATAGCGCTGTTTTATCTTTATTACGGCTTTTTTCTTTGTATTTTAAGAACAGTATATGTTATTNACTACATTTTGCAATAGCGCTGTTTTATCTTTATTACGGCTTTTTTCTTTGTATTTTAAGAACAGTATATGTTATTTACATATATGTATTATATATATAAATTCGGTAAAGTAGGTATAACTGCAACAAATGTCTACTGGAGAAACATGACAGGGTATGCCCAATTGTGCATTTCCCCTTCCGGCAGGAGTGTTGAACCTCCGACACCCGAGTTACAATCAATGCCAGCACGACCATGAGATTAAAAGCATTCTTCTCTAATATTTCAAACACTATTTTACCTACGAGTATCCTTTGNATGCCAGCACGACCATGAGATTAAAAGCATTCTTCTCTAATATTTCAAACACTATTTTACCTACGAGTATCCTTTGTCATCCTTTGTTCTAGTACAACTCTTCTTCTACGTAATAAATTACATGCAATTTCACAATTACTTTCTATCGAGGGNTCATCCTTTGTTCTAGTACAACTCTTCTTCTACGTAATAAATTACATGCAATTTCACAATTACTTTCTATCGAGGGAGTTTTTACTGTGCCTACGCCGGCTCCTTTGTAGATCAGGGTAAGTTGGTATCCATGGCCCCAATCGCGACTGTGTTTTCCCAATCCTAGTAAAGCTGCGAGAATGTGCCCTTTTTGGTATAATTAACTGCTTGCTTAGTCTTACAGGACTCAGGCGTGAGGTGCAGTTAGATCCAATCCCTACCTATGACCTTTGACTCTCCTCTTAATTTTATAGTAGGTTATACAAATNCGTGAGGTGCAGTTAGATCCAATCCCTACCTATGACCTTTGACTCTCCTCTTAATTTTATAGTAGGTTATACAAATACATGTATTAGAAAATAAAGAATATTGTACTATTTATATTTAAAACAAATACGGAAGAAAACTACATAGTTATTAAGACTTGTGTTAACTTTCTATTGGCAATGACATTTTCAGCTGTAGATATCCCAACAATTTTCACATTAAATCACGAGTAACGTAAAGTAAGTGCTTGCATGTGAGAATATGAACAAACTTCAACTTAATATTAAATTAAATTAGTCTTTGGTAATCAGATACAAAAACCTATTCTAAATATGCCATGAGAAAATCGAATCTCTTCTGTTTTATTCAGCAATATACAAAAATCTTTACACAGGTCAGAGAAGATAATAACGACTTCAAGATGTTAGCCCTAATGTCACAAACCGGAACTGCCTTCCTCTAATAATACGACGTCCTGAATTTAACGCGACCTCTGATAGCTCCGAACGCATCAAATAGCGACACGAAAAAATTATCTCGTTCTTAATACTGCTTTGATATCACTTTTAAATTTCATTGGTGGCACCAATTACGTATAACAGAGCCTCATGCACTTATATATGGGCATAACCTGAGTAGTAATACAATTGAAGAATTATTCATATTAAATGATTCCTATTTCATGCCACTTTATTCTGAAATTTTGACGAGATGCCGTGGGGTTTCTTTGTTTATTTTAAAGCAAGTTACAAAAAATTACTTCCTTTTCATATCTGCACTTTTTCGTAGGGAATATATTTGAGACGGAAAGTGAAAACTCAAAAACACGAGACGACAGATGAGACAACTGCAGGACATTTGAGAATCACATTTTCTCTCGCGAAGTAGTTTCTACACCGCGGAAAGAATATTTTATATCTAACTTCACTCATATTCTCCTTCTAAACCTTTGCACCTCTTTTCTCCGCACCGAACGTCCTTCCTCCCTATCATGTGCTATAGACGTCTCGTTTAGTTTTTATCAACTCTTTGAAAACTTCTTCTGTGTTTTTTCTAAATCTTCTCCTACGTTAACCATCTTTAGGCGAGTTTCTGTGTTTAAGATGCTAGCGTTTTTTGNCCTCTTTTCTCCGCACCGAACGTCCTTCCTTCCTATCATGTGATATAAACGTCTCGTTTAGTTTTTATCAACTCTTTGAAAACTTCTTCAGTGTTTTTTCTAAATCTTCTCCTACGTTAACCATCTTTAGGCGAGTTTCTGTGTTTAAGATGCTAGCGTTTTTTGNTGTGTTTTTTCTAAATCTTCTCCTACGTTAACCATCTTTAGGCGAGTTTCTGTGTTTAAGATGCTAGCGTTTTTTGATTGAATAGGTGACTAGAAAATGTGGTAGGTAAGTTTTTTTTTTTACCAAAATTCTCGTCGGTGAAACGAATTTCTGTGTGTCTCGCAGAATCAAAGTAGGTTCTTAGTTCTTAATCGGGTCCATATATAGCAAAAATATAGATAAATGTGCATGAATCATGCGATTAGTTAGTGGAAACAACACTGCATGATGTAAGTCGAAGGATTGCTACTCTTATGAGGAGGCTGTCCTTGCTCCTTAGGCTTGACAGTTATGTTTGGTCTCGTGGCTCATGTACCACTAAATAACACATGACTGTATCTCCGAGTGATTTAGAAAGGGTAAACTACCGCAAACGTATGTTGAAAATCGTGGTAAGGAAGGGAATAAATGCGGACGGTTTGAGAGACAGTGGAAAGTCATACGACAGCTTGTCTTCCTATCCTCTGCGTGTCTTATGCTACGGTGGCTGGAGTGTACGAGGTAGTTCAGCTGCTTGTGCTAACTAAGGAATCATATTTCCTTAGTCTTTAATATGTCCTTGAGTTGTACAACCTACTTTACTATATACATTATAATGAGAAACATACTGGCTTCTCAATTTTATCAACTTGCGAGAGTGGAAAGGAAGGTGGCCTGGTTATACAGACGTGACTTCTAAGCGCTTACCCTCTTTCCATTACACCATGAATATAAAGCATATCTGCCATAACATATGGTGTAACACGCTTGGTATCACCCAACGACCAGTACAGATGCTCCAAGAAAAAAAAATGTTGGCAGTTACTATCCAAAGATAAAAAGTGATAACATTACAACTGTCCGCACGCAATCGATGCCGCCGTTAAAGGGAAACCCAGAGAGCACATGAAATCTTTCTTAAATGAAGTGAGTCAATACATTAAGAATTGTTCGTCTTAACTTCGTTTGGGCCCGGATTTGAGTGTCGCTAAAATGTATCGGTTATTTAACAAAAATACACAGACATTTCTATAAATTGCATCCCGTANCCGGATTTGAGTGTCGCTAAAATGTATCGGTTATTTAACAAAAATACACAGACATTTCTATAAATTGCATCCCGTATAGAAATATTTTCAAGTGGACTGAATTTGAGATTATGGTCAGGTACTCATAACTTGCATTCGAAATTTTGCAGTTAAATTATGTTGGCTTATAATGAAGAAGATTGGGAAAAGATAAATCTTGATTGTAGCGCAAAACACTGCAAAGATGACGAAGGTTATATATCCGTGAGTGTGTTTCCAAAAACACCAATATCCTCACGTTGTGTGTTGACTTGCAACATCTGGGTTTTACACTACCGGTAACACGCACCGATGTTTAATACGAGTGGCAGTATTCCAGCTACAATCTGACAACATTGCCAGAATGCTATTGTGGCATGAAAGTGTCACCAATATGTAATCTCAACATTAATGCAATCATCCCCTGCCCACGAAAGAAACCTGACCATGTGGTCAAAACACTACACGAGGAAAAATAATAAATGCAATATCATAAAGATCTACCAATGCGTACATACATTTGGTCTCTTCAGTGAAGTAGAGCAAAACGTTTTAATTACACGTTACAGTTTCTTGAAGTGTGATTGTGAACCTGTAGAATGTGCTTAGAGAAGTCCAAACCAATAGCGACATCTGATTGGAGTATGGTAATTTCTAATGCCAGGCTAACCGGATCTATCATAATCTTTGAAATGAGTCCATCTTATTTCAAATATCTTAAGGTCTTCATGAAAATAAGAATAAAACTGCAGATCACAATGCACATGTAGATGAAGTGACCGTTGATGGAAGGAAATTAAACAACGCTCTATGGTTTTGTGTCTAATGTGTTGTTTTTAATTCAATTCTGACTATGATTGATTCAGTGATCGACCTTGCTTGTATTCGGAATATATTCCTAATTGCAATGGGTAGAAGAAATACCTCATGGACATGGAACAATACATAAGGAAATCCGAACATCGTGGGCTTTTTGAAAATGTTCGATCATATGAAATTAATAATTTTAATTAATTCCAATGTAATTTCATTTAAGTTCAATACCTATAAAATTAAANGTTCGATCATATGAAATTAATAATTTTAATTAATTCCAATGTAATTTCATTTAAGTTCAATACCTATAAAATTAAATGTTAAACGTTTGATATCAGGTTTATATGTTTGATGATACTTTCAAGTATAATAAAAAGAATCTTCACCATANTAAATGTTAAACGTTTGATATCAGGTTTATATGTTTGATGATACTTTCAAGTATAATAAAAAGAATCTTCACCATATATAGTGTAAAAAGATGTAATTTACATTTCTGTAGACAAACGTTGTGTGTCACCATCAACAAAGTTTTGTTATTTTTTCCTAAAACACAAGCCGTATTTTTATTGTCTGCAATAAAACCNTGTGTGTCACCATCAACAAAGTTTTGTTATTTTTTCCTAAAACACAAGCCGTATTTTTATTGTCTGCAATAAAACCGCTGTCCTGTAAAGTTGGGCGTTTTCTTGCATACAATGTTTTTCCAGTCACCCATACACTCACATATATATATAATNGCTGTCCTGTAAAGTTGGGCGTTTTCTTGCATACAATGTTTTTCCAGTCACCCATACACTCACATATATATATAATGCTACTAGTTTTATCAGACCTGCTGCAATAAGGTGATTTTTGTAGTCTTTTCCCATCATTTCCCATTAAAATACAAAAGCAAATATTATTCGATTCACGTCCTACGATATTTTCAAAACTTAATCCACTACTATTAGTGATACAGTGTATTTTGTAATATTATATCTCCAACGGAAAAAAATAAATACATATTGCAAAAACAAAAGGAACTCACTAATAATGGTACATATTATCTGTCTTGGAAGTACAAGTGCGAGATCGTGTTACATATTTACTTTGCTTGTTGCTTCACAGAATATTTTGACGAGTAATTTAATTATGTTTTCACGGATATCGGCAACTAGTATTCTTGCATATTGAATGGAATTCTCCTTATTATTATAATTTCTATTTATGGGAAATCTACTATCGAATTTCGTGCTTTTATAATATGAAGACCATCGTGAAGTTTGGTTTAGTTTGACTCTTATCTGCTGTCAGATATTAGAGCACTGATAATAACAAGGTTATTTAAATTATTTCACGCCCTTATCACGCACGAATGAAGAAAACCTCGAATATAGCCAGTAATTTACGTGTAGAAGGAAATCGCAGTATCGTTTCTCGATACTTTAGAGGGCAAGCTATCATATCTGCAGCCTGATAGGCCACATCCTAATTGAATATATAGTAGGATAAGTGTCATTGTGAGAGTCAGTTGTGAAAATGTATGGTAACTTGCTTGTGTTAACGACCCTGGTGCTGTCTACAGCCAGGTGTTCTTTGCAGTATGACGATTTGGAGGCATTTGGCAAGCTGGTGATGTCACATGTGGTGAGTGAAGACAGTCATAGAACAACTATCACTTAGAATTCATATGTAACTAGTATTATTAAACCACATGACTTAGAAAGAAAGGCTCATGAGTTTACAATCACGCGAATGTGCCACTATGTATCAATTTTTTTTCTACGTGTGGGTCCATACGTTCCCCAACAAATTTGGATTTCGTTACCATTTCTCATTCAAATCTTTACGACATTTCGTCAAAAATGACAATAGGTCAAAACTTGTTCGACAAGCTGTAACATATTAACAGCAAGTGATTTAACATAGCTGGAATTATCAGTGAAAAAAGTATCTAATGTAATTACCTCAATAAACATTATGTAGTAGTTTTTGAATCTCTATATGAATTTTTTAATACATTTCTTGCAATTTTTCAAATGCGCAGTATTAAAAGTTTTTTTTCAAACAATTGTTATAGTTTAGATAAAATATATAAGAATTTTACAATAATATGTTTATTGATATTAAGTATGTTCTTNCAAACAATTGTTATAGTTTAGATAAAATATATAAGAATTTTACAATAATATGTTTATTGATATTAAGTATGTTCTTTATAGTTCGGCAAATACCATTACTTACTTTAGACTCCCGCCCTAAGAAAGATTGCATAGTATCAAAAAACATATTGAACTAAATTAAATTTTCTAGACCCAACTCAATAACGGTAAATATTTCGATGCGATTAATTACCCAGTTAGTTGTACCTTCATAAGCGTGTTCTAGAGNGTAAACAGTTCTGCACGGATAATGGAACAATATTGATAAGGTTAACATTTTGAACGTCTTCATTCGTCTCTGGCATGTGTGTTTTGGGATACTTTGTTGGTAACCACACATTTGGTAAAACTTGGTTGACAAATACAGACTCCTTACAAAAGTATTGTATACTGCTCGCAAAAGGTTTAGCATATTCCCCGTTCGCCAACGAATACGCAATAAATATGTTTCTAGTAGGAGTGGGTCGTAACTACGTTGTGTGAATCATGTAAACATTGGCATTGGCCCCTCCAGCGACATGCGTATTGCACGTACACAAACACCTTTAGTTTCATCCTCAGGCCTTAAAAATGACTGCAATTGAAGAATTGTACAATTTCCCTCAGGTACAGCTTAATGTTCTTGTTTCTGGGATGCCCTTGTCGGATACAAGTGTGCTTCAGGATTTGTGGAGGTCCTACACGTTATTGAAGTTGGTCAATGCATCTGATAAAACCATTTTTGTTGTTATTGAAACTGTTGAGATTCCTTTGTTTAAGGTGTTTTTCAGTTTATGCTTTTTTTTTTTGTTTCATACTGAGATTATGTACGCGATTTATGTGTATTTTGCCACTTTATGTGCTATAAGGAGTAAAACAAAAAATTAAAACCAATTTTATTCACTATAACATACTGGATTCTGATACATTTTAAATGTTTTGTGAGCATTGTATTACGTAATTAACACCAGTTCTCGTTAAACCACTATTTGAGCTTACATGCGCGGAAACTTAGCAATGCTGCNTCAGGATTTGTGGAGGTCCTACACGTTATTGAAGTTAGTCAATGCATCTGAGAAAACCATTTTTGTTGTTATTGAATCTGTTGAGATTCCTTTGTTTAAGGTGTTTTTCAGTTTATGCGTTTTTTTTTTNAAACCATTTTTGTTGTTATTGAATCTGTTGAGATTCCTTTGTTTAAGGTGTTTTTCAGTTTATGCGTTTTTTTTTTGTTTCATACTGAGATTATGTACGCGATTTATGTGTATTTTGCCACTTTATGTGCTATAAGGAGTAAAACAAAAAATTAAAACCAATTTTATTCACTATAACATACTGGATTCTGATACATTTTAAATGTTTTGTGAGCAGTGTATTACGTAATTAACACCAGTTCTCGTTAAACCACTATTTGAGCTTACATGCGCGGAAACTTAGCAATGCTGCTGGAAAGAGCAAATAAAATATTAGTATTAAATTCATGAAATAGCCGCCTTAGCCGTGCATGTTTCTGTCATAGCGGAGGTGTTTCATGAAGAATGTATGTGAAAATCTGGTTCACGTTGTTCGCGGTTGACAGATTCTACTCTGCTCCCAGAGCACCGCGTCTCTGTCCACAGTCTCGGGCGATGGAAGCCAACCTCCCGTGGCGCTGTTGGTTGGTGCACCACTGGTCTGTGGTGCGGGAGGTACTGGGTTTGAATCCTAGTTCAGTTTAAGTGAGGTAATAAGTTACTTTATAAGCCGTCCCCTGATAAGCCTCCAGGCATAACACTGGGGGACGTGAATAAGCTATTTCCAATTTAATCGTGCGGTAAAACTTGTNACCTGATAAGCCTCCAGGCATAACACTGGGGGACGTGAATAAGCTATTTCCAATTTAATCGTGCGGTAAAACTTGTGGGAGGTCTGATGAGTTCATCAGAAGATGATTGTCAATTAAGACAAACATAAAAAGTAGGGCGTTGTAAAATTCTTGCTCGACTTAGCATAAATCAAAAAGTTTACAACTAGATATAAAAAGGCCGGTTGCGGTGCAGGCTTTATGAAGTAGGAGCTAGGAGCTAACTGCCAACTCGCTTGAAGAGACGGTCTTGACCGGCGCCCTGGGACAGTCATGTCATCGACAAAACTCCCTGTTTCACCCCAAAAATCATCTCCGATAAAAACTATTTTACCAAAAAGTTACTTAAAAAAAAAAACCAAATGAAATAATGAGGAAAGCGGATACGAAGTTATTTAACCCATCCACACCATTGGCTTATTTGGCTTCAAAACCACATATCATGAAGGTCAAAATCACGCATATCACCCCACATCCCCAACCAAGCCAGCCCCTCCCTTATCCATTACAACCGATTTCCACAACAACAATAACAATCGCAAATATCAAGAAAAAATCACAAGAAATGAATGATTTTAAAAATCGAGGAACATATAACGTTACCTTCCCTTCCCTTACGCTCAACACACCTCCCCTAACCAACACCCCCACCCCTCACCATCACACTCCTAATCATAATAAATTGTCAAAACAGCCAAAAATTATAAAAAAATTTCCAAGTTGAAAAAAAATTACACCGATGACTTCAACTACCATGTCAGCTGTTGTCGACCTTGACATGGACGCCAATGATCTTAAACTNAAAAAATTACACCGATGACTTCAACTACCATGTCAGCTGTTGTCGACCTTGACATGGACGCCAATGATCTTAAACTGAATAAATCGTGAAGAAATGCAAATAATCCAAACAAATTGGTAAATATGTAAGATTATATTACACTACTGCCTCCGATACGCATGTTGGATAACGGTTACCTTGTACTTGAGCCCAATGACATTGAACACTAAACATTTAGAAATAATATANGATACGCATGTTGGATAACGGTTACCTTGTACTTGAGCCCAATGACATTGAACACTAAACATTTAGAAATAATATAAAAATTTGAATAAATTTATAAAAAATCGACTATTATATTACCTTACGCACTGCGACGCCTTTGTTGAATGCAGGTAAACTTAACTAGACCCAATATGACCTTGACCTCTAAAAATTCAGAAATATTGCAAACAAACGAAAAAAAGTTGTAAAAATCGACAAACATATTAAGTTATTGACAACGACCACCATGTTTGATGTTGGTTACTGTAACCATAACCCTAATGACCTTGAACTGGGGAGAANAAGTTATTGACAACGACCACCATGTTTGATGTTGGTTACTGTAACCATAACCCTAATGACCTTGAACTGGGGAGAAAAAAAATAAATTGCGAAAAATATACAAAAACGTAAAAAACCCCCGAGGAAATAATTACATACATAATGCGAAAACAAAGTTGGATGTATGTGGCTCTAAAAGTTCCATTCCCATAAAGATGGCAGAGCACAGCGACACTCTTATACGGAAANAAAGTTGGATGTATGTGGCTCTAAAAGTTCCATTCCCATAAAGATGGCAGAGCACAGCGACACTCTTATACGGAAATCAGAAGACGACTAAACCCCCACCTCTACTTCCTTGGCTATATAGCCGATCAATCTTACTACCCCGAAAGCGATTTATTGACTGTACGTTACGCACATATCTCCCCCTCCCTGCCATCATTAACACACCTCCCGACGCACAACTTCCCACGTCATTTACTTACCATAGCTCAGCCTCCATCAAAATCCATGCGTTCCACCAACCAACCACACCCCAAAAAAAAAACTTGGCATACATCGTACCCCTCAACAACAAACCTCACCAACTACCAACCGCACGAATGTGCACCCCCTTTACTTTACAACCCTCGATCTGTTCTTGAAGAAACTTGCTCCACACACGGCTGGCTCCTGCCAAGACCATTTCCTGCAAAAATGGTTTAAACAGTGGTCAAGACAACCGACCATATCACCCACCAATAAAACCAGACGAATACGACAAATCTAGATAAAAGACGCCTAATAGTAATCAAATTGTTAACGTCATCGAACAAAAGTATCGCAAAATTTCGCAAAGTTTTCGCAAATCAACGCAAATCTCCACAAAATGTTCGCAAACCTTCAAAAAAACCATTGCACTTCTACGTAAAATCTTAGCACATCTTTCAAAACATCTTGTTAAGGTAAATATACCAAAAAAAANCGACAAATCTAGATAAAAGACGCCTAATAGTAATCAAATTGTTAACGTCATCGAACAAAAGTATCGCAAAATTTCGCAAAGTTTTCGCAAATCAACGCAAATCTCCACAAAATGTTCGCAAACCTTCAAAAAAACCATTGCACTTCTACGTAAAATCTTAGCACATCTTTCAAAACATCATGTTAAGGTAAATATACCAAAAAAAAACCATACAGCCAGCCAATCAGACCGACCAACTAAACAGAGTTGATCATATGAACCACCCATACGAGCCCATCACACAAACTACCCATACCAGCCCACCATACGAACTAACCATATCAGACTATCATACGAACTAACGATCCCAGAAAACCATACAAAATACCCATACCAGCAAACCATACGAATTAACCATACCAGACGACCATACGAACCGAACATGCCAATTAATCATACCATAACAAATTCCACTCATACAAACCAACAACTCATCAAGACCGACTGGAGATACCAACCAGGATGACCAAACATACGAACCGACCACCTCAGCCAGCCATACGATCCGACTATGCCACCCATCTATATAAATGAAACATATGAATCTTTTGTTCATACCAACCATGCGAGCCATCCATACCTGTCGTTCACTTGAAACGTACCAAACTCATACTAGCCAGGCATACCATCCAATCATACCAGGTATCCATGATAACCAACCATACGAGCAACCATACATGCCATCAATACCAGCTTAAAATACGAAACAGCCATGCCAGTCAATTACACCTCTGAACCATTCGAACTGCCGATACGAAAAGTCAATTANTGACCAAACATACGAACCGACCACCTCAGCCAGCCATACGATCCGACTATGCCACCCATCTATATAAATGAAACATTTGAATCTTTTGTTCATACCAACCATGCGAGCCATCCATACCTGTCGTTCACTTGAAACGTACCAAACTCATACTAGCCAGGCATACCATCCAATCATACCAGGTATCCATGATAACCAACCATACGAGCAACCATACATGCCATCAATATCACCTTAAAATACGAAACAGCCATGCCAGTCAATTACACCTCTGAACCATTCGTTGACGGCTATGCTTTTCAGTTAATTAGCCGACCAGTTTAATAACGATCAAGATCAGCCAACCATAACAACCATTAATGCCGAACAACCATTCAACTGCCCATCCATACTAGCCAATGACTGACTGCACCCAAGACTGACCTCAATCAAGAACGGCTNGAACAACCATTCAACTGCCCATCCATACTAGCCAATGACTGACTGCACCCAAGACTGACCTCAATCAAGAACGGCTTCTCACGAGACATTTTCCTGCCAAACTGACTGGAAAAATGGAATTCACCTTCTGTATCTAACGACAGGCGATGACAAACAATCTCGTAGTAACCTCTCCGCGCAAAATCTTCGCAAATCTTTGAAAATTTTGCAAGAAAGTCAAACACCTTTGCAAAATTGTATCACGTATTGCTAACCATATAAAAGGACCTTACAGGCGACCAGACTAACCGACCATACAGACTGTCCTTTACTAGGCGCCCTTACCAGATGACTGTATGAGCCATCCATCCAACCAACTAGACCAGCAACCACATCGACTAATGATACTGGCTGAGGACTGCCGCCTCCCAAGACTATCTCCTTCCAAGAATTACTTCACCCAATACTGGCTTCTACTGAGACCATCACCTGCCAAAGTGTTTAGAACAATGAACGAGAATAACCAGCTACACCAGACAACCATACCAATCACATATGCCAACAGTCGAAGATATTCAATCTCGAAACAAGTCGCGTGATAACCATTCTCGTTCTTATTACTTCAAGCAAAAGTTCGCAAAACTTAGTGAAACTTCGCAAAAAANAAGTCGCGTGATAACCATTCTCGTTCTTATTACTTCAAGCAAAAGTTCGCAAAACTTAGTGAAACTTCGCAAAAAAATATCTCATCCACCGCTTTTATTGATCGAATCGTGAAGTGAGTATCGGTAATATTGAGAAACTCTTCGCGAAAAAATACGCGAGTCTCGTCACCTATTGCTTCATGACTTGTGTTTCATTGTGTATTTCGTAATATTTAATTTGTAGTTCTAGTTTTTTATTGTTCAGCTGTGGCCCCTGATATTGTTTTTGCACTGNGTAATATTGAGAAACTCTTCGCGAAAAAATACGCGAGTCTCGTCACCTATTGCTTCATGACTTGTGTTTCATTGTGTATTTCGTAATATTTAATTTGTAGTTCTAGTTTTTTATTGTTCAGCTGTGGCCCCTGATATTGTTTTTGCACAGTTTTTTTTACTTGTGTTGTGTTTTCGTTTTGGTCGCCGTTTTGTTTATTTCTTTTGGTTTGCTTTTGTTGTCTGNGCCGTTTTGTTTATTTATTTTGGTTTGCTTTTGTTGTCTGTCCTGTTTTTTAATAACAAGTTGTTCGTCCATATTTTAGCGTTCTAATTATATACAGATGTGTTTTCTATTGACGAGGAGAAGCTTTCCGTAAATATCTATAAGTGGTGTTGTGAAAACATTATTTCTATTTTTATCTTGCTGAGTTCTGTGTGCTTGCGAATTTTATTTAGTCTCATGGTTGGAAATGGACTAAGTCCAATCATACCAACATAGTAATGGTTTTAGTTTTTGTTCGTTATTTCTTAAGTTTCATTGTTTTTGAGTGTTAAATAAAATTTTATTTTAATGTTAGTTTGTAATCAATCCTTTCAATATTTTTTTAACATGTTAAAATGGATCACAAAAACCACCATCTGCTATATTTTAGAAATGTCTTTGTTTTTCATAATTTAATTAATTTAGTGTATATTAATAAATATAACTTAAAATTTTTTTTCAAATTTTTTAATATAAAATTTTACTGCATAATATCTAATATCTTAGTCCAAAAATTTTAAGATTTACTTTTATATAATTTATATAATTTCTGTGATATATTATGTGTAATTAGCATTCGATATCTCCTGAAATGAAATTTTCCCATTTTTTCTCAGAAATGTCGATATTAATCAATCATTCAATATTAAGTTATTTCAAACGGAATTTAAAAAATTCAATATTTAATATAAATTATTTTCGCTAATTTATGGCATTTCGGCCTTAAAGGCTTATTTAAGACACAATAAATTTCGCATTAATTAATTTTATTAAATATAAACTTACAGCCTATCTACTACAAAAAGATTTTTCTTTTTATAACAACATTGGGGTAAAATAAATGTAAAAAAATTATAAATNACAGCCTATCTACTACAAAAAGATTTTTCTTTTTATAACAACATTGGGGTAAAATAAATGTAAAAAAATTATAAATGAACTTATGACCTGTTAATTAATTCATAACAAACAAGAATTTAACACTTGTTAAATTTTATAATTTGCTACCTTGTNGAACTTATGACCTGTTAATTAATTCATAACAAACAAGAATTTAACACTTGTTAAATTTTATAATTTGCTACCTTGTTCATTTTATCTAAAGAAATGACCTAATTTGATACAACTTTGAAACCACAATTTAATTGTTTTGGGACCTTACAAGTTATCTAAACATTCATTATCTTCTAATTAGATATTTGTGTATTTGGTTGCCTTATCAATATCACCAGATGCACTATTTTGTCACAATGCAGGCTGCATCCCCAAATAATTTCTATATAGGAAATACGCTTGTAACAAATACGATTGTAGATATATTCCCTTTCAGCTCATATGGAAGATAATCAACCANTATATAGGAAATACGCTTGTAACAAATACGATTGTAGATATATTCCCTTTCAGCTCATATGGAAGATAATCAACCACCTGGACAAGAGGTCTTAATGCCCCAGAGGTACTCGTAATAACCTCCCTCATTTCTTTATCTTCCATATACGATAGGTTTTCGTGTGAGTTGCTAAGTCTAAACTTTCCAATCTACACTTTCAATTCTTANCTTTATCTTCCATATACGATAGGTTTTCGTGTGAGTTGCTAAGTCTAAACTTTCCAATCTACACTTTCAATTCTTAACTTATACTGCATTCGGGAGAGGGGGATGTCAAAAACCATAAAATAATGTATGCTAATTATTATTTATTCTTAAATTTCGGTTTAATTGCTTAAGGATTTCCAATAATACACTTCCTAGAATTATGGCATCGATACTTATGGACTCGTTGGGCAAAACATTAATTAAATAGATTAAATACAGAATACAACATAGTTCCATTAAACTGAAGTATCTCTAAGCGTAAGTGTCGTTGGCATTGGAGCCTGTATATAATATTATTAACTACTACTACTGGGCGTCTACAATTAATATAATTTAGTCTGTTACTACATTACAGTTCTGTCAGTCCATCTCTGAACCCGCTCAGCATCTCCTCTCTCTCTCTCTCTCTGGCTCCAGCAGGGACAACACCTGTGCGGACTGGGCGACCACACATCTCGCTGTAGGTTGCACTGCATTGCTGCCATTTCCACATCCGCGCCGACTTCTACTCATTCTCGCGGCGCACACCTCGAACCCGGAACTTACTACCCGCTCCCTAGGACCAGGCCGAAGTCTGCCTAGGGTTAGACCGTGTGCCAACATACAACCAGCAGCCACGGCGTCCTCACTGGCTGGTGTCTGGTCAACGACTCCCTATAACCCCGCGACGTGCCACTGCTGAGTTGCAATACGACTTGGCTGGCTCCTCGAGCACGCACTATCTGCAACATGCGTCGCACCAGCGATAACAAGTACTTCAATAAACAGTCGAGCAGCCAGAGCCGTCCGTGGATTGTGACCTCCTCACACGAGTCAATGCCCCGTCTTCTGTAACTTACAGGGCCTCAAAATTTCCTCAGTCGCGACAAAGGAAACACGAACACAATATAGTGTCAAATACAGAACAGAAACATTTCTCTGCTGATAATATAAAAATGATATGATATAATAAATGAAATATTTTGATAACTATCGACACATCATAAACGCTTTAATTATAATTAATAGATAACATAATTTTTATCAATAATTATTATAATAAATGTTAATTTTCATGGCTGAATATACTGTTGCCTTCCATTTTTATCATAATTTAATACATTAAAAAAATATTTTTTTAAGAGTACATTATTTTATATCATAATCGCAGCATTCTTCGTAATTTTTTGCAAGGAATGTTGATTATTAAATATATAATTTTGTGTAGTTTATTGAAGTATTATGTTTCCAAATTGTCATTTAATTGTTATATTTATACATTAATAAATTTAAGTGTAAAATAATTTTATTATAATTCAAAGATATATGTTTAGATTTTTTTGTTGGTTTAAATTGAAAATTAACTTTGAGATGTTTATGTATAAAATTCATAACTTATATCTACTTGAGTTTTATCCATAACTGCTACATCAACTACTGACGATACTTTTCAATGAAAGAGGATATAACTATTCTAGCAGAACTTTATTCATACTCACTCCCGTGCAAATACTGAAGCTCGCCATTCTATTACATTTTATGTTTTATCTTAAGACACATATGAGACTACGAGCACTATAAGAGCGGGCATTGAACCTGTGTTGATATGTGCAGGTGATCCGGAGTGGGGCGAGGAGGCACGCGCAAAACCTCCCCTTGGACCCCTTCTCAGTGGACCAGTGGGGCGTCAAGATGGGTGAGCTGACACAAGTGAGTCGTGCATACTCACTGCACTCTCTACACAGGAAATATCACTCACCATGGCAACATTATCAATTATACAGAAAGTTACATCAGTTTGACAACATTCGTTATTGAATAAGGATTACAAACGTCAGAAGTCGATTTCAGCACACATATTATATAATTGCCATGTGATAAATGAAAAATGTCATTATAAATTGGGCGGTATTACATAAATTAAAGAATCGGTTATATAAAAAATTTTAGTACGTCACTACTATCATCTTAGAGGAATATAAACAAAATATAACTAAATAACATAAAATTTTGTTAAAATTTAATAATAGAAAAGCACATTATAAATAAGAGTCTGTTTCACGACCCTATGTTTGTAAATTATATTTGTGATGGACGAGAAAGCTGATTTAATATAAGGGGTAGTTGTTTAGAGGTATCCCGTATTGCGAGTCNATATTTGTGATGGACGAGAAAGCTGATTTAATATAAGGGGTAGTTGTTTAGAGGTATCCCGTATTGCGAGTCAATCTTCCCTTTATTATTTTTACTTTCTAAACTGCAGTGCCGCCATGCATTGTGGTGGCTGCTGATTGGTGTGGGGTGAAATATGCTGACAGGAGACGGCTTCTTGTCTAGTGGTGGTGACTGTATGTTCAACATGACTGCGAACAGTGACTGTTGTAATGTGTGATATGTGGTTGCTGGTTGCAGAACAATGATAGCTGCATAATGAGCTGTGAAAACTATACTGTAGTGTGTGTGTTTGTGTTAACGCTTCATTAAGCAGGATACTTTCACAGTGTTGTGTTGCCATTGGTTGCAGCTGGGCAAGGAGGAACAATACAACTTGGGCGTCTTCTTGCGGTCCCGCTACGATGGCTTCATACCCACCATCTACAGCCCTGACGATGTGTATGTAAGGGCCTTAGGCTTGAACCATGTTATAGACAGTGCAGCGATGGTTATGGATGGTATGTTCAGGCCATACAAGAGGCCTGGGGAGTATGTGAATGTGTTCCGGCAGCAAGTGCCCATCTACACAGAGTCTGTGAAGAATGACCTGGTGAGTTGTCACTTGTTTGACATAAGCAGTTTTCTTATAGGATTCCGTTTACATTTATGCAACTTGCACATTTTAGATTGTCATATTTGTGAGATAATTTCCTTTCAGATTATCTCAGAATTTACTTGTATGGCATTTCACTTTTATATTTTATAATACACATTACTATATTATAAGACTAAACTTAAAGAAGGATAATTGCTAACTTCAAAAAACCAATTCATATTTTTTAAATATATTTATTTTTAATTAAAATTTAACATACCAGGCAAACAGTGGCACTTTGCAGTATATAAACGGTGTAACTTAAAATTATTATATTAAAAAGGACCATTAANATACCAGGCAAACAGTGGCACTTTGCAGTATATAAACGGTGTAACTTAAAATTATTATATTAAAAAGGACCATTAAGCATCGGTAGTTTATAAAGCGTTAGTACATTGAAAATAAATGTAGATATTGTCTACCATTATTCATTTCAATTCAGAGACGCAAAAAAATAAACTACAAATTATGTTATACGTGTGTCATTTGTCGTTAATTGCATCTTCCACAGGAACTATTTTCATATTTAGCATAGAAATGTTACTTGAGACGAAACTTAGATTTACATATATTACTTGTTCAGCAATAAGGACATTTTAAGTGACCAACTTTGTTTGGAAATAAGTAACTAGGCAAGTTGACTGATTTCACTTACTTCTACAAAAGCTTTTCTAATATGGGATAGTTTTTACTTTTTTAAGGGAATCATTAAAATTAAAAGTCTGTAACTATCTGCCTTCTGTACAAAATAAGATCGATTCTTTATAGTATTCATATTCATAAATGAAAGAACTTGGGAGAATATCTTACAGGCATTAAATTACTTAATTTGCATACATTACAACTCTGCAGTACTTCTGTTCAGACTTTATTCATTATAGTAAGAAGTTATAATATTACATTCTCATACAGGCAGTGAAATATTTCTGTTGCTTGACTGAATACGATACGCAGATATGAGGAAAACCTATGGAATTTAAACAACCGTTTGTGGCGAAAAATGACTTAACAGGATCAACTCTTTAAAAATAAGCTCTTAAATTATCGATTATAAACTAGAAAATTACAATAAAGACCAATGTTTCTAATAAAGAGTAGTTCAGGGTGGCGGGTAAAGAATTGTTTTTAAAAATTAGTTAAAATACGTTTGTTGCGCATGAAGGACCTTGTAACTTAAGAAGGCTATAAACAGTTATATTCTTAACTTTAAATTAAAACAAATTAGTTTAAAACGTAATTTATTTTGAGAATTGACTGCGTCTGTACACAGAGGGGAAAATAAACATTTCGTTTTTGGATAAGTTTTACACTGAGAAATTATATGACGGTTGAAACCATCTAGAATATTAAAACAGAGTTGTAAATTCCATTTAAATAGTGTTAAGATAGATACTTATACCAGCATAACTGCTTTTGAGTTAAACCTGTCTGTAATTCTATTTGATATTGCACATATGGTTGCTACAGCAAAGCTCGGCGTTTCTACTACAAAACAGATAGTATCTATAACATATCTTCTACAAAATATGAATTGTTCTCACAGCAACTGGAATTGTAACAACTTAACAGAATACAGGCTGAGTGTAAAATAATACCCCAACTTTGAAGGTCTATAATATCAAAACCAAACAACCTACCACCTTGGTTGACTAATCAAAAAGGCCGTGGAACCGTTAGTCTGTTTAATATCCTACTATTATATAAATGCGAAAGTGTTTTTGTTTGTTTGTTTGTCCTTCTTTCACGTTCAAACGGNACTTAACAGAATACAGGCTGAGTGTAAAATAATACCCCAACTTTGAAGGTCTATAATATCAAAACCAAACAACCTAGCACCTTGGTTGACTAATCAAAAAGGCCGTGGAACCGTTAGTCCGTTTAATATCCTACTATTATATAAATGCGAAAGTGTTTTTGTTTGTTTGTTTGTCCTTCTTTCACGTTCAAACGGNCGTTTAATATCCTACTATTATATAAATGCGAAAGTGTTTTTGTTTGTTTGTTTGTCCTTCTTTCACGTTCAAACGGAGTAACGGATCAACGTTATTTTTGCGCACAGAGATAGTTAGAGGGCCAAAAAGGGACATATGCTACTTTTTATCCCAAAAAATATCTCATTCCCTCGGGAAATTTTTTTTTGTAAAAAAAGCGGTTGGTGTCAATGTTGCATCAATGCTCGATATATCGATAATTTTCGATATACAAAATAACTTAAAGATTGATATGTAACTAAAAAATATAGGTTTATTGATATTTATATTTTATCAAAGTTTTCGTTTTTCCTGTAGATTAAACGGAATAACAATACAACGTCGCAACCGAGCAACATATAGACGTAATGTCTTGCACAGAAATACACTGAGGAGACAAAAAACTAGCACACCTGCCTAATATCGTGTAGGGCCCCCGAGAGCACGCAGAAGTGCCGCAAGACGACGTAGCATAGACTCCACTAATGTTGANCTGTAGATTAAACAGAATAACAATACAACGTCGCAACCGAGCAACATATAGACGTAATGTCTTGCACAGAAATACAGTGAGGAGACAAAAAACTAGCACACCTGCCTAATATCATGTAGGGCCCCCGAGAGCACGCAGAAGTGCCGCAAGACGACGTAGCATAGACTCCACTAATGTTGAATGTATGCAGCAGGCAATCCACTCCATGAATCCTGCAGGACAGTCCACATATCCATAGGAGTGCGCGGCGGTGGAGATCTCTTCTGAACAGCACGTTGCAAGGCATCCCATATATTCTCAATAATGTTCATGTCTGGTGATTTAAGTGGCCAATGGAAGTGTCTAACCTCAGAAGAGTGTTACTTGACCGACTCGGTAGCAACACTCGACATGTGTTGTGTCGCATGTTATGACTACCTCGGAGATGCTATGTCCCATCTCTCGTGCGCCGACTGTAACACCACGTTCAAACGCACTTAAATCTTCCTAACCTGTCATTGTAACAGCAGTTACCAATCTAGCTGCCGACCACATCGCGTTACTCTCATTAGATCCATATCTCTGTTGTTTGCATACGCACGCCTATACAGGTATTTTTGGCTCTTCAGTGTACTTGGAGGGCTGATACGTGTTATTGGGTACTTTCCATCGCGAGAAAACACCTCATAACATTTACTCAATATGTAATTTCCTTTAATCATTCTATGTTAACCGACATACCAATTTTAGTTTTAATATTGGCAATAATGCCTCGCAAACGAAATTCAAGTCTTTCAAGAGCATCGTCTCAAGCATAAGCGAGAAGATTTGCTCGATCGCAAGAATCTTCAGAAGATGCCGAACTGAGAAGACAAGAGCAAGCACAGTGACAAGCCGCTTTGAGATCCGCTGAATCGTCTGCGCAGATTCAGGAAAGGCTCGAAGAACAGGCGACACGCCAGGAACATCTCAATATATTAGAAGATACTCCTGCCGATACTCAACTCCATCGATATGAACAGGCAGAGCGTCAGGCACTTATAGAGCCTCCGAAACGCCTGNCAATATGTAATTTCCTTTAATAATTCTATGTTAACCGACATACCAATTTTAGTTTTAAAATTGGCAATAATGCCTCGCAAACGAAATTCAAGTCTTTCAAGATCATCGTCTCAAGCATAAGCGAGAAGATTTGCTCGATCGCAAGAATCTTCAGAAGATGCCGAACTGAGAAGACAAGAGCAAGCACAGTGACAAGCCGCTTTGAGAGCCGCTGAATCGTCTGCGCAGATTCAGGAAAGGCTCGAAGAACAGGCGACACGCCAGGAACATCTCAATATATTAGAAGAGACTCCTGCCGATACTCAACTCCATCGATATGAACAGGCAGAGCGTCAGGCACTTATAGAGCCTCCGAAACGCCTGTTCAGACTCAACTACGACTGGAGGAACAAGCAGAACGACAGGCTGATTCAAGGGCATACGAAACACCTGAACTGTCACAGGCAAGAAGAATCGCAAACGCGGAACTCCAAGCGGAACGTCGACGAGCTTTTCAAAGAAACACTTGGTCTGTATTTAATAACGCGGCATTCCATTACGATCCCTTAATTGATTATAAGAGTCACAGGCTTATATTTACCGGACTCATTGGCAAGTAGAGCCGGTTTTAAGGCTCTTTGAAACTGAATTATGAGTCCGCTGGCATGTGCTGTACCAGCGGGAAAAATTCCTTTTANCCAGCGGGAAAGTTTCCTTTTCTTTACTTGAAAACTCTCTTTTTGTATGACGTTGATGAATCACGGTGCTTTTTAAAAAGACCCAGAAAATACCACAAATTTTTTCAAACGGCATCTTTTGGATTTGAGACAGAAAATAATGCCCTGATTTTCGCCAACTTTCACTGTTCACGGGCAAGTTTATCATATAATAGGTGCACTTTTTCCACCTGTCAATGAACAGCATACATTCTTAGAGGTATATGTCATTTGTGATGAATAAATTGAAACAAACCGCCGTTGCCAATTTATTCAAGGAATTGAAAGAGACACGGTGTTTAAAATTCAAAGAATGTTACATGAACACAGCATATTGATNGCCAATTTATTCAAGGAATTGAAAGAGACACGGTGTTTAAAATTCAAAGAATGTTACATGAACACAGCATATTGATAAACCCATTTAAATCTTCTTTATAGAACTTCCCTCAAGAGGATTTTTAGCTCGGACTCCAGGTGGAGAGCATGAGAGGCGCTACAATGCACCTTGAACTAATGAAATCGCTGCAGTGGTGAGCGTTGACCAGTTCTCATCACGAGACATTGTCCTGCGAGCACATGACAACACTTTGACAAGGGTAGCCGACACTCATACATTTTATAACGCTCTCCAATACCCGTTCATTTATAGCAATGGACAAGAGCGATGTCATTTTGAAATTACACATATTAATCCAAAACAAAACAGACTGTTTTAAACACAAAAGTTTCGTGTATGGATATGCGTATCACATAATGTTGCGAGGGAATGATTTCAACCTCTTCGCATGGTGCGGACAACTTTTTCATCAATTTCTTGTCGACATGTATATAAAACTAGAAAGCGAACGCCTCCACTACCTCCCTTTAAATAAAAAAAAAATCTGCGAGTTGAGAATAACATACATTTGCAAGATGCTATTAAGAAGGTTGCTAATGTAAACCCCAATGCATTAGGTAAAATGGTAATTCTTCCGTCTTTTTTCGTCAACAGCCCCCGCTACCTGCACGAATACACCCAGGACACATTCGCCAATGTACGGAGTTACGGTAGACCCGATTTTTTTACACCACCAATTGCAATCCCTTATGGAAAGATATTACGGAGAAGCTAATTCCCGGACAAGAAGCTACTGATAGACACTAATAAGTTGCCAGATNCCCTTATGGAAAGATATTACGGAGAAGCTAATTCCCGGACAAGAAGCTACTGATAGACACTAATAAGTTGCCAGATCCTTTTGTTTAAAATTACAAAAACTATTGAATGTTATTACCAAAGGCAAAGTATTTGTTTGAAGACCTACAGTGATACATGAATTTCATGTCTGTTGCAACGGGGCAGTGTGGCAGCTCCTTGGTTTCCCTTCACATGAGAATATTTCAACTGTTGCTCATAATGCACTGCGCTTGGATAACAAGGCATTATGTCAGTTGCAACGGAGCAGTGTGGAAGCTCCTTGGTTTCCACTTACATGAGAATATTTCAACTGTTGCTCATAATACAGTGTGCTTGGATAACAAGACATCATGTCTGTTGAAACGGAGCAGTGTGGCGGCTCCTTGGTTTCCCCTTACATGAGAATATTTCAACTGTTGCTCATAATGCAGTGCGCTTGGATAACAAGGCATTATGTCAGTTGCAACGGAGCAGTGTGGAAGCTCCTTGGTTTCCACTTACATGAGAATATTTCAACTGTTGCTCATAATGCAGTGCGCTTGGATAACAAGACATCATGTCTGTTGAAACATAGCAGTGTGGCGGATCCTTGGTTACCCCTTACATGAGAATATTTCAACTGTTGCTCATAATGCAGTGCGCTTGGATAACAAGACATCATGTCTGTTGAAACGGAGCAGTGTGGCGGCTCCTTGGTTTCCCCTTACATGAGAATATTTCAACTGTTGCTCATAATGCAGTGCGCTTGGATAACAAGGCATTATGTCAGTTGCAACGGAGCAGTGTGGAAGCTCCTTGGTTTCCACTTACATGAGAATATTTCAACTGTTGCTCATAATGCAGTGCGCTTGGATAACAAGACATCATGTCTGTTGAAACGGAGCAGTGTGGAAGCTCCTTGGTTTCCACTTACATGAGAATATTTCAACTGTTGCTCATAATGCAGTGCGCTTGGATAACAAGACATCATGTCTGTTGAAACGGAGCAGTGTGGAAGCTCCTTGGTTTCCACTTACATGAGAATATTTCAACTGTTGCTCATAATGCAGTGCGCTTGGATAACAAGACATCATGTCTGTTGAAACGGAGCAGTGTGGAAGCTCCTTGGTTTCCACTTACATGAGAATATTTCAACTGTTGCTCATAATGCAGTGCGCTTGGATAACAAGACATCATGTCTGTTGAAACGGAGCAGTGTGGAAGCTCCTTGGTTTCCACTTACATGAGAATATTTCAACTGTTGCTCATAATGCAGTGCGCTTGGATAACAAGACATCATGTCTGTTGAAACGGAGCAGTGTGGAAGCTCCTTGGTTTCCACTTACATGAGAATATTTCAACTGTTGCTCATAATGCAGTGCGCTTGGATAACAAGACATCATGTCTGTTGAAACGGAGCAGTGTGGAAGCTCCTTGGTTTCCACTTACATGAGAATATTTCAACTGTTGCTCATAATGCAGTGCGCTTGGATAACAAGACATCATGTCTGTTGAAACGGAGCAGTGTGGAAGCTCCTTGGTTTCCACTTACATGAGAATATTTCAACTGTTGCTCATAATGCAGTGCGCTTGGATAACAAGACATCATGTCTGTTGAAACGGAGCAGTGTGGAAGCTCCTTGGTTTCCACTTACATGAGAATATTTCAACTGTTGCTCATAATGCAGTGCGCTTGGATAACAAGACATCATGTCTGTTGAAACGGAGCAGTGTGGAAGCTCCTTGGTTTCCACTTACATGAGAATATTTCAACTGTTGCTCATAATGCAGTGCGCTTGGATAACAAGACATCATGTCTGTTGAAACGGAGCAGTGTGGAAGCTCCTTGGTTTCCACTTACATGAGAATATTTCAACTGTTGCTCATAATGCAGTGCGCTTGGATAACAAGACATCATGTCTGTTGAAACGGAGCAGTGTGGAAGCTCCTTGGTTTCCACTTACATGAGAATATTTCAACTGTTGCTCATAATGCAGTGCGCTTGGATAACAAGACATCATGTCTGTTGAAACGGAGCAGTGTGGAAGCTCCTTGGTTTCCACTTACATGAGAATATTTCAACTGTTGCTCATAATGCAGTGCGCTTGGATAACAAGACATCATGTCTGTTGAAACGGAGCAGTGTGGAAGCTCCTTGGTTTCCACTTACATGAGAATATTTCAACTGTTGCTCATAATGCAGTGCGCTTGGATAACAAGACATCATGTCTGTTGAAACGGAGCAGTGTGGAAGCTCCTTGGTTTCCACTTACATGAGAATATTTCAACTGTTGCTCATAATGCAGTGCGCTTCGATAACAAGACATCATGTCTGTTAAAACGGAGCAGTGTGGCGGCTCCTTGGTTTCCCCTTACATGAGAATATTTCAACTGTTGCTCATATTGACGTGTGCTTGGAAAACAAGGCATCATGTCAGTAGCAACGAGGCGGAGTGGTGGCTCCTTGGGTTCCCTTTACATGACAGTATTCCAACTGTTGCTTATATTACCTTGAAGATGGAAAACAAGGCATAATGTCATTAGCAACAAGGCTGTGTGGCGGTTTCTTGGTTTCCCCTTACATAAAGTATTTCAACTGTTGCTCATAATGCCGTGCACTTAAAAAACGGGGAGCGAGTGTACTTTAATGAGAAAAACTTTATTGAAAGGCTCTTGTCACAGCCCAAGACGACACTCTCATCTTTTTACCAGCTTTGTCAGACCGATTATTTGGCAAATGCTTTGTTGTGTGCTGAAGTCCCACGTTACCACACATGGAACACTTCAAGAAATAGTGGAAACGCCGCGTTCAAGGCACGCCTGTCAAAATTGTACTGGAATTATATCATTAGATGTCCTCGGCCGTGTGTACTCCGTCTATGTAACACATTTTGAATGTTTCTGGTTGCTAATGCTGCTACACCACGTCCATGTTCCGACAGGACATAGAGACCATAAAACATTGAATGATCAAGAATGCGCAAATAATAGAGGGGCATGGGAAGCTCTGCGTCTGTTAGAGAATGATAATAATTGGGACGAAACCATGGAGGAATCCGTTGTTACGAACTAAGCTTTCCAGCCAATTTGTACTTGATTGTATGTTAGGGGCGTATCTCAAATAAAGACTCATGATTCGGTAGAGCACAACAGTATAACAGGAGTTTTATTACAATTAAGCTTTTACAATAACTATTTATTATACTATTGATCGGGGGAGCTTTACATTGAATTTAAGATGATGTTTATTTAATTAATTATTACGATTCACGCCATTCTATTTAACCCTAACTGCAATGTCATCACCTTGTTAATGTTGCCGGAGGCTGATTCTACGAGACGGTTAGCGACGGCCGGACACCCATCTTCCTGGTCTGCTTCGCTGGTTGTGTCACCAAAGGACTATAGATGATTGACGACGACGAGACGGTTAACGACGCTCCATATCAAGCGCCTGGTTCTGCGGCCCCGCTCAGTGACCGGTGGAGGGGATTTCTGCAACTGTCGACGACCAAANTCAAGCGCCTGGTTCTGCGGCCCCGCTCAGTGACCGGTGGAGGGGATTTCTGCAACTGTCGACGACCAAATAGTGGTGTTGCAAACCCGCTTGTTTATGTTTGAAGCTGTGATATGGCAAGCCGTTCAGCTAAGGCCTGACCACACCTTAACATCTCCCCCAATGTTCACTAGCGAGATTCCCCCATCTCGCCCTAGAGTCCGTGTGGATTATGTAGGTGACTGTGAGTTGCAGGGTTTATGTTGTGGCAGTAGGGATATGGATCGGTTTGAAGTCCTCTTCGCTACGGAAGGAAACATTTTTGAAAGGATTTAAAACAGACGGATAATTTAAGTATAAGGAACTGCCAGTTGCTATCGTGCAGTCCTCGGGCCAGGTGGGCCGGTCAAACGCTGGGCGGCGTGTTTTTAGTGGCCTTGCGCGCCTAGCACTTGTATTTTCGCTGGGTGTGCAGATTGTCTTCCACGCGAGCACGGCATACGCCCTGCAGGCGGTCCGCGAACGTGTCAGCCTTTCAATATTTAACAATGAAAAGAATTAAAATTTGGTATGTTAACTGCTCTCCCCGTTACAATTGTTGTGTTTTGTTTGTATAGAAACTACACTTGCTGGAAATAAATGAATACATTTTAGATTACTGTCATAGCAGTGATGTTTAAAGGGAATGGTTACATACTAAAACGGTATGTGACGTCACTGGGTTACGACACTGATGGGATGGTATCGGAACGTAGAACATAATTAAATTAATTAATTTAAACTTCCATAAAATAAAAAAATTGTGCAGCTGTATTTTTACTACGTTTCAATACTTAAGAGGGAAGGAGAGAAGGGTATACTTATACTAATAATGTTATGACATGTATTTTAAAATGTACTAGTAGTACTCTGTAATAGCGAAAAAATTTTTTTTACAGAACTCTTGTGTTTTAACAATAACATATATATGTAATAATAATACATGAATATCTGCTAAGAGTATGTATTGCATTTTACAAACAAAATGAAAATCGTCACTTCTTAATGACATAATTATTTTTGTCTACTATGGCCATTCTTCAATGTGATTCGTAAAAATAATTCAGTTGATAGTATTTAAAAAAATGTGTACTGATATTGTTATAATCATTACAATATATATTGTTTTATTCTAGGTGCACGTAATATGTGTTGTGGTGGAACAAAATTTCAGCTTTCATAAAAATTAAAAATTAGTTTTTTTTTTTTNTAGGTGCACGTAATATGTGTTGTGGTGGAACAAAATTTCAGCTTTCATAAAAATTAAAAATTAGTTTTTTTTTTTTCAGTTATACTATATAATGTGCAAAGATTGACACGTACTGGAGGCCTCCTGTGAGTTATAACATTAAATTTTTATTTAATGGATGCTTTGTGTTATGTTGGAACTTTTGAGAAAGTTTATGTGCGTGTTGGTACCTGCAGGGTGCGGTGTGAGTGGTGTATGTAAAATATGTGAACCACTGGTTACCTGTATAAAATTTTACGTATGACTCGCGAGCTGATAAGNGTGAGTGGTGTATGTAAAATATGTGAACCACTGGTTACCTGTATAAAATTTTACGTATGACTCGCGAGCTGATAAGCGGTAGTGCTGACAGCTGTGAGCGCGTGGTTGAGGTTGTCGTGCGTGACGTCAGGACTGGTGTTCAAGTGGGCTTTGCGTGCGCCGATCTCCAGAGGAACGTTGGNGACTGGTGTTCAAGTGGGCTTTGCGTGCGCCGACCTCCAGAGGAACGTTGGTTGAGAGGGGCGTGACCTCACTGCTTGTTGCTGTGGAACATGAAGCTTGCGGCACCATTGTTCTGAAACTTACAATGAAATGTATTAGCAGAATGCCTGCACAGTTTGTCAAAACATCTTATATGAAATTTTCCTTCAAATTAATAGGACTCTAATAGTGTATGCGTTTTATAGTTATTCAAACTGAAATTAGTTATTTAATTCCTGATTTTATTATATTTACTTGGGTGTGGCGTATGGTTGGGATGTCCGACCTTAGAAGTTAATATATTTAAGCGCGAGTTAAAGTTCATTTATTTTTAAAATGTCGTCAATTGTTCTCTCGGGCGTTATATGAATACTAACTGGTGTTACAACTTTATGGTTAAGTTACTGTTTTTCATACAGTTCTTACTTAGTACCTACTTTCTTACAAGTTTTTTTTTTTTAGAAAATAAATTATTTTAGTTAGCTGTGTGCGCGGATAAACTCATAATTATTATAATGTTAATATGTACGCTCGACATCAACATTTAGCATAAGTATAATATAATTACATTGTTTAATATAAAGTTA
Source organism: Clitarchus hookeri (assembly GCA_002778355.1). Classification (NCBI taxonomy): domain Eukaryota; kingdom Metazoa; phylum Arthropoda; class Insecta; order Phasmatodea; family Phasmatidae; genus Clitarchus; species Clitarchus hookeri. The sequence goes on along the minus strand of NQII01003384.1, from coordinate 186,988 downwards.
AAATTAGAATGAAGAGTAGCAGAACAAACGTATAGCCTGTTAAGAAAACCGAGGGACATCAACACATAGTATAAGTAAAACATATCGACACTTATTACGCAAATCTAATACAGTAGAGAGGAAAAGAACATATATGAGTAATTAAAGCCAGAATAATTACACTTCTACTTTCACACAAAGGCCTGGCATACAAGGGTTGGGGAAATCTGCACTCAATGACTTATTCCCTGGAGGTCAAAAACGAAAGTANCACAAAGGCCTGGCATACAAGGGTTGGGGAAATCTGCACTCAATGACTTATTCCCTGGAGGTCAAAAACGAAAGTATCCTCGTGGTATACTTTCAAAGTACTGTGTAGTAGAGAAAATACCCACAGCAATAATAAAATTGCGCCCCTACTGCNTCCTCGTGGTATACTTTCAAAGTACTGTGTAGTAGAGAAAATACCCACAGCAATAATAAAATTGCGCCCCTACTGCCTGACCTCTGTCAAGGCTAGTAGGGCACAGAAAATAGGCCCCTCTGGCCGGGTCACAACTCCGCCAGAGGACCAAAGATTGCTCCGCGTCTCACTTGAAACGAAAGATTTGACCTCCTGGGTAAGTACTCTTTACAATTGGGTGGATGTGGGTAAACCATGAACGGACAAACACAGTCGAAGTGGGTGTATCTCAGACTCTATTCCCATTACCTTAAATACCCTTATNGTGGATGTGGGTAAACCATGAACGGACAAACACAGTCGAAGTGGGTGTATCTCAGACTCTATTCCCATTACCTTAAATACCCTTATCATTGCACACAATTAATCCTTCTCACGTCAGGTTTAGCAGTCTGCGCATCAAACAATGCAGTATGACTGGCATGGCATGTCGCTAGCACGTCCGCAAGTCACGAGGATTGGCTAAGTCCTCGGATCACAGAAATGCATAAACCCAACAGAATTCTCTCTCCCCGTTTCCTTATAGAACAGGTTTGTGGGAAAAACGTGAAAATATTTATAGTATGAGAAACTTTAACTAGAACAATAAACTTAATTTTAATGGCGGATGTGGCAGGAAGAAACTGCTTGGCGCGCTTTTGCACGCGGGTTTGGAACACAGCGGTGCTCGTGCCGCAGGGAAAAGTGTTGATAGGGAATATGACCTCTCGGCAATTTCTAACTGCGTGGTGTGCGCGAGCACGCAGTTTTTTTTTTTTTTTTTTTTTTGCCCAGCGCCTTCGAGCGGCGAGAAAGCGCTTACGAGGGAATGTGTCGTCTCGGCACTTTGGTCAAGTCAACGACATATCGTCGTTCCGCTTGGTAACTCGTACCGCAATACGGGCTTTCTATCAGCGTACAAAAATTGTCATAGTTAACTGGCACACTTTATTCCTAAGCATGATATGAGAAGTTTCTTAAATATATAGTATGTATACTAAGAGGAAAGTTGAATAAAATATATATTTATTTTATCTGCGCACAGCAATAGCGAACTACGTACAATATGGTGTACAACATGGAGTTTATTAAATTAGCATGAGTTGAAAGATAATCTACTGAAAATGCTTACAAGATTACGAATTACTATCACAGTAATAGTTAAATTGCAAATAACTATATTCAGCGCACACAGGTGATCTATATTTTAATTTATATACTAGCTTGGTATAGCTGAGATAAATTGTATACATGTGAATATATGCAACTAGGGACTTGCGGTTTACACATAAATTCTTTACATTTTGATAACGTTTGTTAATTAGATTTCAGCTTTGTATGTTTAGATATGGGGCCGTAAAAGGTAAATTAATATTTAAACCTAACGCATTTTAAAAGTANTTTTTTTTTTTTTTTTTTTTTTTGCCCAGCGCCTTCGAGCGGCGAGAAAGCGCTTACGAGGGAATGTGTCGTCTCGGCACTTTGGTCAAGTCAACGACATATCGTCGTTCCGCTTGGTAACTCGTACCGCAATACGGGCTTTCTATCAGCGTACAAAAATTGTCATAGTTAACTGGCACACTTTATTCCTAAGCATGATATGAGAAGTTTCTTAAATATATAGTATGTATACTAAGAGGAAAGTTGAATAAAATATATATTTATTTTATCTGCGCACAGCAATAGCGAACTACGTACAATATGGTGTACAACATGGAGTTTATTAAATTAGCATGAGTTGAAAGATAATCTACTGAAAATGCTTACAAGATTACGAATTACTATCACAGTAATAGTTAAATTGCAAATAACTATATTCAGCGCACACAGGTGATCTATATTTTAATTTATATACTAGCTTGGTATAGCTGAGATAAATTGTATACATGTGAATATATGCAACTAGGNTGATCTATATTTTAATTTATATACTAGCTTGGTATAGCTGAGATAAATTGTATACATGTGAATATATGCAACTAGGAACTTGCGGTTTACACATAAATTCTTTACATTTTGATAACGTTTGTTAATTATATTTCAGCTTTGTATGTTTAGATATGGGGCCGTAAAAGGTAAATTAATATTTAAACCTAACGCATTTTAAAAGTAGACATCACGACATTATTTAAATTGGACTGCCACTTTAAAGTTTTAAGGTTAAAAACGGACGTGGCTGAAAGTTTGCTATTATTATAATGGAAACTAGCGTGGGTGGGTGAGGAATTTATTTAAATGGGGGTGGATGGCAGAGAAGCTGATGCAAGGCAGCGAGAGGGTAGGGAGGAACCAAGCCTCCACCATTGTTACGAACTAAGCTTGTCAGCCAATTCGAACTTGAAAGTATGTTGTGGGCGTATCTCAAATAACGACTCATGATTCGGTAGAGCACAACAGTATAACAGGAGTTTTATTACAATTAAGCTTTTACAATAACCATTTATGTTACTATTGATCGGGGGAGCCTTACATTGAATTTAAGATAATGTTTATTTAATTAATTATTACGATTCACGCCATTCTATTTAACCCTAACTGCAATGTCATCACCTTGTTAGTGTTGCCGGAGGCTGATTCTACGAGACGGTTAGCGACGGCCGGACACCCATCTTCCTGGTCTGCTTCGCTGGTCGGGTCGCCAAAGGACTATAGATGATTGACGACGACGAGACGGTTAACGACGCCCCATATCAAGCGCCTGGTTCTGCGGCCCCGCTCAGTGACCGGTGGAGGGGATTTCTGCAACTGTCGACGACCAAATAGTGGCGTTGCAAACCCGCTTGTTTATGTTTGGCAATCCCTAACACTTAAGGCATAAGTACAAAGAGTACATGGCGGGACATTTTGCAACGGCTACAGCAGACACATGTGGACATCACATTTATTGAATACATTTATAACGAAGCCCTTGCAAAAATTGAAGATAAAATAATGCCAATTTTATGGAAAAAGTTATGCGATTTCGGAATGATTAACCCTGCATGATCAGACGCAAGTGACTTAAGATACGAAATTGTTCGAGAGATAAATTGTAATATCCCAGCGTTGCAGCAGCAAATGACCGAAATGGTTCCCCGGTTAANGCAAAAATAGAAAATAAAATAATGCCAATTTTATGGAAAAAGTTAAGCGATTTCGGAATGATTAACCCTGCATGATCAGACGCAAGTGACTTAAGAGACGAAATTGTTCGAGAGATAAATTGTAATATCCCAGCGTTGCAGCAGCAAATGACCGAAATGGTTCCCCGGTTAANGACGAAATTGTTCGAGAGATAAATTGTAATATCCCAGCGTTGCAGCAGCAAATGACCGAAATGGTTCCCCGGTTAATACCGGAACAAAGACACGAGTTTGACCAAGTGTTCCGCCAAGTGGAGTCAGGGAATGGTGCACTCTTTTTTCTAGATGCCCCCGGTTTAAAGGGAAAAAAATTTTTGTTCAATTTTTTTCTGGTCCTTATAAGAAAATACAAATAAATTGCTGTAGCCGTGGCTTCCTCCGTCATCGCCACCACACTACTGAGTGGGGGCCGTACCGCTCATTCCTGTTAAAGTGGCCACTGAATCTTGCTCAGGAAAAGTCACCCATTTGCAATCTTAGTGAAAATAGCGCTCGCGGTACAATGATGCGCCAATGTAAGTTGTTAGTGAGGGACGAAAGCACAATGTCACACAAAAAAGTGATAGAGGTCCTAAACCGATATCTATAGGATATACGAAACATTACAGGCATTATGTGAGGAATGGTTATATTACTGGCCAGTGACTACCGCCCAACTCTACCAGTGATTCAAAGGGGCACATCTGCAGATGAAATGAAAGCATGTCTCAAGTCGTCAAGCTTATGGGCAAATGTCAGGAAATTTAGCTTGACGACATATATCAGTGTGCACCTCTACAATGACGTTGATACAGGACATTATGCTTATACAATATTAAAATTTGGAGATGGGAGTTTAGAAACTGATGCCGTAGGCTTTATGTCACTATAACTGGGTATTTTAATTCATTGGTGCAGAGTGATACGGAACTGATTGCTAGCGTTTACCCAGATCTCTAAAGAAATATAAATGACGACCAGTGGCAATGTACAATAGTGATTCAAGCACCAAAAATTACACCGTTAGTAAAATTAAACTAATTGTTAGAAAGAGGCACAAAGAGAATTTTGTCAGTAGACACAGCCATAGAAACAGAACAGAGCACTTCATGTCCTGTAGAGTTCCTGAAATCTCTAGAGCTGTTAGGTGTGTCCTCACATAAGCTCCAATTATAATTAGGCGTTCCGTTCATGCTTATGCGGAATTTAGATGCACCGCCATTATGTTACGGGAAAAGGTTTCCCGTCGCACAACTTGGNGAAACAGAACAGAGCACTTCATGTCCTGTAGAGTTCCTGAAATCTCTAGAGCTGTTAGGTGTGTCCTCACATAAGCACCAATTATAATTAGGCGTTCCGTTCATGCTTATGCGGAATTTAGATGCACCGCCATTATGTTACGGGAAAAGGTTTCCCGTCGCACAACTTTGGCGGAACATAATTGGTGCCAATATTCTGACAGGAGTAAGAAAGAACGAGAACTTAATCATTCCTCGGGACAATATATAATCCCCACAGAGCTCCCGTTCCAAATCAAAAAGCTGCAATTCCCTCTCAAGGGAGGTTTTGCTATTACAATAAACAAAGCGCAAGGGCAAACATTACAGGTAGCGCGGGTGCACTTGGAAAAACCGTGCTTCTCTCATGGCCAGCTCTATGTCGCATGTTCGCGTGTGCCCAATGCCCAAAATCTCCCCATCTTAGCGCCAGACGGAAATACTTACAACATCGTGTACATACAGTGGCGTCCTAAAATAGTTCCCCGTTCTGTGTTTATGATCAGTGTCTGTCTAGTAACAAATACCGTTATTTCTCGCTATAAGATTGTTACTGTAACCACGCGAGCGAAGCCGCGGGTAAAAGGTTTATACATATTATAGAGAAACACTAATAAGCGTGACACTTTGTGTACAAAAAAGCCCCGCGTTGAAATATATGTCTTTAGTTTAGTAAAAGAAAAAAAAAAACAAATTTTTTTATGCAAAATATAAATTTTTAAAAATAATAGTATGGGTGTTATATTTAAAATATTTGTCTAATGATCATTTACTTCATAATAATACCGTGTAAAGTTGAACTTTATTAAAAAAAAACTAAACAATAACTTTATAGTCCACGCGAGTGGAGCCGCGGCCATAGCTAGTACATTGATATTGTTCAGTGTGACCACCATGAGCGGGCCGGACGAGATTGACACGATAATCAAACTCGCTCCACTCTTGTTAGCATGTCCGGTGTTACGGTTTGGAAGGCGTTTGTAACTTTCANAATAAGCGTGACACTTTGTGTACAAAAAAGCCCCGCGTTGAAATATATGTCTTTAGTTTAGTAAAAGAAAAAAAAACAAATTTTTTTATGCAAAATATAAATTTTTAAAAATAATAGTATGGGTGTTATATTTAAAATATTTNCAAATTTTTTTATGCAAAATATAAATTTTTAAAAATAATAGTATGGGTGTTATATTTAAAATATTTGTCTAATGATTATTTACTTCATAATAATACCGTGTAAAGTTGAACTTTATTAAAAAAAAAACTAAACAATAACTTTATAGTCCACGCGAGTGGAGCCGCGGCCATAGCTAGTACATTGATATTGTTCAGTGTGACCACCATGAGCGGGCCGGACGAGATCGACACGATAATCAAACTCGCTCCACTCTTGTTAGCATGTCCGGTGTTACGGTTTGGAAGGCGTTTGTAACTTTCAGTCTGAGGTGGTGAGGAGGTAACGAGCTCGCATTCGACACGACAATATGAAGGGGGCCCTCTATGTTTCCTATATTGTGCGATTCTCCATTGGCACCTAGCTGTTCGTGGATACATGAACGAGTCATTGCCGCAACGCTGGATTGATCGACGAGCAGCTGGTGACCAGGATTTTCGTCACTGGCTCCCAAGACGCCCGGATCTTACCCCGTGCGATTTTTTCTATGGGGGTAGATAAATTGTTTTGTCCACCATTGCCGGCTCACATAGACTACCATAAAACGATAATTACAGACGCCATCCAAACCGTAACACCGGACATACTGACAAGAGTGTGGAACGAGTTGGATTATCACTTAGATGTTGTTCGGGCGTCTCGTATTAGTCACATTGAACATTTATAAATGTATGGTAAACAAACTTCACAGTTCCACGGTTCATTTAATTGGCCAATGTTTTTATATTATAGACCTTATAATTTCGGGAATATTCTTATACTCACCCGGTAATATATTGCTGCTATTCTCAAACCCGATTACAGGACCGTTCACTATTGGCAACAGTGCATTTTGTTAGGCTAATACGATTGTGATGGTTGTGGGTACAATCCAAGTATTGTTGAAGTGTTCTGTGGAGGTACTATCTGTTTGGTAGCAGGAACGCTGTGCTTCGCTGTAGCTACCATACATACAGAAGGGAATACTCTCGCAGAGAGAAATGACACAAAAAAGTACTGTCGGTATCACTTTCTTTGTTAAAAATATTTTATGATGGCTACAACCCATTTGCTGGCTGTCCCTATATTTACAGTACGCATGGCTCCTACAGACATAACGTTTTTCTGATTCAGAATTCCTTATTTAGTGAATTTTAGCCTTGGGAAATCATTACTTGTTAACTTGATGATTTTGTAACTAATTATATTTACACTACTAATAATTAGTTATAGACTGTAAAAATAATAACATGCTCTTACCTGCTTTCTGTTTAGTTAAGGAGTTAACATATACATTATTGTTGAAAAACTAAGTTTCTGAATTTCCTTAGTAATGTTTGTTGGTGAAATTAATCAGCCTCAAAAGTCTCTACAGGAAATGATATTCCTTGGATGGGCAGGTTGACACTGTGAAACTTGATTAACAAAAACATCCTCTCTAACATTCACCAATATTCCTAAATATTCTACGAAGACAGTAACTTATCTTATGTTCTATATTCGTGACATGTTCGACGTTTTCCTAATTAATCTCATTAATGGTTGCTACAGTTTTACTAAGGTTGGGTGAAAGGCACGTGAACTGATTGTGTGTGTGTCTCTTTAATACAAATGCTCAAGACCAGTAGGTTACGTCACTCTTGCACTAAACATGCAACTGACCAGGTATGTTATACCATAGATAACACGACAGGAGTACAAAGACGTGGATACCCAGCAAAAAGATAAGAAGATGAAAAGACAAGTATCGTTATCTCAAGCTNACGACAGGAGTACAAAGACGTGGATACCCAGCAAAAAGATAAGAAGATGAAAAGACAAGTATCGTTATCTCAAGCTCACCGACGTAGAAAATTTACAAAGCTGTTAATGCTGTAACCTAGGTGAAATCGTGACGTCACAGCAGAACTTGTGTCGCTTGTGCAAAAATAATTGAGGTTAGGTCAGCCTAAAATAAAACCACTAAAGATACTTCCGTCAGACTATTATAACTGACATCGATGCAATATAAATAACCGGTATTGTAGCGACCATTAGTAGGCTTTCTAAGGAAAACGTCTAACTGTCACGAATATGTAACCGANATAAATAACCGGTATTGTAGCGACCATTAGTAGGCTTTCTAAGGAAAACGTCTAACTGTCACGAATATGTAACCGACGAGGGAGATTTTATTATCGTAGAATATTCAGGAATATTGGTAAACGCAATTAAAAAGCAGATTAACTAGTGTATATATTTGTTTGGCAAGTTATACAGTGTCAAGGAATTTATATTTTGCTGTGTTTTTGTATAAATCCTGTTTACACAGTATGGCTGCTCCTGGCAGTGTTGTATTGGAAATGCGTTTTTTCGTATGTCTCACAATAGGCATGCTGCTTCATATAATTTTATAAGCATAAATTATGTTCGTGATATACCATGTTGGAAGACTGTCGCTAATAGTCAAGGTGTTACAAATCAGAATGCTGTTATTAATGTTGGACTAACTCCTGTGTTATATTCACGGAAAAAAGTTAAACGTGATTTAGGGGATTCCATTTGGATGTTTGTTCGGTTCATTGATTGTAAATACGGGTGACGTTTATGTTTTAGGAAATGCACAGATTTTGCATAATGCATAGATGCAAATAAAATTGATCTGACCNTACGGGTGACGTTTATGTTTTAGGAAATGCACAGATTTTGCATAATGCATAGATGCAAATAAAATTGATCTGACCGAAATCGGTTCAGTGGTTTTTATTTTAGGCTGACATAACTACAACCTGTTTTCTTAGNTTCCTCCTCTTCTCTCTCCTTCATCTCCTCCCTTCCCATTGCTTTTATGGCTCATCTCGACCAAAAGAATACCAAAAAAAAACCGTCGGGGGGCGAAACTCGCCCCGAATTTTTTTAAGATCGGTGTCGCGCAGGCCGGTCAGCATACATTACAATAAAGTACCCCAACACATGGGCAGTTCCATGCAAATGATATAACTATTATTTCCATATTCTATTAAGATTCCAATACTTTTATAGTTGTAGATATGTAGTTTCCTTTGTATTTAATTAAANCCCAACACATGGGCAGTTCCATGCAAATGATATAACTATTATTTCCATATTCTATTAAGATTCCAATACTTTTATAGTTGTAGATATGTAGTTTCCTTTGTATTTAATTAAAAAACATATTATAGTTCTCTCAAAAAACATACAAACAACCAGATTGTTTTAACTAATGGTTCGCAATAAGTGCCAAGAATCACGGTCGCGCCATTGCGATGTACAGTGTTTTAAATATTAGAATTAAAGCTTAGCCATTCGATCAACTGAGTAACCATTCTTATAATTAAAACATGTTCCAATGAATTTTAAAACATCAGTTGATCTAATCTAAATCTACAAACATTTACTCGCAAAAAATGCCCCCACACATGGGCAACTCCAGGCAACTGGCTTCCAATTCTCTCAACACTCCAATAATGTTTATAGCAGATGTGTAATTATTCACTTATATATTATTTAAAACATATTCTGACAATTAATTTAAAAACATACCATATTACCGGTTTTGTACTAAATAATCGATCCGAACAAGTGCCCCAGAAATCTAGGCGCAATTATACACCATATTATATTCGAGTTTTCGTTGTACTCCAAGACATAATTAATCCATTGAGTATGATCTTTTACACTCTATAAAACATTTTCTGACAATTATTAAAAACCTACAATTCAACAAAACATATATGTACCAAATATTCCCTTACATTGAGTGCCCCAAGACATGGGCATTGTTATACCAGTATTCAAGTTATTATTTCCAATCATATGTTACCCTTCATTATATATAAAATCATATTCTAACCGTTATAAAAACATACATACAACCAATTATATGCAAGATAATTTGTGCCCCAAGACATGGGCGCGATGTTGCTGTTTATAGTTTGCAGGATATTGTAATACTCAGAGCCATGAACCCTCTATTTATACAAGTTCATATTTAAATGTACTATTATCACTCCATTGCAGTTCACAACAATTGCAGTTTAATACATATAGGTGCAATGTCCATGCCTTCGAATTTCCTAAATTAAATTTTCTTTCCCCAAATTGTGCCCCAACATGGGTAACTGTTTATTTAAAATATCATCAATGTCATATAAAACCAATGTGAGTAATTATGGATTCGATATATTAATAACGGATCGAACAAACACAGAATCAACCAAAAGTACACAAGATTATCTCACACTATAAACTCTCACAATATGTGCCCCAAAACATGGGCACTATTAATATTTAATATTACAGTTTTAAAACATGTCTAATCGTGGCCACTCCATTTATTCAGTTGTTGATTAGCCTTAAAATATATTGTTATGTCTCCAGTTTATCGATTGTACCCCGGAACATGGACAGTGCCCCAAAATTTTCTACATTATCTATTTTAATACTATTATCTCATATGTTATTACTGGTTATATCTAATAACAATTTCGATCTGTAAATTAGAGTCCTTCTCAAATCCATATATGTAATATTTAGCTTCTTATTCAAGATTCACTCCATTATTACAAGTTAGCTATCCTCAAATTTAAAACATTAAAACTCCAGCATTATCTTCAAGGTATTGTCCTAAACAAATTGTTAGTTTATCATTATAATAACATTCTCTAACCAGTACATAGATACTCAGCCGTCCATCTTCTTCAGGGTTTCCAATTTTTTTCACCTTTTCAAGATTGTGCCCCAAGACATGGGCAACTCTACTGCTTTACAATATCCTTACCAAAGTTCACATAAGTATTTTTGGGTTTCTTCTTTTAGGTTCTCAGACAGTAAACGATGCACTATACCAAATAATCTTGTATAAACCCCCGCGAACCATTTAGGTTTTTAACTATTAGTTTTTCCGCTACTGTGTGCCCCAAGACATGGACAACTTTGATAATATACATGGAATCGGTTTTTGACGTTCCTAAATCCATTTCTGAATATCAGTTTCCTATTACAATATAAAAGACACACCCCAGTAATGGTTTTAAGGTGCCAACTAATATATCCACTCAATTTTTCAATATTTCAGTTTTGTCGTTAATCCAGTTGGTCATAACCCTATTTTCAAATACTGATCTTTGTGTTATATTGCTCTAAAATTCTCACATCACTATATTAATTAACTTCATTTACCAGGGCACCCCAAGAGGTACCAAAGACACTCAGAAACACAATCAACCATACCCTATGACCATTCTGAAGTCATTGTATCTCTACCCATGACAAGTGCCCCAGGCATTTAAGATTTATAATACTTTCTCCAGAATAAAATTAAGTAGGTTCTAACATGAAATAGTGTATACTGTTAATATGTAGCAGGTTTTTAATTAATTTAATCTCATTTTTTAATTGATTCATGCATTGTCGTTAAATTGTCAATTGCAATGTTTAAAATTTCTCGGCTAAGGGTTATTAACAAAATTTTCACCTTATCTTTGCATATCTTGAATTTTAGACTGGCCTGGGACAATTTCCACATCTACTAGCATATATTTAGTTCACCACATCATCTTCAGGGTTTCCAATTTAAACTTTCACCTTTTCCAGTTTGTGCCCCAAGACATGGGCAACTCTGCTTACAAAATCCTTACCAAAGTTCACAGTATTTTTGGGTTTCTTCCTTTAGGTTCTCGAACAGTAAAAGATGCACTATACCAATTATTCTAGTATGAACCCCAGCAAACCATTTAGGTTTTTAACTATTAGTTTTGGCGCTACTGTGTGCCCCAGACATGGACAGCTGTAATAATATGCATGCAATCAGTTTTAAAATTCCTAAGTCCATTTCTGAATATCAATTTTCAATTACGATATAAAAGACACACCCCAGTAATGATTTTAAGGTGCCAAATCTATGTAGCACCTCAATTTTTTAAGATTTCAGTTTTGTTGTTAATCCAGTAAGTCATAACCCTATTTTCAAATACTGATTTCTGTTTTATATTGCTCTAAAATTCTCACATCACTATATTAATTAACTTCATTTACCGGGGCATCCCAAGAAGTACCAAAAACACTCAGAAGCACAATCAACCATATCCTATAACCATTCAGAAGTCATTGAATCTCCACACATGGCCAGTGCCCCAGGCAATCAGATTAATAATGCGTTTAAAATTTATAATACTTTCTCCAGAATAAAATTAAGTAGGTTCTGACATTATATAGTATATACTGTTTATATGTAGCAAGTTTTTAATTAATTTAATCTCGTAATTTAATAGATTTATGTTTTGTCGTTAAATTGTCAATTGCAATGTTTACATGTTCTCGGCTATCGGTTATAAACAAAAATTTTCGCCTTATCTTTGCAAATCTTGAAGTTTGGACTGGCCTGGCACAATTTCCACATCTACTAGTATATTTTAAGATCACTGCACTCACCAATTGCCCCGAAACTGCCATTATCAATTTTCGTAAATGCAAGTCTCGCGACTCGCATTTTGTCAGCCGATTATTTCTTTCTTCGGTTAATTTCCAATGCTACCTTCATTTCTTCTTATGCACTGACCCTAGCACCGCACAATTACACACGATTTTGCTTTTAAAGAGATGTAATTACCATATTTCGAGGCGATATTTCGCCCCCCCAACGATTATCACTACTCGCACATCGCCATCATGTACCAATGTAGGCGGGTGGTACATATCTCTGTCAAAGGCAGATTCAACCTCAGCTCACTCGATGGAATCACAATCTTCCACAAAGCGCCACATACGCGCATATAACGCACTGAAACACTTGTTTACAGCCGAATATATACATAGAAGCACTCGTTAATAGGCTAAAATAACCCCCAAAAAAAATTTTGCTTGCTTTCTTCGTTTTAAATCACGAACGGAGCAACACCTAACTCACCGCGACCCGCACCTGTAGCCAGAAACTGGCATACTAACGCTCGACCCGTGATGACATATGCGGCCGCTAGATTGCGTGAAATATGCAATGCGCAGCCATTATTAATGGCGATTTCTTTAAATACGTTCTACTTATTATAACATTACGGCGTCTTGAATATGAACAAGGTTAACTGTGCAGAACCCGTTAATGCAACTTTTGTTGGTCTAGGACGTTTCATTCACAAACGTAAACAAACTGTTTGAACAGACATTTCGCAATTTTGTTAAATTTTTTCAAATATGTTGTACTTATTTTAAATCTACACCCCTAGTATATTCGTGTTCTACGTGATTAGTAGAGTGGAAATATACCACTTTTTAGGTGTTTTTTTTTTTCTACAGAAAAGCCCCTAAACTTAATCATTACCGTTAACACTAAATACCAAACGTCGACGATATGTTTTCCAAGTGACCAACGCATAACCAACGAAGTCCATTTAAAAAAAAACACACTGTTTGAACGCTAAAGATGTTGACTATAAACAATCATTCAAATTTCTAGTGGTATTTCATTCGATATATCACAAAATTAGCTTTGTTGGCATATCGTTGGTTACACAATGATGGCCCAATTTAACAATTCATACAATTTACCAACTATTGTATTCCCAACGTTGACACACCATATTAACAAATGATAATGTTTAAATGAGAAATATCTGAGGTCATTAAGTCCCTTCATATTATATAAAATGATTTAAAAGGCATTGATTTCATTCCGAAAGGTTATTCCATTANTCATTAAGTCCCTTCATATTATATAAAATGATTTAAAAGGCATTGATTTCATTCCGAAAGGTTATTCCATTATATAACATGGCCAACATTGGACTGACAGAAAATAACACACCTATTACCGACTGCTTTTTCTATCTTGATACCAACCNTATAACATGGCCAACATTGGACTGACAGAAAATAACACACCTATTACCGACTGCTTTTTCTATCTTGATACCAACCAAAAAACTTACATTTTAAAGTTACACTTGTGAGAGTTTATGATAATATCTGATTTAGTGATATTATTGTCTGGAGGGTGCTAAGTAAGATCGTAACTTTTTCTTAATAGCAAATATTCGTTTGCATTTTCCGTTGTACCAACGTTGTGTTACATTGTTTGCTCTAACAGAACGTATAGCCAACCATACGATCCAAGTGCCAACGTTGTGCCAACGTAGGTCGCTACTGGGAATTCTCGCTCAGTGTCAGGAATCGCTAAGAGTAATCATGCGACCAGCTGGGACGTTTCTGCGCTTGAATCTCACGGCAGAGCTTCACAATGATAGCAGAATGCCACGTCACTGTTTCATATGTGTGCGTTGCCACGGAGGCCTGAGTTTAGGATCAGTTCCTAAATCACATTACTATGCATTGCATTGGGTAAAATAGTCCGGTGGAAGCTACAGTGATAGACTTGTACAGGACTGTCAGAGATTGCCTTAGTAATCAGCACGGTTACCGTGGAAGACTCACGTGCTTCATTGTCATTTGCTGTTCCTCTAGGGGCCGAGGTGGTGAAGTGGAAAATCTATTCGCCTCCCATATAGGTGAACCAGGTTCGATTACCGGCGGGTTCATTTACGGATTTTCACATGTGGGAATCGTGCAGGACAATGCCTCTGGTCAGCGGGTTTTCTCCGGATCTTCTGTTCACCCCGCCTTTTCGTCTGGTGCTGCTCTACAGTTACCTCATTTCTCCCACATCGGAACTCAAGACCTCGATGTTAGTGCTGCCAGAAACTCCCCACTTCACTCCACTCCACCGAAAGCGGAGTTACCAAGACTTGCAATTTCAATAAATATATTGGTCGAGACCAAAACAAATGACGGTTTGGTTGTGCGACACAAGGGGAGAATATCCCATCGATACATGCTCATCGTGGCAAAAAGGAGTTAATTAATCTAGGAATGAAAACAACCTTATGGTACAAAAGTTCTGAAGATTGTTGGCATTTCATCAATAAATATTGTAGGGCTATACTTGCTGATTATAAAAATATGTGTTTAATAATGTATGAATTTACATTACGGCATTTTGTGAATTGGCTGGTTAAATTTCTAGTACACATGTCTTTGTGTTTTCCAAGAGGAACTGGCAAAACAACAGGTCACTGTGTTGACACACACTCCAAACTCACTTAATCTCGCACCATTAGGTTTCTTAATATTTCCATCCTGAAATGGTTAGCTACGTGGACGTAGATTTCACACGGACGAGGAGACAGTCTCTGCCACAAGAGAAGAAGTGCGGTTTCTCCCTGCCTATATATTTCAACAGTGTTTACAACNGACGAGGAGACAGTCTCTGCCACAAGAGAAGAAGTGCGGTTTCTCCCTGCCTATATATTTCAACAGTGTTTACAACTAGTATACCAATGTTGGCAGACGCACAAAGCGGTAATCTGTAACTGTGTGCAGCTGTGTAAGTGTACATTATGATGCGTTGCTACTGACACTCGGGGCGTCAGTACACGAACTTATAATCTATACTGTGNCTGTGTAAGTGTACATTATGATGCGTTGCTACTGACACTCGGGGCGTCAGTACACGAACTTATAATCTATACTGTGTTGTATTTCATGAATGTACGTCTTGACGTAATAGATTAGTTACTATCAACAACGTATGTGACCTGCTAATTACCGGTGATGTGACTGCTTCCTCGCCTACAGGACTACCATGGGCAGCCTCTTCCCTCCTGGAGCCAGAGATTGTACCCTGAGCCGCTGACCAGCTACGNCTACCATGGGCAGCCTCTTCCCTCCTGGAGCCAGAGATTGTACCCTGAGCCGCTGACCAGCTACGTCAGTCAGGTCATGTCTTTCCACTCGGCCAGCACCCTGAAAAGTCGCAGGATGTATATCGGTGAGTTACAAACACCACTATGAATCCACGACTTAGAATGTCCTTAGTGTCCGTCCTCTCGATCAAGTTTATATATATATATATATATATAGCATATCAGTTTAATAAACAAAATGTTTCTTCTTAACAAATATTTTAATAATATCTTCTGACTTACTTATCAGCAGGAAGCCGATCAGTTACGTGTAGTTGACTGAGATAATAGATTATAATTAGTGTGTAGGTCCGTAGTTTGAATTCTGAAAAATACAAGAATGTGGGTTTTCTCTTTAAGCATATCATTCTAGCATGCACACGACTGATACTAGCAGAAGATCACAAAACAGAGTCAGCAATAAAAACAAGAACGATTTTAAGTTCGAAATATATGTATCATAAACAAGCTTATAATTTTTTGAAAAAAATTGGTAACTTTAATTCAATAAATACAACCTGGTTTTTTATGGCAACATACCAGTTCAATATATCAGAATCCTGATCAACTCATTGTTCATTCAAGTTGTTTTACACTTGTAAGTTAAAGGATCATCAGATATCCCATTCGTATGCTAATATTTTACTATTTTGTTAACTTTGGCCAACTGATTTGTAACATACCAGGAACTCCATGCTTGACCGGAGTTTAATCTGGAGATAAACACACCATCAAAACTGTCCTGTGATTATAGCCCGGGATCCCAGGATGATGTCGGACTAGACACCTTGCTCTAGATAGATACCTTCAGTATACTTGGGCTTATACTTGTCATGTGACCCACTGCCTACTGGAGGGTGCACAGTACATCTGCGGTANTACCTTCAGTATACTTGGGCTTATACTTGTCATGTGACCCACTGCCTACTGGAGGGTGCACAGTACATCTGCGGTAGACAACCTCAGTATGGAGAGTCGCTCGCATTCTTGGACTGTTACTGTAGTATGTGTTGGCGACACACGTGGGTTTANGACAACCTCAGTATGGAGAGTCGCTCGCATTCTTGGACTGTTACTGTAGTATGTGTTGGCGACACACGTGGGTTTACTGTTAGCATCATAGTCAGTATAATTATTAGTTGTTATATAATACAGTTCTTTGTTCCTGTTGAAGCCATTATTAATGCAGTCTGAGAATTTGTAGAAACGTGAGTAATGGACCGGAAGTTGCGTAAACTGCAGCCATTATTGCCAACTGGAAAGTTTATCTGCTGTTGCCAGGCATAGCATTACTTTCTTGGCAAAAACTACTGAAGAGACGTTGAGTGACTTGAGCTATTCCGTAATACCGCACTTATATATTACCCGGACTTAACGCCAATAAACTAACCTATGTCTATGCATAAGAGTCACTTCCTGTTTCTGCAAACCATCACATTTTAAACGAAGCAAATAGGTTTACGCCATTGTAAAGTTCAGTTACTTTTCGGAGTAATGGCAACTTATTACCGTGAAACCAGATATGAGCAGGGCTGGGACCGTTATAATTGTGACCAAAAATCTCCTTCCACACCACCATGTCACAAACATTGATTTGGCATACGTTTTAATGGTCAGCCGATTTAAATGCACAACAAAATTCATGACATTTGAATTGTGCTATACTTATACTTATTTCGCAGTTACACATTATTAGACGCACCGAAACCTAATAAAACAATTTTCAATAATGTTCTATTATTGTAAAAATAGGGAAAAANTACACATTATTAGACGCACCGAAACCTAATAAAACAATTTTCAATAATGTTCTATTATTGTAAAAATAGGGAAAAAGCAAAGCGATTTAATTGGATGGTAACTGAATTTTTTGAAGGAGTTTGGAGAACCTAGATATAGGCTACATTAAAATAGAAATGTTTTATATCAGCAAAAGTGAACTGTGTAAAAAAATCTCTAGTTATTGTGCAGAATCAAACTTTTTTTCAACAGAGAAAAATCATCTAACTATAAATGTATCGCTTTGTGTATACACTTGTGCAAAAATATTTTTTTAAGTTTATAGATGCTTTTAAGATATATGATGAGGCAGTGATTAGACAGGCCATAGCTTTTTGCAAGTTAATTACGGATCGTCAGTCCCAGAGAAGCAGTAATCTCATTGGGTCGCTGACACCAAGACATAGATTGTCCTACGCGGACGACAAGCAGTAACGACAGACAAGTAGAAAACTGATCATGGCACGTTTGATTATAACAAATCCCTCATTTTTGTGGAAAGCAATTCTTCATTTTTTCAAATATGAATGTCCTTTCTGGAAACATAAGGCAAAGTCCCCCCTTATTGGCCTATATTGAAAAAGTTTTAAAAAAGTATGCATAATTTATACTCAAAAATACATTTTTCAATAAGTAACTTCAGAGTATCATAGTTCAGTATCTAACGCCATCTGAGTAGTGAATAAATTTTGTTAGAAAAACTAGTTTTCAAAACTTTAGAATTGATAGAAATTAAGGAAAACTCGTTTATTAAACTTGAACACTGTTACCACTAATCTTTCCCAAATTTTTATTAATTCCATAAATTTAAACATGTCATATGTGCTTTTTACGCACAAATCGCACACTTCAGCGCTTTTCCTTATTTACTTACAAAACGATACACTAGTTTTTTTTTTATAGATTCCACCACTTTTTTAGTAATGCGTATGTATTTATATGGGTTTGCTGTCAATTTAAATGGAATAGCCTAACTTATACAAAAAAGGTTGCATCGAAATTAGGAATCGCTGTGATGTGTAACATTACGCTTGCAGAGCACATGTTGTAAGTACCAGTTTCGTATGGTCTTTATTAAAATTAAAAGTAAATAGAAGGCTTTTCGTGAAATGTAAACACATCAAAGTTATACCATACCTTACCTAGTATTTACCTAAANAAAAGTAAATAGAAGGCTTTTCGTGAAATGTAAACACATCAAAGTTATACCATACCTTACCTAGTATTTACCTAAAAGAAAGACAAGAAAAGGCATTAAATGTACAAATGAAGCACTTTTATAATCACATGATGGAGTATTCTCCATGTCAGCTCTCAAAAATGTAATAATGAATTAACCTATGTTATTACACTTATTCGGCAGATATGGTTAAAATTCACTTAAGACGTTGGTACAATATAAATGACACGTTACATTGTGAAGGACCATGATTTCTGGACGTAAGACATTCAATAAAACGAAAGGAGAAAAAGACAAAGTAAAATATTCAGAAATATAATAGTGTATGGATATAATTAAGGATGATTTGAGGTACAATTTAACAATAGATAAGAAAGAAACTAGTGAGAAACAAAAAAATACTTTGAAAATAACTTCAACAGCAATAGCACTCAATAGACTCGTCAATTTCGTGTGGTTACTAAAGAAGAAAGCATATGTCCGATGATGATTACAATCACAATAGAAAATAACGTTATTCGTAAAATAGTGAAACCATGTGAGTTTCAGTGATGTGAATAAAGGTATAACAAAGTAAATAATAAAGAAATATTGTCAGTTTTTTGACATCTGTGAGACAATATTATGCTTTATATCGTATGCTCATGTGTATACTGACACAGGTATTATATATACACGTAGATTTGTCATATTAGAAGTCTTATCTATTTCTAAAACTCAAGTTGTGTCTGAACCTCTTTATTAAGA
The DNA here is from genome assembly GCA_002778355.1 of Clitarchus hookeri. Classification (NCBI taxonomy): domain Eukaryota; kingdom Metazoa; phylum Arthropoda; class Insecta; order Phasmatodea; family Phasmatidae; genus Clitarchus; species Clitarchus hookeri. The sequence goes on along the minus strand of NQII01003384.1, from coordinate 167,602 downwards.
CGTCCACCTTCAACATGACATTTTCAACGTGGTCGCGTTTATATTTCAGAACTCTGTAGTCAAATGGGTTAAGAGTATAAATAATGTTTTATTATATTAATAAAAAACGGATTTCTTAGCAGTTATTCAAAATTATGCATGGATCTCACATTCCTTTGATGTGGCTGATTTATTGATAATTTGTGACCATTTGAAATATTATTGCTTCTGTAGGATCGACTAGTACGTCCACAGCTCTTTACAATAAGTGGTTTACGCGTCTTTAGAATATGTTTGAGCATTGCTGATAGTGAGTGAGAACAGACCACTAATATGTGAGACAATGGTAGTGACAATATTCTCTGTGAAACAGGTCAGCTGGTGCGCCAGATATTGGAAAACATGCGGATGAAGATAGAAGGAACACTGACGCCAGACAGGNTGAAACAGGTCAGCTGGTGCGCCAGATATTGGAAAACATGCGGATGAAGATAGAAGGAACACTGACGCCAGACAGGAAGCTGTTTGCGTATGGCGACCAAGGTAGTTCTCTTCTGACACTATTGTCAGCAATGAACGTGTGGGATGGCGACTATCCACATTATTCCTCCTGTCTGTTAGTTGAACTGCGGCTCAACAAACACAATCAGCACGTCGTCACGGTAAGGCACTGCATTTGGAACGTTATGGACATTATGGCCCAGGGAACTGTAGTATCTACCTTAGTATCGAACTCATTGTGGATCTGGTCTTTATTTANGTTATGGACATTATGGCCCAGGGAACTGTAGTATCTACCTTAGTATCGAACTCATTGTGGATCTGGTCTTTATTTAGGCATTAATTTCACCAAAGACCTCAAATTAATTATTATGTTTTTTTTAGGTTTTTAGCCGATTTCCTAGACAATCGCTTGGTCTTTATTTTCCCTCGTAAATGATATATGGCCAACATTATATTTAGTGATAAGAGGAGTGAAAAGTATAGAGTGGCTCCTACCATTTGTCTTGAGAGCCGAACATTAGCGGTGTCTTTGACAAGTAAAAACTTCATGGAAACTCTGAACCCAAGAAACACAATGGCAGCTCCCAGTAGTAACATAGAAAATNTTTGACAAGTAAAAACTTCATGGAAACTCTGAACCCAAGAAACACAATGGCAGCTCCCAGTAGTAACATAGAAAATGGTGAGCTCTGACAATTTATATGTGAACTAGTCGTCAGAATATCTTGTCAGAGATTGCCAATGACTGCAGTCGTAGCTCAGGTAGAGGCCACAGGTGGGAATCTCCGCCATGTTTTGCCATACTAGCTAATATACCAGTTTTTTCAGTAAAACCAACTCTCTACTGCAAATAGAAGTGTTTCGAATCTATTCGTTGACCTTTTTTAGATGATTACCCCATCATAGGGTAATAAAAAATTCCTTCTTCACGCCACTGAATATATTATTTAAGCCTATCTCCAGTACTCGTGGCGATCGCATTCTTCTTCTTGTGAGGTGCTTCATAATATATCACATTCTTCAATTGCAAGCAAAGGACCTTAATTTCTGCAACAAGTTTCATCCAATTGGCTACATTTTCTGCCTTGAACAATTCTATTGTCACATGCGACATTGTGTCGTCTACTCCGCAGACATTGAACAATGATGAACACACCAACTGGAAGTCTGTGAAGTTTCTACTTAAAATTTCTGTGCCTGGCGTAGAGCTGTGTGTTCTAATAATTCAGTTTGATACGATTCAGCTCCATTCTTGCCTTCACATCTGGTATCAATTCGTAACACACTCTTCATTTTTCAAAGTATGGCGGTTCCGATTGCCATTTGTAAGTGACTTCATCTGGGATTCTTTGATTTTGATTTTTACTCAATGTTACAGTTCTTGTCCTCTTCGTCATGATGCCCTTCAACGTTACTATGAAATCTGCAGGCATCAAACGAGCCAAAACTGGGAGACATTCGTTGGCCACCGTTCTGTAAGCTCTTATTNTACTATGAAATCTGCAGGCATCAAACGAGCCAAAACTGGGAGACATTCGTTGGCCACCGTTCTGTAAGCTCTTATTATCGTCAGCAGTGCCACCCACTGAGCACTGACGAACTCCCTCTTGGGCCACACAAGTTCGGCTCTATTGTGCCATATTATTGTATCATACGAGATGGTTGCCTTAAATAAAGATCTCCATAATGTCCAAAACAAATTTTAATTGNCTGAGCACTGACGAACTCCCTCTTGGGCCACACAAGTTCGGCTCTATTGTGCCATATTATTGTATCATACGAGATGGTTGCCTTAAATAAAGATCTCCATAATGTCCAAAACAAATTTTAATTGTAAATACAACTTGTCTTTCTAATCCTTCTTAATTTTCAGACTTTCAGTATTGCTTTTCTGGAAACATATGCAATACGTTTGGGGCAGCTCGTCTTGTCACTCATGATCACTCCCAGGTACTTTAACTCATGCACATAATCCACTGTCTCGCTGTAGAAACGCACAGTTGGCNATTTTAATTGTAAATACAACTTGTCTTTCTAATCCTTCTTAATTTTCAGACTTTCAGTATTGCTTTTCTGGAAACATATGCAATATGATCACTCCCAGGTACTTTAACTCATGCACATAATCCACTGTCTCGCTGTAGAAACGCACAGTTGGTGGACTTTGCATTTGCATTTTAAAAGCGGTGTATTATTATATGGTGTGAAGAACCTTAACTTGACTTTTAACATACACTATTAGTCTTATTCATCATCTCTGCTACTACTCTACTGGTGATGTGTGCTTGCAGGTGTCGTACAAGAAAGACGCATCACAGCCGCCACAACTGCTGCACTTACCTGGTTGTCGCATTGCAGCCTGCTCCTTCCAGGAGTCCATGGCTGTTCTAGCGCCTGAGGTCTTCAACGAGGCTGAGTGTTATGGCGANTACACAATTAATCTTATTCATCTTCTTTGCTACTACTCTACTGGTTATGTGTGCTTGCAGGTGTCGTACAAGAAAGACGCATCACAGCCGATACAACTGCTGCACTTACCTGGTTGTCGCACTGCAGCCTGCTCCTTCCAGGAGTCCATGGCTGTTCTAGCGCCTGAGGTCTTCAACGAGGCTGAGTGTTATGGCGANTTGCAGCCTGCTCCTTCCAGGAGTCCATGGCTGTTCTAGCGCCTGAGGTCTTCAACGAGGCTGAGTGTTATGGCGAGTCCACAGTGCTGAACAGTTCTGTTGCGAATCTTCCTGACAATCGCGAGTGTCAAGTCTTCTCTCTGCCATACGCCCCTTAGTTTCCGTAATGCGAGGCTAGCGACACATCCACGTGTTAAGTGATGCCTTCACAATACATTGTAGCGTGTGTTCTGATGTTGATTCCACTTTGAACCACAGTAATTGTAGATATATAATCATATATTAGATAGAATGTGTTAATAAAATTGAAAATGATATATTGATTTTTTACTAAATACGGTTATTTAACCAAGAATAAATTCAATGATTTTCCGTAATGGAAATCATCCATTTTCAGTTTTAACGAAGAGTTTGTTTTAAAATGTGATCAATTTTTTCTTTTTGCCCTTGGTCGTGATGTCATACATACAACAGTCACTAAGGCGCTGAATGATACATAAACCGTATTAAGGTGGACACTTTGAATTACTGTTGTATATTGGTACCAGCCTGCACTTCAGATCAGTATTAAATTAATTTTATTCTCAGAGTCACACTTAAATTACGCTATACGCTTTTAAGAACTGTTCCTTAATTCAACATTATATATTAAAGGTCTGAGAGAACAGCTTATGTGTAAGTTAATCAGTAAAACGAATATCGATAGCACTTATAAGAATGTAATCTGAATAGTAAGTTTTAACTTAAACAAGACAATCGCAAGTGGTCAAGTATATACTCTGATCGTGGTTGGTGTAGTATCTCCAGATTACCGAGCAATCATTCAGTGGAACATAGTGCAGAAACGAACAGGCGGTAACAGTGTATATTTAGTTATAGGCGTGAATCTACAGTCTATCAATATTGAATACTTTGTTTTTTTCTGTATTTACTTCAGAATGGAATTAAAGTTTTTCTGTGATTTCATTTTATCGAGGGTAAGTGTAATATAAATTAGTATTTTCACTATAAGGGAAAAAAATTATCTGTAATTATTTTGTAAAAGCTTACGCATTTTTCTTTGTGTTTTTTCACTTACAAATTCATATTTCCAAATTCGTTTAAGGTAGANTTTTGTAAAAGCTTACGCATTTTTCTTTGTGTTTTTTCACTTACAAATTCATATTTCCAAATTCGTTTAAGGTAGACACAATATTAAATATAACCGTTCTATTCATATGCAATTTTGAAAAATGGGTTTTGATTGAAAACGAAGATACTAACGGTGTGTGTTTTCTTTTCGCTTGTTATTCCTATCGCAGACATCTCCAAATTTTTTACAACTTATAAACTTGAATTAAAACAACAACGCTATTTTAAAAATTTGTTTTTTAATTAATAATAATATGACTGCTCAGAACTTCAAAAGCATGTTCCCGACTTACGGCACAAATGCTTAACTTTTTTTATTTGGCTGTATCATACAAAACAATAAAAAAGTTTTCCTATAGGAGGACATGATGCGTCTAATGTATAATGTCAGCAAACAAAGTTTGGCTCAGTTTGTTTGAATATTTAAATACGTATGAATAACTTATGTGAATAATTTATATAGCCACCAATTCAAACAATTTCTAAAGGCATTTAAATCGTATGATTAACATGGTCTAATGTAGAACTTATTGCGTACAGAATTTGGTAAAAATTTGTTAATAGGTTCCCGAAACATGGCATAAATATTCCATTTGTTCAATTGGCATAATCTTCCAAAGCGCTGGTAAAANTGTTAATAGGTTCCCGAAACATGGCATAAATATTCCATTTGTTCAATTGGCATAATCTTCCAAAGCGCTGGTAAAAGAGTCTCCTTATTTCCGTTTTTTTTAATATTTATAATGGATGCTCTCAGAAATGCAAAGGTGACATGATTTGTTACATTTTTTGACAGGTATAGAACACAAAAATTAATTATTTATACTGCCACCATTTTTAAAAAATACTGACCCGCCCANCATTTTTTGACAGGTATAGAACACAAAAATTAATTATTTATACTGCCACCATTTTTAAAAAATACTGACCCGCCCAAAACAAGTAGCATTGCATGGTCCAGCATACCACTACTTGCTAATCGGTTAATTGGTTCCCGGAATATTTGATAAAAACTAAATTTTTTTATTTAGTGCTATCTCCATTAATGGCGAACAAATATATTATGTATTAGCACATTTAATATTTGTCATAGACACTGCGTGCATATAAAGATTATTTAAATAGTCGGGATTCGCTTGATTGGTCCCTTTAATATAGCTATTTTTGCAATGATGGAGATATTTACCGCCTCAAAACATTACTCTATTGGCATATTCTACATTTGTCATTAATACTGACAGCATGTGACGCTTGTAAGAAATTGTTTAGGGCATATGCACACAAACGTATATTTTTTCATTTCTGTTATTAAAAACAATATGACTACACCATTAAGAGATGTAAATATAGACGGACTACAGAAGTATAATTTGTAACCTAAATTTCTTGGGAATAATTTTTTTTNCCATTAAGAGATGTAAATATAGACGGACTACAGAAGTATAATTTGTAACCTAAATTTCTTGGGAATAATTTTTTTTCCGAGACAAATATAAGTCATTATTTTGCATGCTTTGCTATACTACGAAATGGCGAAAAACAGTACATNATTTTTTTTCCGAGACAAATATAAGTCATTATTTTGCATGCTTTGCTATACTACGAAATGGCGAAAAACAGTACATGCGAAAACAATTTTGCTGATTGTGAAAACAAGTTAAAATTAAATTGGTTACAAGGTTTTGCAGAAAAAACACACCAAGATAATATATATGTGTAATTATTGCCGCCATTTATAAAATAAGTACGTGGCCCTTTTAAAACCCACCAATTTACATAGGGTACTAGAGTATACATTGTTAGCTAAATTTAGTAGGGAATGGTTAATTTTTCGAATGATGTGGCATTTAAAATGTATTTTTCCATTGGGCACTTTTGTAATAACTGATGAATAAAGCAGTCTATGTAATGGTATATATAGTGAATTTAATATATACTGTAAACATACCAAGTTCGTTATAGAATAGTCAACTGTTATGTTGGATAAAGCAAGTAAACAAAAAATATGTATTTAGACGCCATTTTGAGAATAAGTGCATTATGCATTAGCACTGCATTTGGTTACATGATCTACCATATAATAATTTTTCGTATTTGGTGGGAAATAATTTAGTAATTTCCGAGATAACAATGAAAGATTTATATTTTTATGTAGTGGTAACGTCCAAAATTGCGGACTTAAACATCATCACTTTCTTTAATTAATGCCTAAATGATTGAGTTGAGTTAAGAGATTTGAGACACACAGAGAACCCGAAATATCCCAATTGCAGGCGAGACTGATAGAAGCGTTAAATTCTATTAAGACAAAAGCATACTAAAATAAGTGGATACGAGACCCATTACAGAAGTGAACGAGAGACACGTGCAGCCGTAATCTGAACTAGCTCACACGCCCAGCCGCGCTGCACAAGGGGCTGAATTATCTTTGCCCTAGCGCACTGTCAGCAGAGTGCTGATGGGAGGTCGCGGGCGGATTGTCACTCCAGCAGCATGTTTTATTTCTCACACAAGCCACCTTTAATTCATAGGATAATAAAGACAGACAATATCTGCACACACAAGTCAACACCAGCGGAGACCCAGTTTTCAGGGGGATCCGGGTTCGATCCTCGACTCATTCGGGCGAATTTAATTTTTAAAAATCTCTCTACGTGAATGCCAGGATGATTTATTGGCCGAGTCCTCACTGTTTCCGTTTGCCCTAGCCACTAGTTCCATCTCAAAAACGCGTAAACTTTACATTTTTTTAAATTATAATTTTAGCTTGCTCATTACATAGGATATGTAAGATTACACTGCTAATTTATGAGAATTGAGTTGGCAGGCAGGGAAAAAACAATATTTATATCTGTTCATTACAGGAGGAAGGGTTGCGCCATTGTCTCTCGCATCAANTAATTTTTAAAAATCTCTCTACGTGAATGCCAGAATGATTTATTGGCCGAGTCCTCACTGTTTCCGTTTGCCCTAGTCACTAGTTCCATCTCAAAAACGCGTAAACTTTACATTTTTTTAAATTATAATTTTAGCTTGCTCATTACATAGGATATGTAAGATTACACTGCTAATTTATGAGAATTGAGTTGGCAGGGAGGGAAAAAACTATATTTATATCTGTTCATTACAGGAGGAAGGGTTGCGCCATTGTCTCTCGCATCAAATTTGCGGCAACAGGCTTTCAGAATTACGAGTCATCCTCGTTTCAGAGAACCAAAAAATTAAAAAACATAATTGATACATTTGCAACATGTACTACAGGTAAATATTTACGTATTAATATAAATATTGCTATATTGGACACAACGATTTATATGGTATCACATTAATTTTTTTTTTCATTTTTCAGGCAATCTGAGAAACAATTTGCATTTTACATGTATTTAAAGCTTCCATTTTGCACCCGATTCGTGGTTGGCCACTCTGATAACGTTAGGAATATAAATTGAATCGAGACATTATTATTCTCTTTGTAACCCAGCGAACGAGTCCTTTCGTCAGCTGATGCATCATCTGTCTAAAAATTTTCGTAGGTTTTAAAAGTAAAAACAGAAAACCTTGCAACAAATTAAATATTTGTTACCTTTTTTTTATTTATTACAGACAACGAATTTTCATAACATTTGAGAGACGGTGATTGTAGTTCTTATCACACTTGGATGGTGCATCTAATATCATAAGACTGGAAATAAAAGTAATACGAAAACTTGCTTGACAATAAAATCAAGCAAATGTGCTAGTTACTGACTAGTGATCGAAAGAATATATTTAAAGAATCAAAGAGTACAAACCAAAGAGTACAAACTAACAAGATGGCAGCGGTTGTTACTTATTATGATATTATAACAACACCTCCACTATATCAAATAANTCACACTTGGATGGTGCATCTAAAATATTAAGACTGGAAATTAAAGTAGTACGGGAAACTTGCTTGACAATAAAATCAAGCAAATGTGCTAGTTACTGACTAGTGATCGAAAGAATATATTTAAAGAATCAAAGAGTACAAACCAATGAGTACAAACTAACAAGATGGCAGCGGTTGTTACTTATTATGATATTATAACAACACCTCCACTATATCAAATAAGTGTACACATCTTAAATAATTCATAAATTCTAAACAAATTGAATAACAGACATATTCATGAAGTTATAGTGTTTAACAGTGTTCAAACTCTGTGTTAACAAGTCACCTGGTATCTCATTTGTCTCCAAGTATTTCAGTTGTACAATTTTATTACTGACACATTCTCGACAAAATGATAGCGCACATCAAAGTATTTAGTTTTGCTAATAGTAAACATTATTTACAGATAGTTTAAGAGCCTCTCGATTGTCATTATACACAGTTATAGGATATAGATCTCCAGTTATTTCACACAAGTTGCGAAAATATTTTGCTTCCCTACACGCTTCTGTGACACCCATTTATTCTGCTTCCGTGCTTGATAGAGCTACGGTATTCTGTTTTTTTGTTTTCAAATTAAATTGCACACTTAGCCAAAACAAAGCACAAGCCAGTGTATGACTTCCTATCTACAAAATTATTTCCCCAATCCGCATCAACAAACCCTTCTAACTGCGGATTTCCGTTTTTTCTATATTTGAGACCAAAATGCTTTGTTTTCTCCTCAGCACTCGCTTAGCATACAACCATGTTTCCTGATTATAAGAGTTATTAAATTGGCTTAAGTAACTAATCGCAAATGCTATATCAGGCCTAGTTAAAACCACCAAATACATAAGACNAATTGGCTTAAGTAACTAATCGCAAATGCTATATCAGGCCTAGTTAAAACCACCAAATACATAAGACTTCCAATAAACTGTTGGTATGGCATTTGGTCTTTACAAATTTCCTCTTTATTAAAATTAAATTTAGTCTCTAAAGAGTATCTGCAATTTTACATTCTGTCATATGGAGTTTTATTAATAATTGGCTTATATAATTTTTTTAAGTCAAAGTAATTCCNCTGCAATTTTACATTCTGTCATATGGAGTTTTATTAATAATTGGCTTATATAATTTTTTTAAGTCAAAGTAATTCCACCTTTAGTTTTGTCTACATTTACACTCATTCCAAGACATTCCTTAACCCCTCCTAAGTCCTTGATTTAAAACCGCTACACAAATGCTTTTTGTAAACACATAGATTCATTACCATCATTTGAAAAAATTAAGATNCCTTGATTTAAAACCGCTACACAAATGCTTTTTGTAAACACATAGATTCATTACCATCATTTGAAAAAATTAAGATTTTGTCGACGTAAAGTTTAACAATTGTTCTACGACTATTCTTATTTTTTGTATACTAACAAGACTATCTTACAACGTTTATAACCCATCTTGATGAGACACTCATCTACCTATTTGTACCATGCTCGTGAAGACNCAAGACTATCTTACAACGTTTATAACCCATCTTGATGAGACACTCATCTACCTATTTGTACCATGCTCGTGAAGACTGCATTAAGCCGTAAATGACCCGTTTTAATTTAAGTACTTTTCAACACATTTTTGTTACAAGAAAACCATCCGGTTTTTGCATATAAATTGTTTCCTCAAGCTCCCATTCAAGAAAGCCGTNCACATTTTTGTTACAAGAAAACCATCCGGTTTTTGCATATAAATTGTTTCCTCAAGCTCCCATTCAAGAAAGCCGTAGTCTTGTCCAGATGTCTTATATTTAAACCTATCTGAGCAGATAATGTAAATAACAATCTCAGTGTTGTATGCCTAACAACAGGTGAAAATGTCTCTGAATAGTCCACACCTTGTTTTTGCATATAGCCACACGCCATGAGCCTAGCACGATAACTAACATAATTACCAATGTCATATTTCTTTCTTAGAACCCATTTGCACTTCAAACCCGTATCACTTTTTGGAGCATCTACCAAATCGCACGCACTATTATCATCAAAACACTTAAATTCTTCATTCACTGCCTTTAACCAATGCTCTTTTTCAGTGCTTATTCCGGAGATAAGCCGCTCGCATCATCAAATACATTTTCATAAATGCACATATCTGAGAGTCCTAAACGATCAGGTTTCTTTCTGCTCCTCATCAGCCTGTTTTCTGGTTCAGTCGTTTCAGTAGTATCATCAGTGTCTTCACCTTCACTTGGTTTATGCAACTCATCAGATGATTCTACCACTGACTCTTCATTTTTTGCAGAAGTGTTCCCCACTGAATCTAAACTTTCTTCTTTTTGTTCAGCATTAGATGTGCTCTCATTTACTGGTATGATAGTTTCTTCTTCCATGATGATGACATCTCTGCTATTTGTCTAATATTTGGTCCTTGGGTTGTAAAGTCGGTAACCTTTGAAATTTTCTGGAAATCCCATCAATATATGTTTCTCTGACTTCTCGTCTCATTTTTGTCTTCTTTCTTTTGCTACATAAACAATCACAGTAATGCCGAATATTCTCAGATGGTTTATGTCAGGTTTTATTCCTGTCCACATTTCNTTGCTACATAAACAATCACAGTAATGCCGAATATTCTCAGATGGTTTATGTCAGGTTTTATTCCTGTCCACATTTCAAATGGCGTTGTTCCATCCAACACCGATGCTACAAATCGATTCTGAAGATAAACAGCTGTGTTTGTCGCCTCAGCACAAAATATTTCCCTAAGTTTGCGTCAAACAACAGGCACCTCGCTTTTCTCCACGATTGTGCGATTACGGCGTTCACATAATCCATTTTGCTCTGGTATGTAAGCGTTTGTTTTTGTTGATAAATCCGTTCTTTTAGCAAGTATGTATCAAATTCTTTATTACAAAACTTATCTCCATTGTCACTTTTCAATATTTTGATTATTTTGTTGGTTTCATTTTCCACTTTTGCTCGAAATTTTTAAAAACAAGTCAACGCTTAGCTTTCGTATTTTATAAAATATACACATATCATACGACTATAATCATCGACAAACAGTATTAAGTATTTAGCACCACCAATATATTCTTTCTCCATAGGTCCACAAATGTCTGTGTGAACAACTCCGAGTATCTCATTACTTCTTGAACCAACANAATATATTCTTTCTCCATAGGTCCACAAATGTCTGTGTGAACAACTCCGAGTATCTCATTACTTCTTGAACCAACAAGAGCAAAAGGCAGTCGATTTTGCTTACCTTCACAGCCAACTCTGCAAGATGACTTAAATATATCAGCTTTTTCATNAGGTCCACAAATGTCTGTGTGAACAACTCCGAGTATCTCATTACTTCTTGAACCAACATGAGCAAAAGGCAGTCGATTTTGCTTACCTTCACACCCAACTCTGCAAGATGACTTAAATATATCAGCTTTTTCATNTGAGCAAAAGGCAGTCGATTTTGCTTACCTTCACACCCAACTCTGCAAGATGACTTAAATATATCAGCTTTTTCATCAACGGAAATACCCTCTGTGGCAGATTTCATTTCATTCAAATAGGAGCTCTGTATGTGACCTAATCTTCGATGCCATATGTTTCTAGTCACCATGGATGCAGCCAGTACACTTTTTGACATCATCAAATTGTATACTCCATTTACTAACGAAGACGTGGCCACTAATAAACCATTTGCATTGTAAACATGGCANACATCATCAAATTGTATACTCCATTTACTAACGAAGACGTGGCCACTAATAAACCATTTGCATTGTAAACATGGCAACCTTTCCCGGTAAACTGTACTTTATTCTCGTTGCTAATTAACTTGCTCACGGACAACATATTAGTCGTAAAATCTGGTACACAGAATGCGGCTTTCACTGGCACCTCAAACTCACACTCTTCAGTTTTTGTTATAATATCGACGTTGCCGGTGCACAAAACCTGAACTTTATTATTGTTTGCAACAATAACTTCTTTATTTTATAGGTATGAAGCGTTCCTAATCCAACTTTCGTTTGCCTTGAAGTGTANTAACTTCTTTATTTTATAGGTATGAAGCGTTCCTAATCCAACTTTCGTTTGCCTTGAAGTGTACACTTGCACCCGAATCAATGTATCACTCATCTTTGCCAAAATTTCGGCTTAGAAACACTCCACTGAATGCGTTTGTNATCAATGTATCACTCATCTTTGCCAAAATTTCGGCTTAGAAACACTCCACTGAATGCGTTTGTTTGTTTACGAAACATCTTCATGCAATTGAGCTGCCAGAATCATTTGGGCACTGGTTTTTGTATTGACCGAGCTGTTTACATTTGTAGCATTTGACATGTGCCTTGGCGTTTCCTTCATTTTTGCTTCCGCCTGCCGTGACATTATTCTTAGGTTCCCACTTCTGCGAACTTGCAAATGCGCCGCTAACTTCGTTACGGTCTTTTACGTTCACATCCGTTTCCACATCCAACAACTTCGATTTAATGGCGTCTGTTGTGATGTTAATTTCTGAATGCTCGATGGCCATAATNCCGTTTCCACATCCAACAACTTCGATTTAATGGCGTCTGTTGTGATGTTAATTTCTGAATGCTCGATGGCCATAATCATAGGGTTATATTTTTTCGTCAACCCGGCAAGCAATAAAAATCCGATCCACTCGTCACTGACGCCAAACCCGGTNCATAGGGTTATATTTTTTCGTCAACCCGGCAAGCAATAAAAATCCGATCCACTCGTCACTGACGCCAAACCCGGTCCCACATAACCTCTGACCGGTTTCTACCATGGGCGTTACATACGACTTCACAGAACTGCTGCTTTCCAGGCGAATCGAGATTAAATTCCGCAGTAAACTTATTCTTCTAGAAATACCTGCTTCGTCGAATAGAGCCTTCAGCTTGTCCGACAGTTCTTTTGAGGTCGTCACATTCTTAATCTGAACTAATAACATCGAGTCGATGGTCACGATCAGTTTAGCCTTGGTCTTCGCGTCATCTGCGGCTTCTACACTTTTCCCGGTAACTGGTTTAATACAATGCAGCGTGCCCTCCAGGATTAGAAAATTCTCCGCTGCGAAAGTCCACTCACTGTAGTTTTCCCGGCCCTTCAACTTAGGTACGTTTTCTAGATAGTTCGATGCCATATTTACTGCTTACATGAATACAAATAGTATCACTACGAACTTCTATCACTGTCGTATACCGTTGCGAGAAATACAGTTTCTAATGTTTATTTTTACTGGAATTATGGGTCTGGGCCCATAACCTAAAATGAAACAAACGTGCTAGTTACTGGCTAGTGATCGAATGATTATATTCAAGAACCAAAGGGTATAAACCAAAGAGTACAAACCAAAGAGTACAAACTAACCAGATGGCAGCAGTAGTTTCTTATTATGATATTATAACAACAGACAACGCACTTCTCGTTTGCCAACAAACAATATACGAACGACTTTTGTAAATCAGTTATTCTGCTATTACTGATACTAAACAGCTTGAGTTAGAAATATGTGGCATGGAATAATGCAAGAATTCTTCANAGGCCCTTCAACTTAGGTACGTTTTCTAGATAGTTCAATGCCATATTTACTGCTTACATGAATACAAATAGTATCACTACGAACTTCTATCACTGTCGTATACCGTTGCGAAAAATACAGTTTCTAATGTTTATTTTTACTGGAATTATGGGTCTGGGCCCATAACCTAAAATGAAACAAACGTGCTAGTTACTGGCTAGTGATCGAATGATTATATTCAAGAACCAAAGGGTATAAACCAAAGAGTACAAACCAAAGGGTACAAACTAACCAGATGGCAGCAGTAGTTTCTTATTATGATATTATAACAACAGACAACGCACTTTTCGTTTGCCAACAAACAATATACGAACGACTTTTGTAAATGAGTTATTCTGCTATTACTGATACTAAACAGCTTGAGTTAGAAATATGTGGCATGGAATAATGCAAGAATTCTTCANGAGTTATTCTGCTATTACTGATACTAAACAGCTTGAGTTAGAAATATGTGGCATGGAATAATGCAAGAATTCTTCAAAATTTCTTACGTGCATCCCTCTTTCTTTGTTTTAATAATACATAATAGTAACACCACGAAAACAAAAAAAAACATTTATGTTAGCGGAATAACTGGTTATAATTCGGGATCTTGATAACAGNTAGTAACACCACGAAAACAAAAAAAAACATTTATGTTAGCGGAATAACTGGTTATAATTCGGGATCTTGATAACAGATAGCGTGGAAGGGCATGTTGCAACAGATGGCGTGGTAGGGTTTGTTGTCAACAGGTAGCAGTACTTTGACCTACCNATAGCGTGGAAGGGCATGTTGCAACAGATGGCGTGGTAGGGTTTGTTGTCAACAGGTAGCAGTACTTTGACCTACCTCTTCATTCCATCTTTGTAAAAGTTCACTTTTCTCATTTTATTGGTTCAAAACTACAATAGTTTTTTAATATACTTCGTCAAATTATTTGAAAATGTTATTTAACTATTACCTCCGAAATTTATGTAAGCTTTTAGAACTAATATCAAGCATGTATTGGAAAGTGTGGAGAGTGGCGGTATAACATAAAAATATCTTCCAATGTTTGAAGATGGATTTCATTTTCAACACACATAAATTACTACTTTAGCACGAAGTTTAGTTTGTAGCACTAATAACGGCTGGTTTGTGAACATGTAGAATAAAAGGTATTTATTTATCTAGGAACTCTTTAATATGAACGTATTTTCTGCTTGTGTGATGTGTGTCGATAGTGCGATCAGAATAGTCAACATAATAATAATTTTCATTCCTTCATGCATCAGCTGATACAGGATTTTGTAAATGGCACGTTGTTTGCTACGTATACATTAGGTTGGAACTCACTGACGGTCAAAATCTAGTCAACTTATATGAGACAGACCATATATAGGGTTAAATTAGTGTTAGACTGCCAGATAAAAAACACTTACAAAAAATTATATCAGGATGCTTCCAAAAATGCGAGTGTAACCCTCTTTAATCAATAAAATATTTAATCTTTGTTAAATCGGGAAAACTTAAGGCATTTTGATACAAAGGAAAACAAATATAAATGTACNAAATATTTAATCTTTGTTAAATCGGGAAAACTTAAGGCATTTTGATACAAAGGAAAACAAATATAAATGTACTGTACAAACTGGCATGAAACCAAATTAAGGCAGGAGAAAACTGGCCACCAATTACAGAAATAAAAAAAATGGCCCACTTACGAACTTATAATAAATCTCTTCATCGCCGAATAGTGCTACATACTAACATTTGGAATCGACGTAAAATTCTGAGTTGAAATTTGCTTAGTATTTTAGGTGGTATTAATCTTCCACTTTCAGAGGAAATGTCTGCGTTCATACAGCAAGGTCCTGATCAAAAAAAAAAAAAAAATTAATGCTCGGTACAGAAATATAATTTTTTTTATATTTACACAATATGCAACGTAATATCAGTGCTAAATACGATTTAAAAATATTTCTCAGTTCATTACGAAGATGCAGTCAGTCTGCACGAGTCAGTGAGCAGTAGTCAGTCTGCAGTAATTAGTCTGCAGGAGTCAGTCTGCAGGAGTCAGTCTGCAAGAGTCAGTGAGCAGTAGTCAGTCTGCAGTAATTAGTCTGCACGATTCAGTCGACAGGAATCANAGAGTCAGTGAGCAGTAGTCAGTCTGCAGTAATTAGTCTGCACGATTCAGTCGACAGGAATCAGTCTGCAGGAGTCAGCCTGCAAGAGTCAGTCTGCAGGAGTCTGTCGGCAGGAGTCAGTCGACAGGAGTCAGTATGAAGGAGACAGCCTGGAAGAGTCAGTCAACAGAAGTCAGTCAGCAGGAGTCAGACTACAGGAGCCTGTCGGCCGGAGTCAGTCTGCAAGAATCATTTCGCAAGAGTCAGTCGGTAGGAGTCAGTCGAGAGTGAAATCTTCTTTGTGGTAAAAAATTTTGCAATATAATACTTGAATATTGCAATATATTTCATCGATTTTTTGTTATAAAAAATTAAGTTTGCTTGCCCACAGTGATTTTTTTTTNCTTGAATATTGCAATATATTTCATCGATTTTTTGTTATAAAAAATTAAGTTTGCTTGCCCACAGTGATTTTTTTTTTACCTTATTTGCCAGAATATAATTAAAATTTAAAAGACAAAAAATAAAATAGACTTAACAAAAACATNTTTTTTTTTTACCTTATTTGCCAGAATATAATTAAAATTTAAAAGACAAAAAATAAAATAGACTTAACAAAAACATTTTTTGTAAAGTACAACTGTAATGTACGTAGAATTATATAATTAAATAAAATTATTTTTAAACTTGAACAATGCAGATTTTAAATAAATTATATAGTTTTAGTAAATTATGCAAGTAGTCAAAGACTCGCATCATGCAGGAAGGTATAATACTAATTAAAATGTAATTTTTTTAATACTACGAAAATTACAGATTTTCCTATGTCGATGTAAATGAGTGTTGCCAGCTCGTCTGGCTGCTGAACCGAGAGAGTTCATGGATGCTGATAGCTCGCCTACCAGTGAAATCGGAGAAATTAACGCCACCTATGTGTTGAAAATACAATCCAACATGGAGGGCGCAGACAGCGCAACCTATCCATAAAATCACAAACAACTATGGTTGCCACCTGGTGGCTAAATAGGTAANTGGAGGGCGCAGACAGCGCAACCTATCCATAAAATCACAAACAACTATGGTTGCCACCTGGTGGCTAAATAGGTAACTCTCCTGGTGGCGATATATATTATTAATACACTAGCGCCACCTATTTATGTTAAAGTAAACATATGAAATCCAAGATGGCGTCCTCCTTCAATGTATAAACCAATGACAAATGAGAAAACCAGGATGGATGCATGGGATAGAATGAGTATAAGTGACGAGGGGTGGAGGCCTGCGGACTAAATAGCGAAGTNTGGAGGGCGCAGACAGCGCAACCTATCCATAAAATCACAAACAACTATGGTTGCCACCTGGTGGCTAAATAGGTAAATCTCCTGGTGGCGATATATATTATTAATACACTAGCGCCACCTATTTATGTTAAAGTAAACATATGAAATCCAAGATGGCGTCCTCCTTCAATGTATAAACCAATGACAAATGAGGAAACCAGGATGGATGCATGGGATAGAATGAGTATAAGTGACGAGGGGTGGAGGCCTGCGGACTAAATAGCGAAGTCAAGTAATTGACCGAATAAATAACCAATCAATAATTTGTAAGGGTGGTGTTGGNTCAAGTAATTGACCGAATAAATAACCAATCAATAATTTGTAAGGGTGGTGTTGGAAAGACTTCTGGAAATGTTGGTTTTTTTAAAATACATTTTTAATAAAAAATTTTAAAATAAATTTCATAAAATTTTTTATTAATAACTGAGATAAAATAAATTTTCAGTTTAAATAAAATTGGCCATGCTAAGCTTTGATAAGGAGAGAGAGATGTATATTACTTCGTAATATAATAATAATAATGGCTTATGGGGAGTGCACCCTAGAGCAAGGCAACACCGTCCGAAGTGACGGTCTTTCCAGCTGGGACCCGTAGGT
The DNA here is from genome assembly GCA_002778355.1 of Clitarchus hookeri. Taxonomy (NCBI): domain Eukaryota; kingdom Metazoa; phylum Arthropoda; class Insecta; order Phasmatodea; family Phasmatidae; genus Clitarchus; species Clitarchus hookeri. The sequence continues at coordinate 149,847 of NQII01003384.1, read as the reverse complement.
GACCACCATCCCCGGGCATGACAGAGGTGAGGCCCTAGAAGGGAGCGGCGCTGGAATGCGGGGGTGGGGAAGGCGGGAGAACCCCGAGAAGGCCCGCCGGCAAGCGGCTTCGTCCAGCACGATTCCCAAATTCGAAAATCCGGGAGTGAACCCGCCGGGGATCGAGCCCAGATCGCCGTGGTGGGAGACGAGCGCCCTGGCCACGGTGCCACCGCTGCCCCACTTCGTAGTATAACTTAGTTCCTTACAGCGGTGTAGCATATAATGACAGTGAGACNCACGGTGCCACCGCTGCCCCACTTCGTAGTATAACTTAGTTCCTTACAGCGGTGTAGCATATAATGACAGTGAGACGCCTGCATGTGTGGCGCGGAACACTAGCAGTCAAGTGTGTACTGAGGAGAGTGTTGGTGTGGAGAGTGCGCAAGTATGTACTCACGCGGGTGGTTTCGCCCAACTTGTCACCCCACTGCTCCTCTGTCACAGGGTCACCTGGGTATGTGGCCATGGGCGAACTGGCGCCATTACGGATCACCTGCACACACGATCACTCATTTGAAGATACNCACCTGGGTATGTGGCCATGGGCGAACTGGCGCCATTACGGATCACCTGCACACACGATCACTCATTTGAAGATACTCATACACACATTATATTACAATGCAGTTTCAATTTAGAAATATACATATTTCCCTGAAGGAAATGTAAAGACACGNTCATACACACATTATATTACAATGCAGTTTCAATTTAGAAATATACATATTTCCCTGAAGGAAATGTAAAGACACGGGAATTATCTTAAAAGAGGGAAATAATAAAATTTTTCAAAAATTAATGATTACATTTGTAACATACAGTTTTATGTCTAATTTTTCGTTTAGTAATATGTATACCTGAAAGACCAAATGAAATAGTGATATGTATTTATGATTTGAAATATACAGTATTAACAGCACTGACCTATTATTAAAGGCAAGAAACTGCAGTAGGCAGATACCATTATTTAATCATCCTATCTGTTACATTAATGTTAAAAACAAATATGATACAAATAATTAGAAAGAATTATTTTCAATATGACATTCAAGAGCTTTATGCATCAGAAAGGTAACAAATTGTATCAACACTTTCCTTTCATATGACGTTCAACAGCATAAGCATCTGAAAGAAATTACTAAAAAAAAACTTCTCATTCATTGTAATATAGTTCAGAAACATACAAGTGCAGCCTGTAATTAAATAATTTTGTACAATTATAACATTTTATGATATTTAATTATAAAATTAATATAGATGTATTGATATTCATGAAGTGAAACAAATGTCTTTAATAACTACATGACTTGGTTGAAAAGCAATATTTTATGAACTAAAGTAATTTTTGGTGCTTGACATGTAACATATTTATAAAAGGCATGCAATTGATTTTACGCTACTTTTTCAATAGGAGATTTAAAAAATTATGAAACGAGAGAAACTGTAATTGAAACAAAATCACTTAATAAATAAAAAAGTGAACTTAGTGAGGCATTCTGTCAAANGAAACGAGAGAAACTGTAATTGAAACAAAATCACTTAATAAATAAAAAAGTGAACTTAGTGAGGCATTCTGTCAAACAAATCATCTAGAAGTTTTTAATTGCCAAATATAATTAGAGATACGAAGAACATACTACCCTCGTGGCGTACTTGATGGAGACGATGATCGCCACAGGAGGCTGAGGCTAATACTGAGGCTGCTACAATACGAGGTGATGTGTGGTTGGCTTCACACCAATTGTCCAGTAACACTTCTGTTTTGGAGCAATAGAACCACTGAATTGTGGGAAATTTAGCATTAAAAATGTGATTTCGTAAGAGGAGTATTTAATATCCCAAAAATGAAAATGTCTTCAGAAAGTATTATAGCAGAAAAACGTTGAATGAGACAAACAAATAATAACAAATCATTTAATAGAAATTTCCAGATAGAATCTGAGATATTCTAAAAATGGAGGAAAATGAATACTGTTTAGTTATCCTTATGAACAGTTACTGTCCAGGACTAAACACAGGTAGCATGGAACTGGAACTAATATGTAGGTTGTAGCTAGCATCATGTCAACAGCGAGGTCATAAGAGACGGAGCAAGTTGCTCAGAGAAGGAGGAGCGGGGAAGGAATAGGCCACGCATGGCCCGTAGTAACGAAGCAGTGATAACGGGAAACAATAGAAAACCGTAATCAGGATGTTTCAGTGTTTGTCTGAATCGGAAATGGAATGATAACCAGGAGACAAATATCAACTCTCCTAACGATGCTGGATCTGTAGGGACCCATAGCATAGAAAGAGCGAGAGAGAGAGAGTGTGTGTGTATGTGCCTTTAGTTTCCCTGCGTTATAAATTACACTATAACGAACATTATATTGTGCTCTTGCACTGAAGNCATCATGTCAACAGCGAGGTCATAAGAGACGGAGCAAGTTGCTCAGAGAAGGAGGAGCGGGGAAGGAATAGGCCATGCATGGCCCGTAGTAACGAAGCAGTGATAACGGGAAACAATAGAAAACCGTAATCAGGATGTTTCAGTGTTCGTCTGAATCGGAAATGGAATGATAACCAGGAGACAAATATCAACTCTCCTAACGTTGCTGGATCTGTAGGGACCCATAGCATAGAAAGAGCGAGAGAGAGAGAGAGTGTGTGTGTATGTGCCTTTAGTTTCCCTGCGTTATAAATTACACTATAACTAACATTATATTGTGCTCTTGCACTGAAGAGCACTACATATGTGCTCAACAAGTTATATGAGCAAGATCCGATCATTGTTCCCAAATCATACAGTCTGGCTAATAGGCTAATTGGCTCATAGTAAAATAGTGTCACAAACTGTCTTGTACTACCACCAGTGACACAAATGAAACAACACTTAACCAAAACAAACGCCGAAATCCTGACAAGATGCTATGGACTAAAGAGAGGAACCACGCAGGTAGAAAGGACCACTTTCTCACGTCATCCAGTAGACATTGGTTTTGCTCCCCTCCCACCAAGGTCAACCTTGTTCCATTCCTGGCAGTGAGGCTCCTGGAACTTTGCAATTGGGAATCTTGCCGCGTGATGCCGCCGGTCGACATTCGGAGATCTCATATTTTCCTCCGCCCTGCTCCATACTAATCTCACTTCACCCTCTTCGGCTCTCAAGACCGCGGTGTTAAGAGCCGCTCAANTTCCTCCGCCCTGCTCCATACTAATCTCACTTCACCCTCTTCGGCTCTCAAGACCGCGGTGTTAAGAGCCGCTCAATAATCTCCACCTCCACTCATGACAATCGTATCACACGAACTTTACACACTACGCATCTAAATTTGTGTGAAAATCTNTTCCTCCGCCCTGCTCCATACTAATCTCACTTCACCCTCTTCGGCTCTCAAGACCGCGGTGTTAAGAGCCGCTCAAGAATCTCCACCTCCACTCATGACAATCGTATCACACGAACTTTACACACTACGCATCTAAATTTGTGTGAAAATCTNGAATCTCCACCTCCACTCATGACAATCGTATCACACGAACTTTACACACTACGCATCTAAATTTGTGTGAAAATCTGCAGCACGTGATCGCAGATTCCTACCAATGACCTGCAAGATGTTACAGTATCCCGCCCCACGTAGATAACGAAATTTGGTAGTAAACACAATGTCAGAGTCACAAGTGGGAAAGGTTCTGTTCGTTATCGCAATGGCTCTTGCAATGCTTGTCTACCGTAATCAATAAGACAACCTTCGCTAGAGGACATACCCAACGTTTGTGTCGATATCAACTCAGGCTGGTGAGTACGTAGTGTTACCTGAACATCGGCATTTTTCGCTACAAATAAAGCCAAATCAGATGTTAGAATATGACTTCAGCCTTACATAAATCCTTATTATAAATAGCCTTAATACAATTATATAGTAAAAATTGTTCGATGAATTTTTTAATGTCATAATTTGACACTCATTTACGCTGGTGGAGCTGCCGATTCTTGGAACAGAAAATTGTAACTTGAATCAAATAAGCTTAATCTGCTGACACGCAAATTTCCGTATCGAGCTGTTGTTTAATTGTCTTAAAACAAGGCAACATTGGTAGAGGAATAGGAACGCCTAACCAATGCAGTGAAAGTCAAGTTAATCAGGCGTAGACTATAAATGAAACCTCAGTAACAAAACACATACTCGCTATCTCTGTAGTAAGTACCNTCAAGTTAATCAGGCGTAGACTATAAATGAAACCTCAGTAACAAAACACATACTCGCTATCTCTGTAGTAAGTACCGCCATTCTCACTGGACTTACCACATGTGATAAGAGCAATTTGCCGAAGCCAGCCAGGTCGTCATTGGCTGAAGTGAGCCTGGTTACAGAGAGAGCCAGTAGCAGCACTGTCCATCTGCTACTCATTTTCACGACTGTCTCTCTCCCTGAACTTCGCGCCCACAATGTAGCATCTTTATTATATAGTATTATCGGAGTGCAGCAGGGATAATATTAACTCTGTAACTACAGGCTGGACCATTATCGCACTGGTTGCGTTTCAGCGCATGGTTCTTGTTATTTGAGATATATGAGTATTATCGATGTAGTAGCACCTGTGACGAAGTAGTAATTAAAATGATCGAAGGGGAGTATAAATAAAAACTCGAGAATGACCACTATCTATTTAAAAAAAATCAAATTTTACTCATATGTCTAATATATTGTCTTGTTACAACTATTTTCGATGATTTTAATATAGTTAATTATTTTTTATATAGTTTGCAGANCGTCTAATATATTGTCTTGTTACAACTATTTTCGATGATTTTAATATAGTTAATTATTTTTTATATAGTTTGCAGATTTCTAAGCGATCTTATAAAACATACTAGTTCAGGAACTTTTTCAATAATTATGTTACCAATATACAAAAAAATTACCAATTTTATAGGTTCAAATATATTTAATTAACCGGTTTAAAGTTATGTAATATACAGTACCTACGAAGATAAAATTCAAATGATTACATAATTCAGCTGCAGTTGTATTGAGAATAAACACTAATAGTATTCATTTATTGCCACCATTATAAAAAAAAANTTACATAATTCAGCTGCAGTTGTATTGAGAATAAACACTAATAGTATTCATTTATTGCCACCATTATAAAAAAAAACGTTTAAAATATGAATGCACCATGCATTAAAAAATTTTGAAGAATAGAAAATAAATTCAATTTTTGNTAAAAAAAAACGTTTAAAATATGAATGCACCATGCATTAAAAAATTTTGAAGAATAGAAAATAAATTCAATTTTTGCTAATAAAAAATTCTTTGAAAATAATAACCGTACAATTTGTAAACATTATTCAGGTGTAAAGATGTTATGATTTGCATCAAAACTGTAACAACTAGCGCCACCTATTGTTATCTCTATGTCATCGTATTGTTTTCTCTATGTCATTAGTAATAAAGCTATGGTCGTTCAGTCGCCATTGAATCGCGATACGCAGTGTTTCATTTCGCTAATCATTACAGGTTATGGGCCCAGTAAACAATTGAATAATAATCTCGCGATAGTTTGTACGGTATGATAAGTACTGAGTATAATTATATTCGTTGAAGGAGACTATTAATTGTGCGTATCGTGTGTGTGTGACCGCGTAATGGCTTCGAACTATGTGATAAGCGTCCCTAAGTTGAAAGGACGCGAGAATTATATTGAATGGTGCTTTGCGGCAGAGAATTTCCTGGTCTTGGAGGGCATGCTACGATGCATCAAGCAGGAGCCGAATCAACCAGCAATANTGCGGCAGAGAATTTCCTGGTCTTGGAGGGCATGCTACGATGCATCAAGCAGGAGCCGAATCAACCAGCAATAGGAACCACGGATGATGCTAAAACCAGAGCAAAATTGATCTTGACCATTGATCCCTCGATTTACGTTCATATAAAAAANGATGATGCTAAAACCAGAGCAAAATTGATCTTGACCATTGATCCCTCGATTTACGTTCATATAAAAAACGTTACTTTTACAAAGGAACTATGGACGAAACTAAAGCAGTTATTCGACGATTCGGGGTTTACCAGAAGAATAAGTCTGTTGAGAAATTTAATTTCTATTCGGCTTGAAAATTGTATCTCAATGACTGCCTATGTGACTCAAATAGTTGAAAATGGACAAAAATTAGCTGGAACTGGTTTTAACATAAATGACGAATGGATCGGGTCATTATTGTTGGCGGGATTGCCTGAAAAGTTTTCGCCAATGATTATGGCCATAGAACATTCTGGAATTTGCATAACAACGGATGCCATTAAAACGAAATTATTGGACATTGAGGAAACTGAAACGAATGAAACTAGTGGTGCATTTGCTATTTTTCGTAAATACCAACATAAGAAAAAGGAAAAATCTGTGGTTAAAGACCATAAACAAGATGGCTCACAAACGTCAAAGTTATCAACCATGAAATGTTTTAGATGTAAACAGACTGGCCATTTCCAAAATTAATGTCCCAATAAAGATAAATATAATACGCACAGTGAACAAAAGCAAACAAATGCCTTCAGTGCTGTATTTTTAACTGGCAGTTTTAGCAAAAACGATTGGTATGTCGACTCGGGGGCAAGTGTGCACCTAACAACGAATAAACATTGGATTACAAATGTTTCATACGAACAGAGCACTAAAGAAATAATTGTAGCTAACAATTGTAAGGTGCCTGTTAGGTGTTCCGGTGATGTGCAGATTAAAACTTTAACAGAAGATAGTAAGTTTCATGTGACAATCAAAGATGTGTTGTGTGTTCCAAGTATCACAACAAATCTCTTATCTGTGAGTCAATTAATCTGCAATGGCAATGGAGTGTCCTTCACGAGTGACAGTTGTATCATTTATAATAGAAAAGGCGAAAAAGTTGCTACAGCCTCATTAGTAAATGGAGTATACAAACTAAACATGCCCATGTGTTTGTCAGCTGCTGTGATGGAATCCCGCGAAACCTGGCATAGAAGACTGGGACATATTAATAGCAACTATCTTAACAAAATGCAGGATGCTGTGGAAGGATTGCAATTGGATAAGAATACAGATATAAGCAAGATGTCTTGTGTCACATGTTGTGAGGGGAAGCAAAGTCGCTTGCCGTTCTCTCATGAGGGTGACAGAAGTACTGAATTATTGAATACAGTACATACAGATCTTTGCGGACCTATGGAGAATGCTTCTCTAGGAGGGTCAAGGTATTTTCTTATTTTTGTCGATGATTACAGCAGAATGACACACATTTATTTTTTGAAAAATAAGAGTGAAACTTTTGAATGCTTTAAACAATACAAAGCTAAAGTTGAAAATGTTCTGGGAAAAAAGATAAAGATTTTACGGAGTGATAACGGACGTGAATTCTGTAATAAAGAATTGGATGATTACCTGAAAAAAATGAGAATAATACATCAAAAAACAAATCCGTACACGCCTGAACAAAATGGTTTATGTGAACGCATGAATAGAACTTTAATAGAAAAAGCGAGGTGCCTTTTGTTTGAAGCTGATCTACCGAAGTAATTTTGGGCAGAAGCAAGTAATACTGCTGTTTATTTGCAAAATAGAACGGTAGCAGCTGGATTAAATAATAAAACTCCGTACGAGTTATGGACTAACAGCAAGCCTAATATTAGTCATTTGAAGATATTTGGCAGTACTGTCATGGTGCATGTCCCCAAAGTTAAACGTGCGAAGTGGTACAAGAAGTCTGAGAAGTGCATCTTAGTAGGTTATTCAGAGGAAGTAAAGGGGTACAGAGTTTACAACCTTAAAACTCAGATAGTGTCAACCAGCAGAGACGTCATTATCATGGAAAAAATTTTTAATACAGAGAACCTGACTGTAGTTAATGAGAAGGAGAATGTTGATACCGATATTGGCGAAGTAAATGCAGATTCAGTGGGGGACAACAATCAATCTGATGACTCGTATACTAGTACTTCAGGATTTAATAATGATGAAACCTATGTGCAGGGTGATACCGCAGACTCGGACAGTTCTACTGAAGTTGATGAAACGATACAATCACGCGCGTTGCCTACTAGACAAAGACAAAATCCAGATAGATATGGTTTCTCAAATATGTGTACAGAAAGTGACATATTACATATTGATGAGTTGTCGGTG
>NQII01003384.1:0-141222 GCA_002778355.1 Clitarchus hookeri | reverse complement strand
TATATATATATATATATATATATATATATATATATATATATGCAAAAAGCAGATGGTTTGCTCAGAGAATGATAAAAGCAAAGTCCTTAAGTTGAAAAAGGCTATATATGGCCTCAAACAATCATCCAGAGCATGGCATGAGAAAGTTGACCATTGTTTGATTCTAAATGGTTATAAGAAATCTAAACTGGAACCATGCTTATATAGCAAAGTTTTAAATGGTTGTAAGACAATGGTCACTCTTTATGTCGATGATTTATTTGTTTTTTCGAACGATAAAAAAGAAATGTTACAGTTAAATGAAATATTGAATTGCCAGTTTAAAATAAAAGATTTGGGACAAGTAAAGCGTTGTCTAGGTATGGATGTTAAAATTGATAAGAGTAATAATGTAATTACTTTAAGCCAAGAAAATTAAATCGATCAACTTTTGCACCAGTTTGATATGGTTGATTGTAAAACTGTTAAGACTCCTATGGAGGTAAAATTGAATGTTACTAAATGTGAAAATGCTCAAAACCAGAATCCATATCAACAACTTATAGGTAGTTTGATGTATCTGGCAGTCCTTACAAGACCGGATATTGCTTATGCAGTAGGATATTTGAGTCAGTTCAATAATTGTCATGGTGAAGAGCATTGGTCATATGTAAAGAGGATACTTAAATATTTAAAACATACAAGAACTTTTGGTTTAAAATATAGTAAGAATAAAGATTGTGATGTTAAAGGTTTTGTTGATGCCGACTGGGCTAATGATACTATGGACAGAAAGTCATATACAGGTTATTGTTTTATGTTATCAGGTTGTGTCATCTCTTGGGAATATATAGCAATTTCAGATGCTTGTAAAGAGGCATTATATCTTAGAAACTTGCAATATGAGATTACAGAGAAAATGTATACAATCACTATATATAATGATAATCAGAGTGCNATACAAGAACTTTTGGTTTAAAATATAGTAAGAATAAAGATTGTGATGTTAAAGGTTTTGTTGATGCCGACTGGGTTAATGATACTATGGACAGAAAGTCATATACAGGTTATTGTTTTATGTTATCAGGTTGTGTCATCTCTTGGGAATGTAAAAAACAGAAGTCAATAGCATTATCTAGCACAGAAGCTGAATATATAGCAATTTCAGAAGCTTGTAAAGAGGCAATATATCTTAGAAACTTGCAATATGAGATTACAGAGAAAATGTATACAATCACTATATGTAATGATAATCAGAGTGCACAGAAGTTGTCGGCAAATCCTATTTTTCACAATAAAACCAAGCACATTGATGTCAGATACCACTTTTGCAGAAACATGATATCAGATAAAATTGTGCATATTCAATATTTGCCAACAGCTGATATGCCAGCGGATATGCTAACCAAGAGTTTAAATTCAGTTAAACATTATAGATTTATAAAACTTTTTGGAATTGAAAGTGTGTAATATTTTGATAAGTGGAGGTGTTATGATTTGTATCAAAACTGTAACAACTAGCGCCACCTATTGTTATCTCTATGTCATCGTGTTGTTTTCTCTATGTCATTAGTAATAAAGCTATGGTCGTTCAGTCGCCATTGAATCGCGATACGCAGTGTTTCATTTCGCTAATCATTACAAAAGAAACAATAATTTGATAATAGAGGCGTTTTATTCATATAGGTAGTTCAAGATAAAGTGAGCACTCTTAAACTCAACCTATGAAAAAAGTCGCTGCCCGTTCCTGGATATNGGTAGTTCAAGATAAAGTGAGCACTCTTAAACTCAACCTATGAAAAAAGTCGCTGCCCGTTCCTGGATATATATCTGAACGTGAAGAATAACCCTTATACTCATAGTTAAGTTGGCAGCGAACTACGATAAGTAGTCCCATGTTTTAACGACTTCCTAGTCGCAAAGCTAAAAATGTTGTCACTTACAGTTCATTTTCTTCTAGTTGAATGCAAATAAGAATACAGGTTGGCGTTATTGTTACACATTTAGGTTTCTAAATTCTCAAAATTTACATAAATGTTTATGTCTGTCTTATTTAGTAATTACATGATTATCAGTTTGCGTTTTAATACCTCGGAATTAATGTCATTCGTTTTAATACAATAACGCCATAAAAAGGATTAATACTTAAAGTGAAACTGTTTCGAGTGTTTGGAGTACGTTAAAAAATATTGTTAATATTTGTCCGTAGGGTAAAATTTGTATAATCTGTACTATTTTCTACAACCAATCTTTAAGGTAAGCAATTTGAAGCAAAAATACATTTTTAGCACTAAATGTGTGAATGCAGCTCCAATAATTCCATTGTCATAAGCTAGGTAGGAACTGTTATTAAAGTATTCCGGTGAAGTTACATTCACATCAGTTCGGGAATTAAATATTGTAGCAAAAAGTGATATTTCGAGCAAAGCAGTAAGCCTTAGGAAACATTAGTGGTATTTGATTTAAAACCGTTTTGCTTGATAAATTCTCATTTGCATTGGGTAATAGATATTACCGTGCATATGTGCTGTAATTCTTTCCAGCCTTTATGTTCCATGGCATCATGGNTTTGCATTGGGTAATAGATATTACCGTGCATATGTGCTGTAATTCTTTCCAGCCTTTATGTTCCATGGCATCATGGCAATTATTTTCGTTACTCGTAATACAATAGTAATACCAGCCATTTGCTCGTGTGCAATTTTGTAATAAAATAAATATTTCTGTGGGATTTTTGTATTGTCATTNTAGTAATACCAGCCATTTGCTCGTGTGCAATTTTGTAATAAAATAAATATTTCTGTGGGATTTTTGTATTGTCATTCTACAAATAAGTGTTGTTTAATCTAATTTTTAGGTCAAGTAACGATTGTTTTTTTGAACATTTTTTCTGCATGATGTAAATACAGAGCATTATCTAAAAACGTGTTTTTCTTATGAGTAAGACACGTATGTGTTATGGGTGAGTGTTTCACGTTTTCGTACTTTTGAAGTCTTGGCATTTTTTTTATAACTGGAAAAACAACACTGTTTACCCCTTATGCTATACTGTTGACATCCATAACCGAATATATTTTCTTTTGCCCTGGTCGACATGTATAACAAAGTAGAAAGCGTACACATCCGCTAAATTTTATTAAATAAAAAAANTTTTCTTTTGCCCTGGTCGACATGTATAACAAAGTAGAAAGCGTACACATCCGCTAAATTTTATTAAATAAAAAAAAGCAGCGAGTTGAGAATTACATACATCTGCAAGATAATATTAATAGCGATGCTAATGTAAACCCCAGTGNAAAAAAAAGCAGCGAGTTGAGAATTACATACATCTGCAAGATAATATTAATAGCGATGCTAATGTAAACCCCAGTGATTTAGATATAATTGTAATTCTTCTGTCTTCTGTAGTCAACCGCCCCCGCTACCTGCAGGAGTACAACCAAGATACATTTGCATATGTACGGAGTTACGGTAGACCCGATCTTTTTGTGACTTACAGTTGCAATCCCTCACGGAAGGAAATTATGGAGGAGTAAATTCCGGGACCAAAAGCTACTGATAGACACGATTTAGTTGCCAGTGTCTTTTGCTATTATTACAAAATATAATAAATCTTATTACCCAAGGCAAAACATTTGTAGACATGCAGTGCTACATGGATTCCATTGAGTGGCAAAAAAGAGGTTTGACATATGTGCACATCCTAATATGGCTCAACAATAAGCTTCAACACATCCAAATCTACGACTTAATAAGCCCAGAAATTGCGGATACAGCACACGATGAAGATTTGTACTAAACCATAGTCCGAAACATTGTTCACGGTCCATGTGGCGTGCATAACCCAGCATTGCTTTGCATGAAATGTAAGAAATGTACCAAAAAAATTTCCACCAATGCTGCTTAAATAAACAGTCCAAAATAACTAAGGCTTTGCGTTAAATAGACGCCGAGCATCAGAAGATTGTGGTAGGAAAGTCAATGTCAAGGCTCTCAGCAGAGCATCAGATAGCTTGCACGTTAGCTGGGTTGTGCCATTTTCGCCCATTCTGTATGCAATTTTCAATCCTCACGTTAATGTAGCAGCTTGCAGCTCTGTCCGCGCTATTAAATATGAATACAAGTTAATAAATAAAGGAAAATATCAGGCGATATTCAATCTCAAAAATGAAGTAGGTTGGAACCCACTAATGAAGTCCAGAACTTTAAAGCAAGGCAGTATGTCAGTGGCAACGAGGTAACGTGGCGGCTCCTTGGTTTTCCCTTACATAAGAGTATTCCAACTGTTGCTCATATTGCCGTGCATTTGGAAAACAAGGCAAAATGTAATTAGCGACAAGGCAGCATGGTGGCTCCTTGGTTTCCCGTTACATAAGGGTATTCGGACAGTGGCTCATATTGCCGTGCACTTGGGAAAAAAAGGCATAATGTCAGTAGCAACAAGGCAGCGTGGCGGCTCCTTGGTTTTCCCTTACATGAGAGTATTCTAACTGTTGCTCATATTGCCATGCATTTGGAAAACAAGGCATAATGTCATTAACAACAAGGCAGCATGGTGGCTCCTTGTCTTTCCCTTACATGAGAGTATGCCAACTGTTGCTCATATTGCCGTGCTTTTGGGAAACAAGGCAAAAGGTCATTAGCAACGAGGCAGCGTGGCAGCGTCTTGGTTTCCCCTTACATGAGAGTATTTAAACTGTTCCTCATATTGCCGTGCATTTGGAAAAAAAGGCATAATGTCTTTAGCAACAAGGTAGCATGGTGGCTCCTTGGTTTCCCGTTACATAAGGGTATTCGGACAGTGGCTCATATTGCCGTGCACTTGGGAAATAAAGGCATCATGTCAGTAGCAACAAGGCAGCGTGGCGGCTCCTTGGTTTTCCCTTACATGAGAGTATTTCAACTGTTGCTCATATTGCCGTGCATTTGGAAAACAAGGCATAATGTCATTAGCAACAAGACAGCATGGTGGCTCCTTGGTTTCCCGTTACATAAGGGTATTCGGACAGTGGCTCATATTGCCGTGCACTTGGAAAAAAAAGGCATCATGTCAGTAGCAACAAGGCAGCGTGGCGGCTCCTTGGTTTTCCCTTACATGAGAGTATTCCAACTGTTGCTTATATTGCCGTGCAGTAGCAACAAGGCAGCGTGGCGGCTCCTTGGTTTTCCCTTACATGAGAGTATTCCAACTGTTGCTTATATTGCCGTGCAGTAGCAACAAGGCAGCGTGGCGGCTCCTTGGTTTTCCCTTACATGAGAGTATTCCAACTGTTGCTCATAGTGCTGTGCACTTGGAAAACGGGGAGCAGTGTACTTTAATGAGGAAAATTTCATTAAAAGTGTCTCAGCAGTGCCCAAGACCACACTATCAGCCTTTTACCAGCTTTGCCAGATTGTTTATTTCGCAAAGACATTTTTGCTTGCCGAAGTCTAATGCTAATACACTTGGAAAATTTCAAGAAATAAGGGTTAANTTATTTCGCAAAGACATTTTTGCTTGCCGAAGTCTAATGCTAATACACTTGGAAAATTTCAAGAAATAAGGGTTAAACGCTACGTTCAAGGCATGCCTGTTGAAAATGGGCCTTTTATTAAATCATCAGTTGCCCACAGAAGTTTGTATTCCNACGCTACGTTCAAGGCATGCCTGTTGAAAATGGGCCTTTTATTAAATCATCAGTTGCCCACAGAAGTTTGTATTCCGTCCATATAATATATTTTGAATGTTTGTGTTTGCGTATTCTGCTACACCAAGTCCGGGGTCCGAAAAGACATAGAGAAATCAAAATAGTCAATGGTCTGGAATGCTCAACGTATAGAGGGGTATGTGAAGCTCTGCGTCTGATAGAGAATGATAATCATTGGGAGGAAACCATGGAGGACGACGTGCAGTGTCGTTCACCAGCCAAATTCAGGGAACTATTTGCAAACCTAATGTCATCTTACGGTCTGAAAAATCCCCAACAGTTGTGGGATGAGTACAAAGAGTACATTGCGGAAGATATTTTGCAATGACTTCAGCAGACACACACGGACATGACATTTATTGAATACATTTATTACGAAGCCCTTGCATAAATTGAAGATGAAATAATGGCAATAGTAGGGGAAAAGTCAAGAAATTTAGGAATGATTAGCCCTCCATGATCAGACACATGTGCCTTAAGTGAAGAANAATAGTAGGGGAAAAGTCAAGAAATTTAGGAATGATTAGCCCTCCATGATCAGACACATGTGCCTTAAGTGAAGAATTTGTTCGAGAGTTAAATTATGATATCCCAGCATTGCAGCAGCAAGGGACCGAAATGGTGACCCGGTTATTACTGGAACAAAGACATGAGTTTGACCAAGTGCTACGGAATGTGGAGTCAGGNAATAGTAGGGGAAAAGTCAAGAAATTTAGGAATGATTAGCCCTCCATGATCAGACACATGTGCCTTAAGTGAAGAAGTTGTTCGAGAGTTAAATTATGATATCCCAGCATTGCAGCAGCAAGTGACCGAAATGGTGACCCGGTTATTACTGGAACAAAGACATGAGTTTGACCAAGTGCTACGGAATGTGGAGTCAGGGAATGGTGCACTCTTCTTTCTAGTTGCCCCTGGTGGAACGGGAAAAAGATTTTGTTAAATTTATTTATTGCCCATATAAGAAAAATAAAGAAATTGCTGTAGCCGTGGCTTCCTCTGGCATCGCCACCACATTACTAGTCAGGGGCCGTACCACGCACTCCGTGTTAAAGTTGCCACTGAACTCAGGAAATGTCATCCATCTGCAACCTTAGTGAAAATAGCGGTCGCGGTACAATGATGTGTCAATATAAGTTGTTAATGTAGGACCAAACCACAATGTCACACATAAAAATGATAGAGGCCCTAAACCGAACTCTACAGGATTTACGGAACAATACAGACATTATGTGAGGAATGGTTTTATTACTGGCTAGTGACTTCCGCCAAACTATACCAGTGATTCAGAGGGGCACACCTGCAGATGTAATCAAGCCTGCCTCAAGTCGTCAAGCCTATGGGCAAATGTCAGGAAATTTATCTTGACGACAAATATGAGAGTGCACCTCTACAATGACGTTGATACAGGACATTGTGCTGATACACTATTAATAGTTTTAGATGGGAGGTTAGGAACTGATTCCGAGGGCTGTGTGTCACTATAACGGGGTATATGAGTTATTTGGTGCAGAGTGATACGGGCCTGATTGCTAGCGTTTACCCAGATCTATAAAGAAATATAAATAACGACCAGTGGCTTTGTAGAAGAGGGATTCTTGCACCAAAAATGACACCGTTAATAAAATTAAACTAACAGTTTGAAAGAGGTGCAAGGTGAATTATGTCAGTAGACACAGTTATGGAAACAGAACAGAGCACTTCATGTCCTGTAGAGTTCCTGATATCTATAGAGTTGTCAGGTGTGCCCTCACAAAAGCTGCGATTAAAATAAGGCGTTCCGTTCATGCTTATGTGAAATTTAGATGCACCGCCATTATGTTACGGGAAAAGGTTTCCCGTCACACAACTTGGGCGGAACAAAGTTGGTGCCAATATTCTGACAGGAGTAGGAAAGAACGAGAACTTAATCATTCCTCAGAACACTATATAATCCCCACAGAGCTCCCGTTCCAATTCAAAAAGCTGCAATTCCNACTATATAATCCCCACAGAGCTCCCGTTCCAATTCAAAAAGCTGCAATTCCCGGTCAAGGGAGGTTTTGCCATTACAATAAACAAAGCGCAAGGGCAAACATTACAGGTAGCGCGGGTGCACTTGGAAAAACCGTGCTTCTCTCATNCAATATTCTGACAGGAGTAGGAAAGAACGAGAACTTAATCATTCCTCAGAACAATATATAATCCCCACATAGCTCCCGTTCCAATTCAAAAAGCTGCAATTCCCGGTCAAGGGAGGTTTTGCTACTACAATAAACAAAGCGTAAGGGCAAACATTACAGGTAGCGCGGGTGCACTTGGAAAAACCGTGCTTCTCTCATGGCCAGCTCTATGTCGCATNCATTACAGGTAGCGCGGGTGCACTTGGAAAAACCGTGCTTCTCTCATGGCCAGCTCTATGTCGCATGTTCGCGTGTTCCCAATGCCCTAAATCTCCCCATCTTAGCGCCAGACGGAAATACTTACAACATCGTGTACATACAGTGGCGTCCTAAAATAGTTCCCCGTTCTGTGTATATGATCAGTGTCTGTCTACTACAAATACCGTTATTTTTCCCTATAAGTTTGCTACAGTAACCACGCGAGCGAAACAGCGGGTAAAAGCTTCATATCTAAAAGAGAGAAACAATAATAAGCGTATTACTTCGTGTACAAAAAAGCGCTGAGATTTAATACATGTCTTTAGTTTAGAAAAAGAAAAATTAACAAGTTACTTTATGAAAAATAAAAAAATAAAAGTAATGCTATTATATTTAAAATATCTCTCTAACGATTATTTATCTCATAATAACACTATGTAAACTTAAAAATTATTTTAAAAAACAGAAACAATAACTAGTTCATACATAGCGTTGAGTGTGACCACCATGAGCGGGCCGGACGACATCTACGCTATAATCAAACTCGCTCCACTCTTGTCAGCATGTACGGTGTTACGGTTTGGATGGCGTTCATAACTTTCAGTTTGAGGTGGTCAGGAGGTAACGAGCTCGCATTCGACACGACAATATGAAGGGGGCCCTCTATGCTTCCTATATTGTGCAATTCTCCATTGGCACCTAGCTGTTCGTAGATACATGAACGAGTCATTGTCGCAACGCTGGATTGGTCGAGGTGCAGCTGGTGACCAGGATCTTCGTCACTGGCCGCCAAGAAGCCCGTGAGATTTTTTCTATGGAGGTACATAAATTGTTTCGTCCACCATTGCCGGCTAACATTGACTACCTGAAAACGAAAATTACAGACGCCATTCAAACTGTAACACCGGACATGCTGACAAGAGTGTGGAACGAGTTGGATTATCACGTAGATGTTCGTGCCTCTCGTGGTAGTCAAATTGAAAATTTATGAATGTATGGAAAACAAACTTCACAGTTCCACGGTTCATTTGATTGGTCAAAGTTTTGATATNAATTGAAAATTTATGAATGTATGGAAAACAAACTTCACAGTTCCACGGTTCATTTGATTGGTCAAAGTTTTGATATTATACATCTTCATATTTCAGGTATTCTCTTATACTCACCCGGTAATATGTTGCTGCTATTCTCAAACCCGATTACAGGACCTTTCACTATTGGCAACAGTGCATTNATATGTTGCTGCTATTCTCAAACCCGATTACAGGACCTTTCACTATTGGCAACAGTGCATTATGTTAGGCAATTACTATTGTTATTGTTGTGGGAACAATCAAAGTATTGTTGAAGTGTTCTGTGGAGGTACTATCTCTTTGGTAGCAGGAATTCTGTGCTCTACTGTAGCTACCATATATACAGAAGGGAATACTCTAGCAGACAGGAATTACACAAACAGTACTGTCGGTATCACTTTCTTTGTTAAAAATATTTTATAGTACCTCCATCTCATCGTATGGCTGTCCCTATATTTACGGTACACGTGGTCCCTTCAGAAAAAACGTTTTTCAGTGTCGGAATTACTTTTTAGTAAAATTTTACATGGGGCGATTTAAGGCTTGTTAACTTGATCATGTTGTTGTGCATAATTATATTTGGATTACTAGTCATTATGTTATTGACTGTAAAAATAATAACATGCACATACCAGTTTTCTGTTTAGTTAAGGAGTTAACATATACACTATTGTTGAAAAAATTAGTTTCTGAAATTACTTAGAAATGTTTGTTGGTGAAATTAATCAGCTTCCAAGTCAATAAACAGATTTAATTTTTGTGATATTACATGTTGGAAGACTTACGCTATAAGTTAAGGTGTCATAAATCAGAATGTTTATATTAATGTTGGACTAACTCCTGTGTTATATTCACGGAAAAAAGTTAAATTCTATTTAGGGAATGCCATTTGGATGGTCGGTACATTGATTGTAGGTACGGTTGAAGTTTATGTTTTAGGTAATGCACAGATTTCTCATGATGCATAGATGCCAATAAAATTGATCTGACCGAAATCGATTCAGTGGTTTTTATTTTAGGCTGACATAACTACAACCTTTTTTCTTAGAGTAAATGAGTGTAATGTTGCATGAGTTACAGCTGCTGCCGAATCTGTTTCCGCCCTGTCCGGCATACACAGCGGAGATGGAAAATGTGAACAGCTCCATCGACTACCAGAGATTCTGGAGCCAGTTGGGCTACGTGGATGATANTAACTACAACCTTTTTTCTTAGAGTAAATGAGTGTAATGTTGCATGAGTTACAGCTGCTGCCGAATCTGTTTCCGCGCTTTCCGGCTTACCCAGCGGAGATGGAAAATGTGAACAGCTCCATCGACTACCAGAGATTCTGGAGCCAGTTGGGCTACGTGGATGATATCTCCAAGAATCTTAGTGGACTGGATGCTCTATCAGTCTATTTCAACCTTTATTCTTAGGTTGCTGATTTGTCAACATCATAAGTATCTTTAATTTTGTACTTATTTTAGATTATGAAAATTTATTGATACGTTAAAAGGAAACCGAAAATGCGCTAACGTTATGAATTAAGTGTCAAATTAAACTATATAATTAAATAGCACACTTGCATTACTTTTGTAAATCACATTCCGGGCTCTATACATGTCACGAAGAACTTGCGAAAAAAGGAAAATAAGAATACAAAAGAATTTGAGCTGAAACACGTACATACTGTTAAGAAGAAAATTGACAGAATAATATTTCATACAAATGTTGTCAAGATTTTGTACGCACATTTAAAATTGTAATTATCTTGTAGACACTACAACNAATAATATTTCATACAAATGTTGTCAAGATTTTGTACGCACATTTAAAATTGTAATTATCTTGTAGACACTACAACAAAACCACTAGCTCGAAAGCACAAATTAAAGGACATTCACAGGAAAAAGTTTTCTTTGTTTACATGTAATGAACATCGNAACCACTAGCTCGAAAGCACAAATTAAAGGACATTCACAGGAAAAAGTTTTCTTTGTTTACATGTAATGAACATCGGAAACTATTTATAAAATCATACTTTTAAATAGGACGCAATATACTAGTATTTCGCATAACCAAGATATAACCATATTTTTATGTTAATCTGAATACATATTATTTATAGGAGCCGTCCGCTTTCCTTATTATATTTCTACATTTCATTGGTTTCCCACATTTTGTCATTCGTGTAAAACTTTTTTCGGGAAGACTCCTTTACTGAGATCTGGCGTGTACTATTTTTAAATAAACTCCAGGCAAATAAACTTGAGCCATTAAGCAAATAAAATGATTTATATATATTTTTTATGTGGAAAAATATTAATAATAGCTAAGGATGGTATAATACGTGTATGCAAAGTTGACCGTATATTAAATTTGTTTATTCTTTTTATTATTCTGTAAAAATTANGTGTATGCAAAGTTGACCGTATATTAAATTTGTTTATTCTTTTTATTATTCTGTAAAAATTAAAAATTTTGTATACATGGAGATTATTTTCTATTAGTAAATTTATATTCGTTGTACAATGCTGGCCTAACAAATGTTTAAACTACATATCAAACGTCGACGGTATGTTTTCCAAGTGACCAACGTATAACCAACGAAATACATTTTAAAATAAGAATCTGTTTGTGTGTGGTAAAGATGTAGATTTTAAACAATCGTACAAAGTCGTTATGTTATTTCATTCGATATATCACAATATTAGANGTGTGGTAAAGATGTAGATTTTAAACAATCGTACAAAGTCGTTATGTTATTTCATTCGATATATCACAATATTAGAGTTGTTGCCAGATTTTTGGTTACACAATTATGGCCCAACTTAACAGTTCATACCATTAACCAACTATTGTATTCCCNTTTGTTGCCAGATTTTTGGTTACACAATTATGGCCCAACTTAACAGTTCATACCATTAACCAACTATTGTATTCCCAACTTTGACACAACATATGAACAAATTATAATGTTGTAATGAGAAATATCTCTGGTCATGAAGTACCTTATTTTATATAAAATGCATTAAAGTGCTATTGATTTAATTACCAAAAGTTATTCTATTATTTAACATGGCCGACATTGGACTGACAGAAAATAACTCATCTACCAACCAAAAAACTAACCATGTAAAGTTACACGTGTGATAGTTTATGATACTTTCTGATTTAGTGATATTATTGTCTGGAGGGTGCTAAATAATATCGACAAATTTTCTTAGTAGCAAATATTTGTTTGCATTTTCCGTTGTCACAACTTTGTGTTAATGTGTGTGATCCAACAGAACGTATAGCCAACTATACGATCCAAGTGCCAACATTGTGCCAACGTAGGTCGCTACTGGGTATTCTCGCTCAGTGTCAGGAATCGCTGAGAGTAATTATGCGACCAACTGGGACGTTTCTGCGCTTGAATCTCACGGCAGAGCTTCACCATGTAAGCAGAATGCCACGTCACTGTTTAATATGTTTCCGTTTCCACGGAGGCCTGAGGTTAGCAGCAGTTCCTAGGGGGCGTAACCCTGCAATGCACTGGGTTAAATAGTCCGGTGGAATCTACAGTGATAGACTTGTACTGGCTCGGCACGTGTTGAGACTCGGACTGTCAGATACTGCCTTAGTAGTCAGCACAGTTACCGTGGAAGACTCACGTGCTTCATTGTTATTTGCTGTTCCTCTAGGGGCCGAGGTGGTGTAGTGGCAAATCTACTCGCCTCCCATATAGACGAACCAGATTCGATTACCGGCGGGTTCACTTACGGATTTTCGCACTTGGGAATCGTGCCGGACGATGCCACTGGTCGGCGGGTTTTCTCCGGATCTCCCGTTTACCCCGCCCTTTTCTTCTGGCGCTTCTCTATACTCACCTCACTTCAACCTCGTCGCATCTCACCACGTACATCGTGGAAAAAATAAATAAATTAAACTAGGTACAAAAATAACCTTATAGTACGAAAGTTCTGAAGACTGTTGGCATTTGTATTTATCCAGACAAATTTTGGAGCTGTTCTTACTGATTTTAAAAATATACGTTTAAAAATGCGTGAATGTTCATATCGGCATTTTGTGGCTTGGCTAGTTAAATTTCTAGTTCACATCTCTTTGTGTTTGTTCAAGNGCGTGAATGTTCATATCGGCATTTTGTGGCTTGGCTAGTTAAATTTCTAGTTCACATCTCTTTGTGTTTGTTCAAGAGGATCTGGCAAAACAACAGGTCATTGTGTTGACACACACTCCAAACTTACTTGATCTCACACCATTAGATTTCTTAGTGTTTCCCACTTGTAATGTTAGCTACGTGGGTGTAGAGTTCACACCNCACTTGATCTCACACCATTAGATTTCTTAGTGTTTCCCACTTGTAATGTTAGCTACGTGGGTGTAGAGTTCACACCGATGAGGAGAAAATCACTACCACAAGAGAAGAAGTACAGTTTCTCCCTGCCAATATATTTCATATATTTCAGCACTGTTTACAACAGGTATACCAATGTTGACAGACGCACATAGCGGTCAACGGTGGCAATTTTGAGGTACAGTGTGCAGCTGTGTAAGTGTACACTATGATGCGTGGCTACTTACACTCGGGGCGTTAGAACATGAACTTATAAACTCTTCTTGTGTTTGTCATGGATGTACGTCTTGACCTAATAGTTGAGTTTCTATCAACAACGTATGTGACCTGCTAATTACCGGTGATGTGACTGCTAGGAACGAATGTCCTGATGGTTGGGCAGCCTCTTCCCTCCTGGAGCCAGAGATTGTACCCTGAGCCGCTGACCAGTTACGTCAGTCAGGACCTTTTTTTTCGGTCGGCCAGCACCCNTGGAGCCAGAGATTGTACCCTGAGCCGCTGACCAGTTACGTCAGTCAGGACCTTTTTTTTCGGTCGGCCAGCACCCTGAAAACCCGCAGGATGTATATCGGTGAGTTACAAACACCTCTCTGAATCAACGACTTAGAATGTCCTTAGTGTGTCCGTCCTCTCGATCAAGCTATTGCAGATACAGCAAATCAGTTTACTAAAGAAAATGTTTATTCTTATCAAATGTTTTAATAATATCTTCTCACTTACTTATTAGTAGGAAGCCGAACAGCTACGTGTAGTTGACTGAGCTAATAGGTGATAAGTAGTTTGTAGGTCCTGAGTTTGAATTATGAAAAATGCAAGAAANCGTGTAGTTGACTGAGCTAATAGGTGATAAGTAGTTTGTAGGTCCTGAGTTTGAATTATGAAAAATGCAAGAAAGAAGGTTTTCTGTTTAGGCATTTAATTCTAGCATGCACACGACTGTTACTAGCCTAAGATCACAAAAGTCTCAGCCATTACTTTTGGTCTTGAATTTTAAGTTCAAAATATATGTATTATAAACACAGCTAATAATTTTGTTTAAAAATATTTGTCACTAAAGTTTAAAAAATATAACATTGGTGGTTATGGCAACCTATCAGTACAATAAAACAGAACACTGGTCACCTCATTGCTCATTCAAGTTGGTTTACCCTTTTAAGTGAAATTATCATCAGAAATTCCATTCGTATGCATAATATTTTACAAATCTTTTAACTACGGCCAACAGATGTGAGTCAAACCAAGAACTCCATGCTAGGCTGGAGAATGATCTAAGAGATGAACACACGTATAAAAACTGTCCTGTGATTATAGCCCGGGATCCCAGGATGATGTCGTACTAGACACCTTGCTCTAGATAGATACCTTCAGTATATTGGGGATTATTCTTGTCATGTGAGCCACTGCCTACTGGAGGGTGCACAGTACATCTCCGGTAGACAACGTCAGTATGAAGAGTCGCTCGCATTCTTGGGCTGTTACTATAGTGTGTGTCTCGGTAATATGAGTACATATAGGACTAACTTGGAAGTTCGATGTCAATGTTCTGTAGGTCAAGATTCATAATGACGTTTAGCAGTATTTAACTATTTGTACATTCATCATCGCATTTCATGCATAGTCGTTTTGACTGTTTAGAATTTTGGTTTGAAGTCCGTCTTGTTATTATCTTGGAGTGTTCACGGAAGATTCCTGACCTGGTCACATGCTAGACATTTACATTAAACATGTGCTTCGCAAGTACGCCACTCCAAAAAATCAAGAATTAAGGCGCTGTCTTCTCTTTTAACATATTTTATAAATTTCTTGGTTTTAAATGAGTGTTACCTAATTTGTTTGCCAGATGGCCAATCTCTTACATGTTTAGCATCCAGCGCCTCTTAAGTTTACTTAATTATACCGGGCTT
Source organism: Clitarchus hookeri (assembly GCA_002778355.1). NCBI lineage: Eukaryota > Metazoa > Arthropoda > Insecta > Phasmatodea > Phasmatidae > Clitarchus > Clitarchus hookeri. Next base: position 125,877 of record NQII01003384.1, on the reverse strand, counting down.
GAATTAAGAGTAATTTTTCATGAAATAAGAGNGTTAGCATCCAGCGCCTCTTAAGTTTACTTAATTATACCGGGCTTGAATTAAGAGTAATTTTTCATGAAATAAGAGTGATGAGTGTATCACTAAACAGTTCAACCCGTATCATGTTTATATACACAGTAACATATTGGTCTCTCAGGGAAGTGACTACTCACTCGATTGTATCGTGAAGTATGACGAGATGCGAGCTGTGGTCGGATGTTAGTGAAAATGCCAAACACTTTCCAAAACCGCCGTTGGCGTCACACTTAGTTTTACTATTAACATNTGGTCGGATGTTAGTGAAAATGCCAAACACTTTCCAAAACCGCCGTTGGCGTCACACTTAGTTTTACTATTAACATGATATTCAGAATATTGGTTGTTATCTAATACAGTTCCTTCTTCCTAGTGAAGCCATTATTAATGCAGTCTGGGAATGTGTAGAAACGTGAGTAATGGACTGGAAGTGGCGGAAACTGCAGCCATTATTGCCAACTGGGAAGTTTCTCTGCTCTTGGCAGACACATCATTACTTTCGTGGCAAAAACAACTGAAGGGAAGTTGAGTGACTTGAGCTATGTCGTAATACCGCACTTATATATTACCCGGACTAAAAACCAATAAACTAACCTATGTTAATGTGTAAAAGTCACTTCCTGTTTCTGGAATACATCACATTATAAACATAGCAAATATGTTTACACAATTGCAAAGATCAATTACTATTCGGAGTACGAAAATGGCAACTTATTACAGGTTAACCAGATATGAGCAGGGCTGGGACCATTATCATTGTGAACAAAAATCTTCTTCCACACCACCATATCACAAACATTGATTTTCCATACGTTTTAATGGTCAGCCGATTAAAATAAACAACAGAATAAATGACATTTATATTTGGCTATTTTCTTCTTTCGCAGTTACACATTATTAGACACACCGAAACCTAATGAAACAATTTTCAAGAATGTTCAATTATTGTAAAAATAGGAAAAAAAGCAAAGCGATTTAATTGGATGGTAAATGAATTTTTTAAGGAGTTTGGAAGGTGTTTGGAGAACCAAGGTATAGGCGACATTATAATAGAAACATTTTATATCAGCAAAAGAAAAATGTGTGAAAAATCGCTAGGTATTGTGCAGAACCAAACATTTTCCAACAAAGAAAAATCGTCTGACTAGAAATGTATCGCTTTTATAAGCATAGCTAGTTGTATCTGCGAGATACACTTGTGCCAAAATATTTTTTTTTAGTTAATGGATGCTTTTTAGATTTATGATGAGGTAATGATTAGACAGGCCATAGCTTATTGCAAGTAAATTTCGGATCGTCAGTACCAGAGAAGCCGTAATCTCATTGGGTCGCTGGCACGAAGACATGTTCTCCCACGCGGACGATAAGAAGTAGCGACTGACAAGTTGCCAAACTGTTCATGGCACGTTTGATTCTAACGACTCCTACATTTTCGTCGAAAACAGCTTTTTCTTTTTTCAAATATGAATGTCCTTTCTGGAAACTTAAGGCAAAGTTCCCCTTAGTGGCCTATACCGAAAAGGTTTTTAAAAAGTATGCATAAATTATACTGAAAAATAAATTTTTAAATNTAGTGGCCTATACCGAAAAGGTTTTTAAAAAGTATGCATAAATTATACTGAAAAATAAATTTTTAAATCAGAAAATACGGATTATCATAGTTCAGTCCTTTACGCCATCTGAGGAGTGAATACATTTTTTAGAAAAACTAGNAGAAAATACGGATTATCATAGTTCAGTCCTTTACGCCATCTGAGTAGTGAATACATTTTTTAGAAAAACTAGTTTTCAAAACTCTGCAATTGATTAAAATTAGGAAAAACTAGTATATTAAACTTGAACACTTAGATAAAATATTGATTATAATATAACTTCACACTGTTACCACTAATAACTTCCAAATGTCTATTAACTCCCAAAAATTTCGAACACACACATAACGCAAGCTCCATAAATAATTCATGTCATATGTGCTTTTTTACGCACAAATAGCTGACTTCTGAGCTTTTCCTTATTTACTTACAACACGTTTAACTGGTTTTTTTTATAGATTTCTCCACTTTTATTGTAATGCGTAAGTATTTATATGGGTTTACTGTCAATTTAAATGGAACAGCCTAACTTATGCAAAAANCACTTTTATTGTAATGCGTAAGTATTTATATGGGTTTACTGTCAATTTAAATGGAACAGCCTAACTTATGCAAAAAGATTGGAACGAAATTAGGAATCGCTGTGATGTGTAACATTACGCTTACAGAGCACGTGTTGTAAGTACCAGTTATGCATGGACTTTATTAAATTGAAAGTAAATTGAAGGCTTTTCGTGAAATGTAAACACATCAAAATGATACCATACCTTACCTAGTATTTATTTAGTAGAAATACAAGATGTGGCCTTAAATGTACAAATGAAGCACTTTAATAATCAAATGTTGGCGTATTCTCCATGTCAGCTCTCACAAATATAATTATGAATTTATCTATGTTATTACGCTAATTTGGCAGACATGGTTACAATTCACTTAAGACGTTGGTACAATATAAGTGATACGTTACATTGTGAAGGACCATGATTTCTGGACGTAAGACATTCAACATAACGAAAGGAGAAAAAGAGAAATTAACAGATTCCGAAATATAATAGTGTGTGGAAGTAAGTGAGGATGTTTTTCAGATGCAATTTAAAAATTGATAATTTAGAAACTAGTGAGAAACAAAAAAATACTTCGAAAATAACTTCAACAGCAATAGCACTTAAGAGACTAGTCAATTTGGCGTTGCTACTAAAGAAGAAAGCATATGTCCGATGATGATTACAATCACAATAGAAAATAACGTTATTCGTAAAATAGTGAAACCATGTGAGTTTCTGTGATGTGAATAAAGGTAAGAAAGTAAATAATAAAGAAATATTTTCAGTTTGGTTGACAACTGTAAGATCATATCATGCTTTATATCGTATGCTCATGTATATACAGACACAGGTGTTATATATATATATATANCACTTTTATTGTAATGCGTAAGTATTTATATGGGTTTACTGTCAATTTAAATGGAACAGCCTAACTTATGCAAAAAAGGTTGGAACGAAATTAGGGATCTCTGTAATGTGTAACATTACGCTTACAGAGCACGTGTTGTAAGTACCAGTTTCGCATGGACTTTATTAAATTGAAAGTAAATTGAAGGCTTTTCGAGAAATGTAAACACATCAAAATGATACCATACCTTACCTAGTATTTATTTAGTAGAAATACAAGATGTGGCCTTAAATGTACAAATGAAGCACTTTAATAATCAAATGTTGGCGTATTCTCCATGTCAGCTCTCACAAATATAATTATGAATTTATCTATGTTATTACGCTAATTTGGCAGACATGGTTACAATTCACTTAAGACGTTGGTACAATATAAGTGATACGTTACATTGTGAAGGACCATGATTTCTGGACGTAAGACATTCAACATAACGAAAGGAGAAAAAGAGAAATTAACAGATTCCGAAATATAATAGTGTGTGGAAGTAAGTGAGGATGTTTTTCAGATGCAATTTAAAAATAGATAATTTAGAAACTAGTGAGAAACAAAAAAATACTTTGAAAATAACTTCAACAGCAATAGCACTTAAGAGACTAGTTAATTTAATGTGGTTACTAAAGAAGAAAGCATATGTCCGATGATGATTACAATCACAACAGAAAACAACGTTATTCGTAAAATAGTGAAACCATGTGAGTTTCTGTGATGTGAATAACGGTAAAAAAGTAAATAATAAAGAAATATTTTCAGTTTGGTTGACAACTGTAAGATCATATCATTCTTTATATCGTATGCTCATGTATATACAGACACAGGTGTTATATATATATATATAATCGTAGATTTGTCATATTAGAAGTCATATCTAATTCTAAAATTCAAATTGTATCTAAACTCATTTATTTAGACGTCCACCTTCAACATAACATTTTCAACGTGGCCGCGTTTACATTTCAGAATTCCGTAGTCAAATAGGTTTGAAGAATAAATAATGTTTTTATTATATTAATAAAATAAAGGATTTCTTAGCAGTTATTCAAAAATAAGCATGGATCTTGCATTTCTTTGATGTGGCTGATTTAAAAATAATTTGAGAACATTTGAAATATTACTGCTTGTGTATGATAGCCTAGTACGTCCACAGCCATTTAGAATAAGTAGTTTACGCGTCTTTAGAATGTGTTTGAGCATTGCTGATAGTGAGGGAGAACAGACCACTAATATGTGGGACAATGGCAGTGGCAATATTCTCTGTGAAACAGGTGAGCTGGTGCTCCAGATATTGGAAAACATGCGGATGAAGATAGAAGGAACGCTGAATCCGGACAGGAAGCTTTTTGCGTATACCGACCAGGGTAATTCTGTTCTGACACTATTGTCAGCAATGAACGTGTGGGATGGCGAATTTCCGCGCTTTTCTGCCTGTCTGTTAGTTGAACTGCGGCTCAACCAACACAATCAGCACGTCGTCACGGTAAGGAACTGCATTTTTAACATTATCATTATGTAATGTTAAGGACATTTTGGTCCAGTAAACTGTAGTCTATATCTTACTGCCGAATCCACTATAAATTTGGTTTTGTTCTTTATTTTGTGCATTGATTTCACCGAAGTCCTCAAATTAATAACAATTNCGAATCCACTATAAATTTGGTTTTGTTCTTTATTTTGTGCATTGATTTCACCGAAGTCCTCAAATTAATAACAATTTATTTTTTTAGGTGTTTTGCACAGTTCCTAGACTATCGCTTCGTATTTACTTTCCCTCGTAAATAAACTATGGCCAACTTTATATTCTGTGATAAGAGGAGTGAAAAGTGTAGAGTGGTTCCTAACATTTAAGTCTTGAGAGCCGAAGATTAGCGGTGTCTTTGACAAGTAAAAACATCATGGAAACTCTGAACCCAAGGAACACAATGGTAGTTCCCAGAAGTAACATAGAAAATTGTGAGCTCTGACTGTTGTTGTGTGAACTGGTCGTCAAAATATCGTGTGAGAGATTGCCAAAGACTGCAGTCGTAGTTCTGGTAGAGGCCATAGGTGAGAATGTCTTTCATGTTTTGACATACTCGCTAATATACAANAGACTGCAGTCGTAGTTCTGGTAGAGGCCATAGGTGAGAATGTCTTTCATGTTTTGACATACTCGCTAATATACAAGTTTTTTCAGTAAACCCTACTCCCTACTACATTTAGAAGGGTTTTGACTTCATTCGTTGACTTTTTTAGACGTTTACTCATCATAGAGTCATCGGAAATTCCTTCTTCACGCCACTGAGCATATAATTTNTCGTTGACTTTTTTAGACGTTTACTCATCATAGAGTCATCGGAAATTCCTTCTTCACGCCACTGAGCATATAATTTAAGCATATCTCCAGTACACGTGGCGATCGCATTCTCATAGTTGTAATGTTTTTCATTATATATTACATTCTTCAATTGAAAGTAAAAGCCCTATCTTTCTGCAACACGTTTCAGCCAATTTTCTATATCTTCTGTCTTGAGCAATTCTATAGTCATGTGTAGTATTGTGTCGTATACTCCACAGACATCGAACAATGATGAACACACCAACTGGAAGTCTGTGAAGTTTGACTTAAAATTTTGAAGCCGGTGTAGAGCTGAATATTATAATAATTCATTTTGATACGATTNAAGTCTGTGAAGTTTGACTTAAAATTTTGAAGCCGGTGTAGAGCTGAATATTATAATAATTCATTTTGATACGATTCAGCTCCATTCTTTCCTTCGCATCTGGTATGAATTCGTAACTCACTCTTCAGTTTTCAAAATATGGCGTTCCGATCGCTATTTGTACGTGACTTCATTACGAATTCCCTGCTTTAGACTTTTACTCAATCTTCCAATTCTTGCCCTCTTCGCCATGATGCCTCTCAATCTTACTGTGAAGTGGGCAGGCATCAAACGAGCCAAGACTGGGAGAGATTCGTTGGTCACCGTTCTGTAAGCTCTTATTATGGTCAGCATTGATATACACCGAGGCGACAAAAGTCATGGTATACCTCCTAATATCGTGTCTCAGACCTCCTTTTGCCCGGCGAAGTGCTGCAACTCGACGTGGCATGGACTCAACAAGTCGTTGGAAGTCCTCGGCAGAAATATTGAGCCATGCTGCCTCTATAGACGTCAATAATTGCGAAAGTGTTGCCAGTGCAGGCGTTTGTGCACGAACTGACTTCTCGATTATGTCCTATAAATGGTCGATGGGATTCATGTCGGGCAATCTTGGTGTACAAATCATTAGCTGGATTTGTCCAGAATGATTTTCAAACCAATCGCGAACAGTTGTGGCCCGGTTACTTGGCGCATTGTCATCCATAAAAATTCCATNCCAGAATGATTTTCAAACCAATCGCGAACAGTTGTGGCCCGGTTACTTGGCGCATTGTCATCCATAAAAATTCCATCGTTGTTTGGCTGCAATGAATGGCTGCAAGTGGTCTCCAACTGAAATAAGGTCTCATATGACCAAGCCACGGTTTTCCAGTCATCTAGGGTCGAACCGATATGGTCACAAGCCCAGAAGAGGCGCTGCAGGCGATGTCAAGCTGTTAGTAAAGACACTCGATTCGGTCTTCTGCTGGTATAGCCCAGTACAGCCAAAGTTCGCTGCACTGTCCTAACGGACACGTCTGTCGTACATCCCATATTGATTCCAGCTGTTATTTCACGCAGTTTTGCTTGTCTGTGAACACTGACCATTCTGCGCACACGTCGTTGGTCTCGGTCATTAAGTGCAGGCGGTGGGCCACTGCGTTTTCCATGGTGGGGGGTTATACCTGAAATTAGGTATTCTCGGCACTCCCTTGACTCTGTTGATCTCGGAATGTTGAATTAGCTAACCATTTCGGAAATTGAATGTCCCATGCCTCTAGTTCCAACTACCATTCCGCGTTCAAAATCTGTTAATTACCGTAGTGCGGCCATAATAATGTCAGAAACCTTTTTAACGTGAATCACTTGACTACAAATGAAAGCCCAACCAATGCGCTGCCCATTAATTCATTTTCTACGCGATACTACAGCCATCTAAATATTTGTACTTTGCTATCCCATCACTATTGTCACCTCAATTTATTTCCTCTTGCGCCACACAATATCGGCTCTGTTGTACCATATTATTGCATCATACAAGATGTTCGCCTTAAATAAAGATCTCCATATTGTCCACAACATATTTTAATTGAAAGCNATATTATTGCATCATACAAGATGTTCGCCTTAAATAAAGATCTCCATATTGTCCACAACATATTTTAATTGAAAGCCCAAGTTGTATTTCTAAACCTTTTTTTATTTTTAGACTACCAGAATTGCATTCTTCGAAACTTACTCACTAAGTTTGACAAAGCTCATCTTGTCAGTCATGATAACCCCCAGGTACTTGAACCCATGCNCTTCGAAACTTACTCACTAAGTTTGACAAAGCTCATCTTGTCAGTCATGATAACCCCCAGGTACTTGAACCCATGCACATAATACACTGCCTCGTCGTAGAAAAGCATAATTGGCGGACTTTGCAATTTTCATTTTAAAAGCGGAGTATTATTATTGGATGTGGAGAACCTTAACTTGANAGCATAATTGGCGGACTTTGCAATTTTCATTTTAAAAGCGGAGTATTATTATTGGATGTGGAGAACCTTAACTTGACTTTTATCATATACAATTAATCTTATTCATAATCTCTGCTACTACTCTACTGGTGATGTGTGCCTGCAGGTGTCGTNCTTTTATCATATACAATTAATCTTATTCATAATCTCTGCTACTACTCTACTGGTGATGTGTGCCTGCAGGTGTCGTACAAGAAAGACGCATCACAGCCGCCACAAATGCTGCACTTACCTGGTTGTCGCACTGCAGCCTGCTCCTTCCAGGAGTTCATGGCTGTTCTAGCGCCTGAGGTCTTCAACGAGGCTGAGTGTTATGGCGAGTCCAAAGTGCTGCACACTTCTTTTGCGAATCTTTCTGACGATCGCAAGTGTCAAGTCTTCTCTCTGCCATACGCCCCTTAGTTTCCGTAACGCGAGGCTAGCGACACACCCACATGTTAAGTGATGCCTTCACAATACATTGTCGTCTGACTTCTGATACTGGTTCCACCTTGAAACTCAGTAATTGTAGGTATATAATCATATTAGATACAATGTGTTAATAAAAGTGAAAATTATATATTTATTTATTACCAAGTACGGTTATTTATGGTTAATATTTTATTAATCTATTCCCAATAGGCTTTTGAAAGTCATAAATGTTCAATTTTAAACACGAGTTTATGTAAAAATATAATCAATTTTTCTTTTCGCGTTTAGTCTTGATGTCATATAGGCCACCGTCACTGAGACACTGGATGNGTAAAAATATAATCAATTTTTCTTTTCGCGTTTAGTCTTGATGTCATATAGGCCACCGTCACTGAGACACTGGATGATACATAAACGCAACCAAGGTAGGGACTTTGAATTACCAATGTCTAAGTGAATCAGTAAAACGTTGGTTAATAGCACAAATAAGCATGTAGCAAACAATGTATCTTTCATTCATGTAGANCTAAGTGAATCAGTAAAACGTTGGTTAATAGCACAAATAAGCATGTAGCAAACAATGTATCTTTCATTCATGTAGATATATGAATAGTAAGTTATAACTCAAAGAAGACAATCGCATTTGGCCAAGTATATACTTGGATGGNATTCATGTAGATATATGAATAGTAAGTTATAACTCAAAGAAGACAATCGCATTTGGCCAAGTATATACTTGGATGGTGGTTGGTGTAGTATCACCAGATTACCGAACGAAGTAAGTCACCTTGAAACACGTCTTTGCAACAATAGGCAACATTGTTCATTTAGTGATTGGTGTGAATCTACAGTCTATCAATTTTGATTAGTTTGCTTTTTCAGTGTTGACTGGAGAATGGAATTATAGTTTTACTGTTATTTCGTATATATATAGAGTAAGTATAATACAAATAAATATTATCTTAGTAAGGGAAAANATTATAGTTTTACTGTTATTTCGTATATATATAGAGTAAGTATAATACAAATAAATATTATCTTAGTAAGGGAAAAGGCAATGTCTGTAATTATTCAATAAAAGCTTACGCAACGTTCTCAGTGTATTATTACTAACATATTCACATTTTGTAGCCTGTTAATGGTAGAGAAAGTATTAAAAGTAACCGNCGTTCTCAGTGTATTATTACTAACATATTCACATTTTGTAGCCTGTTAATGGTAGAGAAAGTATTAAAAGTAACCGCTCCAATCACATGCAATGCTAAATATGGGTTTTCTTACTTCTGCTTCTATGATTGGATTTGTTTTTTCTTTTCGTTACGTATCCTCACCACATACAGCTTCAAATTTTCCAAAACAACTTATAAACTTGAATTAAAATTATATCGGTTTTTTAGAAATTGATTTTAAAATAAATAATATTATGAATNAAAACAACTTATAAACTTGAATTAAAATTATATCGGTTTTTTAGAAATTGATTTTAAAATAAATAATATTATGAATGCTAAGAACTTCAGATGCGTATAACACCTAGCTGTAAAATTAATTTCTCTTCACGGTGTGGGATACTGATATTTTATTACAATTAGTGACATACTAAGATCGTTATTCTCTATAATAACTGTGTGTCACTCTTCGTGTTATATGGCAACACATTTTCAGACAGGAGAAAATATTCACGATTTCTTTATATGGGTTTTTACAGGTAACAACCAAAACTATCGATTTATTTACGCAGTCGAATTTCTCGATGTTCATAATTTATGTAATTGCATTTTTGTTTGAACTAATTCATGTATTTTTGGTAGCATTATTTTAACACAGAGATGTTGAGTGTTCCAAAAATATGTTTACAACTTTGATTACATATAATTTGGAAATGGCAAAATGGAAAGGAGCAGTTCGCTGCAAAATGTTTAGTGACGTAAAAATTTTATTTGGTTTTTTAAGTCAGTTTATTGTGAACTCATTTCGTCAGCCGGAGAACATAAACCTGGCACTCNGCTGCAAAATGTTTAGTGACGTCAAAATTTTATTTGGTTTTTTAAGTCAGTTTATTGTGAACTCATTTCGTCAGCCAGAGAACATAAACCTGGCACTCCAATTTACTCGAGCCTACACGTACAAATAAAATTGGGCTGTTGCAGATGTTATCNGGAGAACATAAACCTGGCACTCCAATTTACTCGAGCCTACACGTACAAATAAAATTGGGCTGTTGCAGATGTTATCCGAGCACAAAGTGTGTTTGGTTCACGGCTTCTCTCACAAACCTTAGAGGAATCTTGCCTGGTGGCTCTGATGGCAAGGCGATTGGACCTTCTCTGACAATATAATGACGAGGATAATTGTTGTTGAGACTGGTAGTAATTGTTGACGCCCAGTTGAAAATAAAACCGTCCTCCTAAATACAGGTNCAGGATAATTGTTGTTGAGACTGGTAGTAATTGTTGACGCCCAGTTGAAAATAAAACCGTCCTCCTAAATACAGGTATCTGGTTGAAGGTCTTGTATCTGTGGAAGTGCAAATTGTTCCAACATGTCGAGGTAAATACCTGACGTTACGGAGTTCTTAGTGAAGAACATTGGACCTATTACAACATCATGGCGCAAACAAAACCAGATAGTGACTTTAGGATTATCAAACACATGTTATACGATCACGTTCTGTTGGGTTACCATTCATCATACATGAAAATAAGCATTGCCATTAATCATCAGTTCCTTCAAGAGGTTTTGGTCGTATCAACGCGTCCAAGGATGTTATTCTCGAATGTCGAGCATTTTGTTCATTATCAGGTTGAAACGAGAGTAGAAACGTAGAGCTGCGATAATTGGTATAGCAGCTTGCTCGCGCTAAGTNTTGAAACGAGAGTAGAAACGTAGAGCTGCGATAATTGGTATAGCAGCTTGCTCGCGCTAAGTGTTGGTAGCTCCAGTTCTCTGAATCAGGCTGGATGAAAGTCGTATGGCTGCGCCTAGCGACGTCTGCAGCACTCGTGATTATTCGTCCAGNTTGAAACGAGAGTAGAAACGTAGAGCTGCGATAATTGGTATAGCAGCTTGCTCGCGCTAAGTGTTGGTAGCTCCAGCTCTCTGAATCAGGCTGGATGAAAGTCGTATGGCTGCGCCTAGCGACGTCTGCAGCACTCGTGATTATTCGTCCAGGACTCGTCTTCCTGTTGAAACTTATAGTCATTTTAAATGTCCTGTACAACACACTAATTACTGCGCGTAAAGGCGATGCGTTTCCCCGAGTCTTGTGCGTGGATGATGCTTGACCTGCATAAGTATTTGGTCTCTATGGACCAACCTACGCACTCTGCCTTCTGCTGTTGTGTCGCCATTTTATTTCTCTGCCGAAGTACCTGCACATAGGAATGAACTTTAAAATGTGCAACAAACTGCCCTTTTAAGACATTTGCCGTTTCCAAAATATATGAAATCAATGTTGTAAACCTTTATTGGAAAGTCTTGAAATTTTGATAAAGCGTGTAGTATATCGTTTAAACAATGCATCATACATTTTTGCAATGATTTTGTTTTTTTTTAATTTATTAAGAGTGCTATTTGTATTTATCTTCATCTGTATTGATACATTGTATACTGACTTACAAAATTTACATTTATTATTTTGGTTTAATAGATGTTAATTTTGATGATCATCTGAAGAAACAAATAGTTACATATATAAGTTATAAACAATGAAATCTCCAATGAANGATGTTAATTTTGATGATCATCTGAAGAAACAAATAGTTACATATATAAGTTATAAACAATGAAATCGCCAATGAATTTTTTTATCTGACGCAAGGATAACTACCACACCAATAAAGAACGTTGTGATATGTTATATAATAGAATGTGTTTTGTGCTCACACGAATGCTAATTATTTTCTTTTATATTTCAGTAGTTTCATAACATTGTCAGCATTTATTGAATTATTGCATGTAAAACCGAAACGAGTATCATTATCCTGAAGTAGTGCGTGTATAATGCCCTACGGTGCTTAAAAATATGCTGCGTCTTCGCAGAAGTGCTTGTGTGAACTACAAATAATAACTGCGGACAATAATGTACTCCCGCAACTTAAGAAGTTCCAATAATCATTCTTGTTTATGGTCACAGTACTTGGCTACACCAGGNCAATAATGTACTCCCGCAACTTAAGAAGTTCCAATAATCATTCTTGTTTATGGTCACAGTACTTGGCTACACCAGGCAACAGGTATTCCTTGACTTTACCAATTGAGTTCATATAGTTTTGTAAGGAATTATACTTTCAATTCGAGGGGAGTGGAGTAGGGGACTCTAAAAAATAATGCTAATTATCCTTTCTTTTCGTAGAATGGTTTTATAAAATTTATTTAGGAGAGGTTTTCCTCAGATTACGCTAGACACANAATTATCCTTTCTTTTCGTAGAATGGTTTTATAAAATTTATTTAGGAGAGGTTTTCCTCAGATTACGCTAGACACAGAAGTAATCCAGCAGCGCTTATCTTCACGTTGTAGTTTCAATAAGAGACGGACAAGAGCCGTGCCAAAGAACCGAGGAGACTTTATTTCAACGAATCTTGCATCAGGAATGTTTCGTCAGCTGACGTGAACCAGGCGTTCACTGGGACCTTTGTGCCCACTGTAACTGCCGTCGTAGTGTCCTCCACTCCAGATACACCACCCCAGCGGGCATGTGTGCAAGAGTGATAGTGTATTCAGTGTCTATCAAGTGTTTTTGTCCATGTGTGATAGTGCACCAGTGTCATTAATTTAACCAGAGTCAGTAATTATTCAGAGCTTAACAATCTAATAATTATTATTTATTGATCGGAGCGCATCAGTACAGTTATTTAGGGTTATATGTATTTATTCAGTATTTATGTATACCATATCTATCGTGTGTCAAGACAGTCACATACATAGCCAGCCAGGGACATGTGACATTATTAAGTTGGCAATACAGTGGCTGCTGCTTAACTTATATTTAATATTAATATAACCCTGATTTATTGCGTATTTTTGCAAGGGTAATTGTGTTTTATTATGTAAATTGTATAGGGTAATTGTGTTTGATTATGTTAATCTAAGGTATATCATTTTTACATCTCATTAGCATTGTTAAGTCGTATTTGTGTTTCATATTTCCACCGCCAGGTGTCGGCCGCGCTTAGGTAGCGCGAGCCGGCGTAGTTCTCAGTCTAGTAGGCTTCATCACTNCTAAGGTATATCATTTTTACATCTCATTAGCATTGTTAAGTCGTATTTGTGTTTCATCTTTCCACCGCCAGGTGTCGGCCGCGCTTAGGTAGCGCGAGCCGGCGTAGTTCTCAGTCTAGTAGGCTTCATCACTTCAACGCGGGCGGACGTGGTAAGTCTATCGTTTCGCAAGAACCTCGGTACCAGGCTCTGAGGCTGCAACCTCACTCAGTAATCGCATCATCACATCATCCACGAAATAACTTGTGTTTTTATGTTATATCGCACCGAGGCGAGAGCAGCGCCACGCGCCTTAATTAATCTTAAGCCATTTAGTGTGTTTGTACAACCACACGGTCACCACGTGTTGGTTTTGCTTAAAGTGTTGAATAAAATAATCATCTTGCATATAAACAAGTGCGTTCATTAATCCAGGCGTGCGCAGCGGCCATACAGCTCGCATTTTCCTACTATCTGACGGTGTGTTACCTCCCTAGGGTGAGAAACCACGACCCTATCTCATTGCTCAACCTTGAGCTGGCGCCCGGCACATTCACAACTCGAGGGACACCGAGCGCCCAAACCGTCTCCCTTCGACAAGGGACGTACCTGACGCACGTCACAGCGTTGATGTATGTTTGTCTAACAAGTTACGTATAACTACTTAAGACCAAGAGCTGCATGTAGGTAATGCCGGATCAGAAGAGGAAAATACAGAAACCAGTTAACGTGTCAGTTGTTTTGGTGCAGGGGAAGTAGGTCGTTACAGGGCTAACAGGTATTTAGCCTTGCTGTAAGGCTGNCAGTTGTTTTGGTGCAGGGGAAGTAGGTCGTTACAGGGCTAACAGGTATTTAGCCTTGCTGTAAGGCTGGTTTTCTTATATATTAAAATTGTTTTGCAATTTTCTGGCACGTACATGTTAGGCATGGCGTGAACAACAGTTAGCGNTATTAAAATTGTTTTGCAATTTTCTGGCACGTACATGTTAGGCATGGCGTGAACAACAGTTAGCGAGAAGAAAGGCCATTATTCTGACTCACACGACTGCAGTTAGTGGAGATTTTGTTACGTTACGGTTCTGTTGTCCTTCCTCACCAAACTGCAACTGTTAATGTCCTAGCCCTTGGTAATATATATACATCATTAATAAAATAACATAAGTTGTTGCGTGGGTTTGCCTATGAATGTTAAGTAGTAAGTAAGCAAGGCTCGGCGCCTCGTCGACAGCGGGTCACTGCAGACAAAGCATACTGCTCAGAGAAGCCGCAGCGGGGAGGAACCAGCAACGGCATGTAAGCCAGCAACTATCACACATTTCTACTAGACTGCTTTCAGAAATGCACGGTAAACCGAAATCAGGATGAGCTGACCGGGAATCGAACCCATATCTTCCCGAATGCGAGTCCAGTGGTTTAATAATGACATTTAAAAACAATTAAAATAATTTTAGTGTTTTTTACTTTCTTGTTTTACGTCTAGGGCTAACTTTCAACGCTGAAGATGTCTTCAAATAATTCTTAGGGGTGGAATATTTTTAACGAATATTTAAAACTACTGGGGCAGCTTACAGCCTGCATCTAAATTTAATATCATACCATTGATTAATGGATCACCAATTACGAGACAATGGCTTGTATTGTACATAATAAAATGCATGCACACAATTACACTGCTTTATGTAAAGTAGCAAATGTGCAGTTTTTGTGTAAACTATTGTTTGTGCTGTCAGTATTATTTTGCTATCATGAATCAGTGATGCATTATATGTTGGTATATCACATTAAATTAGAAAATACTGAAGTTAGGTTGATGTTGTTTAAAACAAAACTTTTTCACGCCATTACAACAAAAATACCTTNATTACATTACGAAGTGAGACAGTGAGACTGGAATATACATAAAACTATTACTTTTACTTGTAATTACTACGCACTGCCGTTTCTGCTAGTGCTGGCATTTCGTAAGAAATTACTTCGTACAACAAACCGCATACTAAAACTACCCGTGATACAAACAATCAAATCACACATTCAATAATATTTTATTCTAAATAGAGTGATTGTATATAATTGTCATAACTTTTGTGCAAAGGAGCACTTTTTTACCTTCTCTACAGGGAAAATTGGTTTTTCAAACATGGAAAAGAAAAAATAAAATATTTTTATTTATATTATGTGATGAAATATATCTAAGTTTACAGAATTGCTGCAATTCTTAAATTATGTTTTTACTGGCCTGGCGATTTTTTTACCAGCTAAGTTTTTATTACAAAATTATTTATATATACCGCATTTGTAAAAGAACGATGCAAGTGGTACAATTATAATTTTGTGTGAATGCACACTTACATCCAAATATATCTATATCACGTGGTCAATTAATTTTTTTTTCACCATTATTTATTTTTCCTGTTAATGTATNTTACATCCAAATATATCTATATCACGTGGTCAATTAATTTTTTTTTCACCATTATTTATTTTTCCTGTTAATGTATTCTTGAAACGTTGAGGTTTTTCAGGATAAGAGCATCGTTGCTGTGTATTGCTGTGACCGTAGTTCTCTCAGAGAAGAATATACAATCTGTGTGATAGCATTTGTGAATATAAGCAATCAGTTACTGCAGATCACATATATCTTGTNATCTGTGTGATAGCATTTGTGAATATAAGCAATCAGTTACTGCAGATCACATATATCTTGTAATGTAATTATTATACACATTAACACAAATAAAATTAGGTAGACATCTTTGTCAACTCTTAATGAAGTTTTATTTTAAATTGGATATTATTTAAAATTAGAAGAGGATTTTCGTAGAAGTGTTAGTAGAATCTCTGGCATTACTGATTATGTGTAGTTTTACTATTGCGCCACGTCTTTTACAAAGGTGAGGATGAGATGGCATGGGACACATTACTGTTGAAAACCTGCTGTGCAGTTTATTGTGGACATGTGAGTTAAAGAAAATCCTAGCGTTTCGGAATAATGGTTGTAACATTAAGTTAAATAAGAAAACTGAACGCGAATGTAGAGGCTTGAAGACTCCTATACCACAACCAGCTCACTACTGCCGTCACCANTAAATAAGAAAACTGAACGCGAATGTAGAGGCTTGAAGACTCCTATACCACAACCAGCTCACTACTGCCGTCACCAATGCATACTCTCGCCAACTGTCTAGACTTGGAGAGGNATACCACAACCAGCTCACTACTGCCGTCACCAATGCATACTCTCGCCAACTGTCTAGACTTGGAGAGGCTTCGATTAAATGCCTACCAGATTTATCACATATAGTGGAATGGACTTAAGAATCTAAGTGTTTCCAACATAGCAGCTACATTTTTAATTATACGGCTCACAAACAGTTTTTCTGATTTCATTAAAACTTATCTTTCAAAAACGAGGTTCCTGTCTTTGGAACACGAATAAGCCTAATTTATAAGAGTGTTTTCAGGTGTATTTATAAGTGTACTTTATACACTGCCCTCTATTAGCATGGTCCTAATTNCTAATTTATAAGAGTGTTTTCAGGTGTATTTATAAGTGTACTTTATACACTGCCCTCTATTAGCATGGTCCTAATTGTATCAATTAACACAAGAATGTTCCCACCATATAATTAATTTAAATGAGGTGTTTCCACGAAAAAAAAAATTCTTTCTTTATAGAGAATATTTCTAGCATCAAATATTAATTACTTTTATGAATAAAGTTTCAGTTTATAAAAAAAATCGTTTTATGCAATTATTATTAAGGTTTGTAGAGCTGCAATTAAATATATTGTTTTTCAATCCATATGCTGTTGTTATTATTAGGTTGAACCAAACAAGTAAGATTTTTTTGAATTTTTCGGTGTGTCCAAATTATTATAAAGTTTTATAAAGTAACTCCTCTCATTTATTCCAGGTCAGAATCAAAGAATACGCTCAATTTAGGATATGAAACTGAACTGAATTTCGCTGAGCTTCCCTCTGGTAATTCGTTTAAGAAGAGATATTTTTACTACAAACGCCATACATTTCTATTAAACTGTAAACAAAAATTGCTACCCAGAAGTTAACATGAAGGTTTTTTANATGAGGAGAGTAAATAAGGAGGTCAGAATCAAAGAATACGCTCAATTTAGGATATGAAACTGAACTGAATTTCGCTTAGCCTCCCTCTGGTAATTCGTTTAAGAAGAGATATTTTTACTACAAACGCCATACAATTCTATCAAACTGTAAACAAAAATTGCTACCCAGAAGTTAACATGAAGGTTTTTTACGCATTTAACTCACGCATATTAGTATAAATTTTTCACATATTATTAAAAAATTTCCTAGCCACTTAGTTTTAAGTGCGTTCTTTTTTCCCGTTTTCATACGTCATCAAGAGCATAAGAAAATCTGTCATAAATAATGTTATAAAACTCAAATACAAAGAGCCAAGTAATTACAGCGAGGCGTTAAACATATTGTCGATATCAAAGATCTTTTAAATATTTAGAGCAGTTGTTTATTGTAGCAGCAGTAAGTAAATACTGCACTTCCCAATTACAAGCATCAGTGAAAACCTGAAGAGAGAAACTGAAAATACGAGTACACACGATATAATTATTGCAAATGTTTATTTTTGTGAACGTTACTAGCTGATTCTATGTTTGAATGTTGTTTAACAAAATATGCAGGTAAATTAATGATTATTTTCGATTGAGCGTATATAAAATATGAACTTTAGGAAGTATATATTTTTCATTATCCATACCAGGAAATGTGATATGTGTGTCTGTCTGTATATACACATATATATAACGGATATAGTTAGGACCGTCTCATTTATAGGAAAACGAAAGGCACGTTTGCCTGTACTTGAAACTCATTGGCTAGGTATATGTGAAAACAGGAATTTATATGTGCTGACTATGCGTAAGACTGACATATCAGTGTAAGTATAAGATATTTTACGTATAAAAATAACCCATTTTGAAAAAGAAGTCTTTATACAGGAATGCAATTCTGTCTTAAGTCTCTCGGCATATGTGTTACACCTATATGAAGAAAAACAATTTAACCGCACATGATGAAGTACAACAGCAACATACGATATGGAATACTAAAGAATGTTTTTACGTTAGAAGAACATTTTATGGGATGTTAAGTGACGATCATAGGAGTCTTAAACAAATACCCTTTACCAACGTTGAGTACATATTGTCGAAATGGTTAACTATCGGTTCCCTGAAGAAAGGAAACTTACAGATATATATATATATATATATCTTAATATTTTTAATTATGTAGGTAATTTTCTCAATAGTTACAGAATTGATGAGATATAAAAATTGAAATAAGGGACTTTTTATTAATATAGATTCCCTTTCGAATCATTCCATGTAAATCATTTGTTAAATTCTATAAAATTGTATGCTTAAGTTGTAAGGTTAGGTTGTCAATATGTATTTTATATTTTAAGTCACTCAAACGAAATGATTCCGATATGAAACATAATGTTTTAAAAAGGATGAGAGCAAAAACAATTGCCTAAAATAAAATAAAAAATATATTTCCCTTCGTAAAGAAATAAGAATTAATCTCTTTTCAATACTGAGAGTCGATTAAATGCTATAGTTGTGTTGCTAACATATTTTATATTTAATTTATCTGTATATTTTATTCAAGTGTATTTTGTTGCATATTAAAAATTTTCTTCACTTCACAGTATTTGCCGTTATTTTTCTGGGGTGTAATTAAATTCACGAAAATTAACACATTCAAGCATAGACATGCATTTTAGAACTGAAAATCCTTAAAAAAAATTTAATTACAAAAAAAATATTTAATATATGTAAAAAAACTTAAGACACCGTGCATATTGCTAAATACGTTGTGTATTATTCGAATTATCATGAATTATATTTGGGATACTACAGTTGTACTAATATTTATTGCCCAACGTATTTATAAACTGACTATCGAAACAGAAATCTCGGCAACAGTGGGTTGAAAGATTTACAAACTGCCAGCACACTTTTACACCGTAAAGACATCACATGGTACAAGTAACGCGATAAATACCTAACCCTGACACAACACCTGTGGTACGTTGCAGTCAGGTTGTTGCTGTACAGCCAGTTGCATATCTCAAGGCGCTCCAGCCAAACATTATGTATTGGTGCTGCCGATGTAGGAGGGAAAGAGATTCGTCTTAAATTGTTCGGTCTAGGAATGTTGGCTTCGCTACCAGTTCCTCTAGTCACTTTTCACTGCACACTAGCTTGATGTTTTGGCGTTTTCTTTTCTTTACCAGCAATTTTCTAAAAGTTGCGTTATTAACCAATTTCAAAAAAAATATTTCGAAATCGTTGGTGGCTACTTGACGTTTTGTAGTATTTAAATCTATGTAACGTTTGAGACAGGGACGTCAGTAGAATTCTAACCTCTTATCCAGTGCCTGTATCAAGATGTGGTACTGAGCGATGTAATGTTCCTTATTTTCTAATGTTGTTATTAGTTTCGCATGTTTAGAGCCTGGGGAGCACTGGTTAACGGGAACAAATGGCAAATCACGATGTACCTCGCGCATGGCTGCGGGGTATACGGAGTCGACCTCCAGAATACAGTCAGCCTCAACATCATCCAGCACGGACATTACAGGGGCATCAAAAGGGCACAAAGAGATAACGCAAGTGTACTACAGTCTGAACAGCTGAAACACGCACGCAGCACAACATACAATCTCAAAGTGCACTGAAAGCGGACAGTGCTGTGTGATATGCCAGCGCAGCTAAGGATATCCGGAGAAACTGATACTGCCTGTAAGCTACCAACGGGCTTGCAGGCGGGCTAAGAAGCGAAATAGCATCTATTCTAATTTCGGGCACATGAATACCTGACTGAAGTGAACTCTGAAATAACACGGCCGTCCTTAAACTGAAATCGATAATCAAGTACTTTAACATGACCAAAACTCTAACACAATTAATTAGGCCAAAATGTATAATATAATATAAAACAATTGAGCTGTAAAAGTTCTAATAATTTTGCAATGGCACAAAGCCAATGTAGCCCAAAAGCGTATTGCTGTTTGGGATGTAACACGTCTAATTTTAAGACTAACTACAATCACACCATTACGTCGTGAACTTACGCCAAAATTAGTTATCGTGGGTTAACCCAGGAAATGCCTCTATGTTGTAAGGTAAAATGAATAGAGTGGACTTGTGCAAGATTGTACTCATTTTAGGTTATATAAAGCCGTTGACACTTCTACGGCATGTGGTACACATGCGCGAANAGATTGTACTCATTTTAGGTTATATAAAGCCGTTGACACTTCTACGGCATGTGGTACACATGCGCGAATCTCTCACACTTAGCATTCAAAGAAAAGAAGCTGTTTACTTCTAAATAGTAGCAGACAACTTTGGATAGGAAGTTCGTCAAAGACCTTACACCAGTCAGAACCACTCAAAACTGGCGTACTGCAGGAAATTGAGACTTGAAATGTATTACTTGATTATATTAAAGACGAAGTTTCCGATATAACCAATGAGCCTACTTTCCTCTTCATCTATAAAAATTATTTTGTTGACGTTCTTAAAACTTACATGGTGGTTAGGCCTTGACATCCCGTAGTAAGTGATAACATTTAAGACATGGAACCAGAACAATATGCAACATTACAGATAAAATTAGAAATTAACACAGGACTCAACCCGGGACTAGAACACAGAAACTCTAGTTTCATAATCTGGTGTGCAACCAACTGTATTACTGAGNCACAGGACTCAACCCGGGACTAGAACACAGAAACTCTAGTTTCATAATCTGGTGTGCAACCAACTGTATTACTGAGTTAGGATTTGGAGCATCAACCTTGTTTAATATCAGTCTAATGTTTAGGCATAAAGGGTTTACTAACCTAAAATATTAACAGGGCCGTCATTTTGAAAACAAGTATTTGAATTACTTATATCCTCCAACGTTACATGGCATACCATAGCACTATATATAAGCAGAACTTGGTTGAAAAAGGTTTATTTGTTCCCAACTTACGACACAAATGCTTATCTTTTTTACTTGGCTGTATCGTACAAAACACATAAAAAAATGTTCGTATAGGAGGGAATGATGCATCTAACGTATAATGTCAGCATACAAAGTTTGGCTCAATTTGTTTAAATATTTAAATATGTTTGACAAAATTGTGTAAATAATTTATTTAGCAACCGTTTCAAAAAATTTCTTCAGGGATTTAAATCGGGTAATTAACATTGTCTACTGTAGAACTTATTGCGTGCAATATTTGGTGAAAATTCGTTAATTGGTTCCCGAAACACGGCATAAATATTCCATTTGTTCACTAGGCATCATNTGCAATATTTGGTGAAAATTCGTTAATTGGTTCCCGAAACACGGCATAAATATTCCATTTGTTCACTAGGCATCATCTTCCAAATCGCTGGTAAAAGAGGCTCCTTATTTTCGTATTTTATATTTATAATGTATACTGTCAGAAATGCATAGGTTTNCAAATCGCTGGTAAAAGAGGCTCCTTATTTTCGTATTTTATATTTATAATGTATACTGTCAGAAATGCATAGGTTTCATGATTTGTAAAATTTTTCGACATGTATAGTTCACAAAAAAAATATTTATTCTGCGACCATTTTTTAAAAATACTCACCCGCCCAACACCCGCCTAGCAAACCACTTCTTGCTAATCGGTTAATTGGTTCTCGCAATACTGGATAAAAACTACATATTTTCATTCAGTGCTATCTCCATTAATGGCGGACAATTATATTATGTATTAGCACATTTAATATTTGTCATAGACACTGCGTGCATATAAAGTTTATTAAAATAGGCAGAAANATATATTATGTATTAGCACATTTAATATTTGTCATAGACACTGCGTGCATATAAAGTTTATTAAAATAGGCAGAAATCGCTTGATTGGTCCCTTCATATGGCATAAAAACGTAACTACCTCTATAACTGACGGACGAAACATTACTGTATTGGCATATTATACATTTNGGACAAATATATTATGTATTAGCACATTTAATATTTGTCATAGACACTGCGTGCATATAAAGTTTATTAAAATAGGAAGAAATCGCTTGATTGGTCCTTTCATATGGCATAAAAACGTAACTACCTCTATAACTGACGGACGAAACATTACTGTATTGGCATATTATACATTTGTCATAAATAATGACAGTATATGACGCTTGTTAGAAATTGTTTAGGGCATATGCACACAAACGTATATTTTTTCATTACTGTTATTAAAAACATATGACTACAACATTAGGGGGTGCAAATATAGACTGATTACGAAAGNTATATTTTTTCATTACTGTTATTAAAAACATATGACTACAACATTAGGGGGTGCAAATATAGACTGATTACGAAAGTATAATTTTGAACCTGAATTTCATGGGAATAATTTTTGTTCCGAGACAATATATAAATTATTTTGCATGCTTTACTATATCACAAAATGGAGAAAAACGATTTTTTAAAAACAATTTTGCTGTTTGTTGTTTATACTGCCAGCATACAAGTAAAGATTATATNATGGAGAAAAACGATTTTTTAAAAACAATTTTGCTGTTTGTTGTTTATACTGCCAGCATACAAGTAAAGATTATATAGGTTACAAGCTTTAGCAGATAAAACACACCAAGATAATACGTTTAAACATTTTTTTCCGTCATTTTGAAAACAAGNTGGTTACAAGCTTTAGCAGATAAAACACACCAAGATAATACGTTTAAACATTTTTTTCCGTCATTTTGAAAACAAGTGTGTGCGCTTTTAAAACACATAAATTTAGATAGAGTACTACAGTATAAGAAGTAAGCTAAATTTGGTAGGGAATGGTTATTTTTTCGAGTGATGTGGCATTTAAAATGTATTTTACCAAGTGGCACTTTCTTAATAACTGAAAAATAAAGCAGTCTATGTATTTGTATATTTACTGAATTTAATAGATACTTTAAACATACCAAGTTCGTTTTAGAATAGTCAACTGTTATGTTGGATATAGCAAATAAACAAAAAATGTGTTTATTGGACGCCATTTTGAGAACTAGTGCATTATACATTANGTTATGTTGGATATAGCAAATAAACAAAAAATGTGTTTATTGGACGCCATTTTGAGAACTAGTGCATTATACATTAGCACTGCATTTGGTTACTTGGTCTACCATATATATTTTGTTTCATATTTGGTGGGAAATAGTTAAGTAATTTCCGAGATAATATTGAAATATTTATATTTTTATGTAGTGCTAACTTCCAAAATTAAGAATAAAACAGCATCCCTTTCTTTATTTAGTGCCTACANTATTTATATTTTTATGTAGTGCTAACTTCCAAAATTAAGAATAAAACAGCATCCCTTTCTTTATTTAGTGCCTACATGATTGAGATGAGTTAAGAGAATTGGGCGGCTCTTAACAGCAAGGTCTTGGAAGACGATGAAGGTGAAGTATGGNTGAGTTAAGAGAATTGGGCGGCTCTTAACAGCAAGGTCTTGGAAGACGATGAAGGTGAAGTATGGAGCAGCACCGTAATGCAAGAGCAGGGAGATCTCCAAGAAAACCCTCCGACCAGCGGCATCGTCCGTAATGATTCCCACTTGTGAAAATCCAGGAGTGCCCCAGCCCTGGCATTGAACCCGTTTCGCCTAGGTTGGAGGCGAGCAGTATTATTTTCAGAATTGATAACTGAAATCTACAATGATTGTAAATATAAGAAACATTTTCATAGAAAGACAACCATAGAAAAGTTCAATGAAAAGATGTGTTTCGAACAATACGTTTGATGTAATAAAAAGAGAAATTCAAAAGCAATCCCTTAATTTTAAGGTAGATATTAAAATAATATATACAGTATTATTACAAAACAATATCTTTTTTCCTGACAAAACTATTTTGTAGATTATCAAATACTAGCAATTTAATAAAAATCTATTCACCTTTGTGATTTAATAATATTTTAACTAAATGTTGATCGTTGAAATTTGTTTTGACAATTTTGTATTCATAAAAATTAATTTTAATTTGTTTACCATTTAATTCATTTAAGAAAATTTTTCTCTACATTATATTAAATATATTATCAATAGAAAACCGTTGTGTTTGCCAATTAACAGGATATCCCTTTTCAAATATTCCATTCTGTTTACCTTTTCATGCTGTCACCAACTTTTTATTCGGGTTTAGCATTGATAAATTTATGTACAAAGTATTTCAATTTTATTTATAATTTTTTAATAATTTCTATGGATTTCATATTAAAAGTCATATTCTCTGTTCTATTATATTATTTTATTTAACCCTCAGAGATTTCTACACATTTATAATTCCCATTCACAACAAATCTCTTACAGATTTTATTTTTTTTAAGTAAAATTGAAACTTTCAACTCACTTGTTTCAAGTTTTGAGTTTGTTGGATAACGATTAATTTTAAATTTTCGCATAAGTTCATGGAAATCTTAATTACAATATTTTTTACCATTGTCACATTCTAAATTATTAGATTTCCTTTTGACTTATATAGATAGAAATCGATTAACTGCAGTTGTTGTTACATCTTGGAAAGGTACAGCAAATGCATTCTTAAAAAAATAATTGATTTTTGTATATATACACACACCTAAATACTTTGTGTACAGGTTACATACATTTTTAATAAGTCATATTTACCAAATTGATAACTTATACTCTAGGAAAATTCTTTCTATTGGCCTGTATAGTTCATTACAGATACCCTCGCGAATGGACAATTTTTTTTCAAGAGAGTTGACTTTTTTAGATTTACATGTCATACGTATGCTTCCTTCAACTGCTTTACAATTTTTTGTAGGTTCTAATTCTTTGTTATTATTTACAGTAACTTTTTGTACTCTTCAAACACCAAGCGTTATTTATTTATAAACCAAAAATCTACACCCAGATATTATAACATATTTCTTCACTTTTATAAATTACAAATAATTAAATTGTATTCAATAAACAATCTATCTAAATACGGATTTTGGTTTTCCTCACTTTAAATGTTACAATATCTCTTTATTATGTCGAAAAGTTTTCTGTAATCCATTTTTTATTTCCATAAAATCACTGAAAGTGACGTGAGGTCACGTCAGTACATACTGACTTCTGAGTAATTTTTGCAAATTTATTATTTATTTCACTAATATATGCCAGACTTTAAAAAATAATTGTCGTAGAAAGGGTAATTGGTTAT
Source organism: Clitarchus hookeri (assembly GCA_002778355.1). Lineage (NCBI taxonomy): Eukaryota > Metazoa > Arthropoda > Insecta > Phasmatodea > Phasmatidae > Clitarchus > Clitarchus hookeri. The sequence goes on along the minus strand of NQII01003384.1, from coordinate 100,252 downwards.
CATTACGACATTTTTTAAATATTGAAACATATTTTTATGCAATTACAAAAACCCTACTAAGTTTATGCTGTTTTGCATAAACTACAGTATTGTATCTCAAATCTGCATCTCTTTTAAANTTACAAAAACCCTACTAAGTTTATGCTGTTTTGCATAAACTACAGTATTGTATCTCAAATCTGCATCTCTTTTAAAACAAAATTATTCAGAATAGATTTAGAATCTGTACTTTAATTATACTTAGAATATTTATTAAAAAATTCTGTCGATTGTTTTCAAATATACCTTTTATTTAATTAAAGAAAAATAACACAGGAAAATTCACCTTTTAGAAACTCAACAAGTACTACAAAACGTTATTTTGATCAATTGAAACCGACGTTTACAGATAATTTTTGGAATTGTTTAAANCCCATTCACAACAAATCTCTTCCAGATTTTATTTTTTTAAATAAAATTGAAACTTTCAACTTACTTGTTTCAAGTTTTGAGTTTGTTGGATAACGATTAATTTTAAATTTTCGCATAAGTTCATGCAAATCTTAATTNTTGAGTTTGTTGGATAACGATTAATTTTAAATTTTCGCATAAGTTCATGCAAATCTTAATTACAATATTTTTTACCATTGTCACATTCTAAATTATCAGATTTCCTTTTGACTTATATAGATAGAAATCGATTAACTGCAGTTGTTGTTACATCTTGGAAAGGTACAACAAATGCATTCATAAAAAAATTATTGATTTATATATATATATATATACACCTAAATACTTTGTGTACTGATTACATACATTTTTAATAAGTCAACTTTAACAAATTGATAACTTATATTCTAGGAAAATTCTTTCTATTGGCCTGTATAGTTCATTACAGATACCCTCGCGAATGGACAATTTTTTTTCAAGAGTGTTGACTTTTTTAGATTTACATGTCATACGTATGCTTCCTTCAACTACAATTTTTTGTAGGTTCTAATTCTTTGTTATTATTTACGGTAACTTTTTGTACTCTTCAAACACCAAGCGTTATTTATTTATAAACCAAAAATCTACACCCAGATATTATAACATATTTCCTCACTTTTATAAATTACAAATAATTAAATTGTATTCAATAAACAATCTATCTAAATACGAATTTTGGTTTTCCTCACTTTAAATGTTACAATATCTCTTTATTATGTCGAAAAGTTTTCTGTAATCCATTTTTTATTTCCATAAAATCACTGAAAGTGACGTGAGGTCACGTCAGTACATACTGACTTCTGAGTAATTTTTACAAATTTATTATTTATTTCACTAATTATACGGTCTGAAATTTTTTATTAACAGCATCTTTCCCATTAACCACATCATTAAGATATTTTTTAAATATTGAAACATATNTATTTCCATAAAATCACTGAAAGTGACGTGAGGTCACGTCAGTACATACTGACTTCTGAGTAATTTTTACAAATTTATTATTTATTTCACTAATTATACGGTCTGAAATTTTTTATTAACAGCATCTTTCCCATTAACCATATCATTAAGATATTTTTTAAATATTGAAACATATTTTTATGCAAATACAAAAACCCTACTAAGTTTATGCTGTTTTGCATAAACTACAGTATTGTATCTCATATCTGCATTTCTTTTAAAGCAAAATTATTCAGAATAGATTTAGAATCTTTACTTTAATTATACTTAGAATATTTATTTAAAAAATTCTGTCGATTGTTTTCAAATATATCTTTAATTAAATTAAAGAAAAATAACACAGGAAAATTCATCTTTTAGAAACTCAACTAGTACTATTATNTAGAATCTTTACTTTAATTATACTTAGAATATTTATTTAAAAAATTCTGTCGATTGTTTTCAAATATATCTTTAATTTAATTAAAGAAAAATAACACAGGAAAATTCATCTTTTAGAAACTCAACTAGAACATAAATGTTCACACAATGCTGAATAAATGTTCTTTAATATTTTATTAATATGAAAGAGTTTTTAAATTAGTTCTGTTGATATGTTTTCTCCAAATGAAACGAAGTTATATACATTATTATTGCTTTTATAACAACGCACCCAGTGGGTGCCTGGATTTTATGAAGTGTCTAAGATGACGATAGCACATTATTTTTTTTACATTTAAGATGTTATTAAATTGTTCATATAAACATAGCTTTCGATATCGATAATAGATAAGGTTAAAGATGTATTTTCGTTCTACGTCTTAATTTTTCCTTTCCAGAATTTCCTTCATCATCTGAATTATTTTCAATTGCCAAGTTATGCCTTTGTTGTTCTTCCAATTACTTTTTATTCTTTCTACTTTATTCGACTGAGTTGTATATCGCACATGTACCACCAGCTAAAGCATTTGCTGCACTTAATATTGGAATAAATATAGTAAAAATCCACCATAATATAGTTCACTTGCTCTCTTTTCAGTGATTTTTTTTTTAATGTTGGTAGTTAAAAAATGTTGGTTTCAATCATTTACTTCAATGAAATTTTTTTTTTCCTTCNATAAATATAGTAAAAATCCACCATAATATAGTTCACTTGCTCTCTTTTCAGTGATTTTTTTTTTAATGTTGGTAGTTCAAAAATTTTGGTTTCAATCATTTACTTCAATGAAATTTTTTTTTTCCTTTAACTGATTTATTGTTCAATCTTTATTAATATCTAATTCCTTCAGTTCATGGATTAGTATATCGACGTCATGATTTTTATAATAACTTATAANATTTTTTTTTTCCTTTAACTGATTTATTGTTCAATCTTTATTAATATCTAATTCCTTCAGTTCATGGATTAGTATATTGACGTCATGATTTTTATAATAACTTATATATTAAAAAATTAATATAAATTTAGATTAGTTTACGATTACACTTTTACCCCTATCCTAATTTTCTTCTTCGATTTNTATTAAAAAATTAATATAAATTTAGATTAGTTTACGATTACACTTTTACCCCTATCCTAATTTTCTTCTTCGATTTACCAATTGACTGTACCGTTGTCTAAAGTAATTTATATAGCGTCTTTTTGTTAAATTTCATCAGCTTCATGCCTAGATTCTAAATCTTTACAATCTCTGTGGGTAATGTCATGTTGTTTGCAGGTTTCATCTATTTTATTCTTTCCTCTATCTCCAAATTCTAACCTTTTATATAATTCGGTGAATGAGCCANTTTGCAGGTTTCATCTATTTTATTCTTTCCTCTATCTCCAAATTCTAACCTTTTATATAATTCGGTGAATGAGCCAAAATAGTTATAATCAGGTAAATGCATATCTTATAAATTGATTCCATGATATTAACAGTTCCAAAAAGAATGGGCACTNAATAGTTATAATCAGGTAAATGCATATCTTATAAATTGATTCCATGATATTAACAGTTCCAAAAAGAATGGGCACTGTCATTTAATACTCTTACATGATATGGAATTCTTTGGATATGCTAAAAACTAATTAATTTAACTTATTAACTAGCATATTTTTAACGATTCCTTAATTGTATTAATGATTATTATTCGCATTTACTTTACCATTAATAACTAAAAGACGGTAGATTAANTAACGATTCCTTAATTGTATTAATGATTATTATTCGCATTTACTTTACCATTAATAACTAAAAGACGGTAGATTAATTGTCTCATTTCAATCTCTGCGCGTGCTCTTTTGGTAAATAATTGTATTTTTTATTGCTAGACCAGATTTTGGNTAATTGTCTCATTTCATTCTCTGCGCGTGCTCTTTTGGTAAATAATTGTATTTTTTATTGCTAGTCCAGATTTTGGTGTGGTCGGGAATACATTCTTGCAGGTGAAGTGGTTCAGATTTTAAATATTGTCTTTTAATTTAGTTTTAATTAATTAAAATGTATTCCAGTCAGTGTTGTATTTCTGGAAAATTTCATTTGTCGATGAAACAATTTTAGTATAACTATCATAGTATTCATTGTTACATTAGTTTTCAAGGTCTTCGTTATTATTACTAGGTAACAAAATTTGAAGGTCAATTTGTTAATTCATACCCTTTATTTCTGATGAATTGATTGTTATTTTCAATATTTACTTTGCTGTCACCAATATGGAAGATTGGTACATCTCCTCTTAAACAATATTTTTCATTCGTAACATTAATTCTTTTTGATATTTCTTCAACGATATGAATGGTAGAATATTTTAAAAGTCTGACGCCTAGAATTTTATCTTGGGATTCTTAAATTATTGTATATAAATATTCATTATCTTGTGGTGTTAGTGAAAAATCTAAAAATTTTACTGCTACTGGAACTAGTGTTGTTTATAAATTCTATATTTTCTTAAGCTATTTCCTTAACCTTTATATCAATATTTGTAATTCATATATTAAAGGAAAATCCTTATAATTAGTTCATTCTTTATCAGCTTCGCAGATTTTCTTATATTTACGATTTTTTGTTCTAAGAAATGAGACTCCAGATATTTGTTTTGTTGGATCATTCTTTTTTATTTATATTCAAAAACTTTTTGCTGTAAAAATTAACTTTAAAATTATTGAGTTTAATTAAAGACAAACTTTTCCTTTGAAAGTTCAGACGAGGTGGTTTTTAAATGTTTATAATAGTAAAATCGAAATCTATATACCTATAGGTGATGGGTTTTACTTCCGATACTAAGCTTATGTTTATGAATATTTCGATTATCAAAGAGAGAGGTTGTAAGTCATTATCCCAATGAATTCAGTATTGGTGTTTGTTCAAGCTTCGTTCCTTTTAATATTTTTAGATTAGAAAAATCAAAAAATTCACAAATTGTTGAATGTGTTGATAATCTTGGGTTAACTTCTACAATGATGAATGCCATATTAAAATCACTATGTGAACAATGTTACTTAGAATTAAGCTATGTTGATATTACATTTAATTTAAAATCAGTCCAGAGTGATACATATAAAAATTTTATTGTATTGTAATAATATTTATATAGGTATTTAATCTAATAACAGTTGTCTGTATGTACATAAAACTAAAAATATGATGGATCAGTTGAAGGGGAACTAATACGATAACAGAGTAGTTGTACACAAAACCATAACTATCAACCAGTTTTGATTATTGTCTTTTTCAATACAAAGAAGTAACTAGTGGTTCAGATAAAATTTTATATGAAATATTAGTATAATAATTTACATTTTGATATCCTGGACTATGTGCTCTTAGTTTTTGAATATAGTAGAAATATTTTTAATCAATACGTTTATTCTTCTTTGTTTAATCACTGCGATATAAGAAATATTTATTATATATATATATATATATGGTAGGAATGAAATTTTTCCTAGTGAAAATTGGAATCCAGATATTGACCTAAAAAATTTAGCATAAAATGTATTTACCATATAATGACTTTTGATATTCTAAATCGACTTCTTTTACAATTTACCGAAAAAATAACCATTATTTTAAAGCAGGAATGAGTTCTAATGTATATTATTATTTAGTTTTTAGGAGATCGCTTCATATTATTGACAGTTTATATAGGAGACACGTAATTGTTAATGATATAGAAAAATATAAAAAAATAGTTTTGATATAAATAAAGACGTTCGAAACAATACAATATGTTATTTAGTATTGATTAGTCAAAAGTATTACTTGCGATTATTTGAAAGAAAAATTTACAGAATCTAATTAATTTATTCCACTTCATACCGGTATACAATAGTCAATACTTAACTCCATATACATTTATGTAATGGTTAAAATATTTTTTTTATTTTACTAATAGGTGTTTAGTAAATAAATAAATAAAGCATTTTTATGGATTTTTTAATTAAATATAAAATATGAATACATAATTTTTGGTGTTATATCAAATATTTTAATTACATTTGTGTTTAAAGGATTCTTCAAAAAGTTTTATATCAACAAAATTTACAAAATGGAGTCCTTTCTTAATAAGTTGAATAATTCATAAGAATTTACTAAACATAAATAGTTATAACGGGATAAATAATTTGCTACCAACTTTAAAATTTTTGTTACTAAATATGGTAAACAATAACTTTTTTCTGATAAGGAGGTACAACATTGTTTTACTTTTTAGATATGAGAAGTTATTTAATAAGATCTGTAAAAATNCTTTTTTCTGATAAGGAGGTACAACATTGTTTTACTTTTTAGATATGAGAAGTTATTTAATAAGATCTGTAAAAATGTAATAATGATAAATTAATTGATTTGAGTAATAAGGGCATGTAATATATAAAAGTGGACAATTAATATATCATAGTNGTAATAATGATAAATTAATTGATTTGAGTAATAAGGGCATGTAATATATAAAAGTGGACAATTAATATATCATAGTGCATTTTCTTAAATACTAACAAATTATGTAAAATCATATAATTTATTTTAAGTGAACTTAATTGCTAAACAGATATTTTCTTGGGATTTTTGTTATTTTTGATATTTGGTGTTTAAAAACTGATTTTAAATCCTTAAAATTAATGTCAAAAACGAGGTTTGAGAATTTGGGAGTCTTTAGGGTAGCTGTCTCAAATTTATCTTTTCTTCAGAATAAAATGTATTCATTCATTTCTAAGAGAGAGTTTTAACCACGTCATAATGCCAGTCTTGTTTGCAATCATGCCAGAACTTCTTTACACTGATAGCCTTATATCATTAATTTAACGCGACCTCTGATATCCCCAGGCACACTGGATATAGAGGGCTATACCGAACACCAACGCCATTCTCTCAAACTAAATACAGCTGTAATAAAATTTATAGATTCTATGCTCTACATAATTTTATTGTTTATTTAACAAGAGAGTCCTTAAATATTTATCTTTAATTTATACCCAACCAAAACTCTTATTATTCTTCCATTCTATTGAAATGACACATAACTCCAATTCACCACACAACATATAGTTTACAACCTCAATAACTCAGATGCCCAAAAATATCATAGGATCATGGTTCAACAAATATTCTTAACTAAACCCTTAAAGTCGCAGAATAAATCAAATTCATAACGTTATTTTTAACAATAGAAACCGACGTTTACAGATAATTTTTGGAATTGTTTGTAAACATTTTATGTTATACAATTACTTGTATTTCGAAACGAAGTGTGGCATAATATTATAAGGTATGCTTATGACCAACTGGAAAAAANGATATAGAGGGCTATACCGAACACCAACGCCATTCTCTCAAACTAAATACAGCTGTAATAAAATTTATAGATTCTACGCTCTACATAATTTTATTGTTTATTTAACAAGAGAGTCCTTAAATATTTATCTTTAATTTATACCCAACCAAAACTCTTATTATTCTTCCATTCTATTGAAATGACACATAACTCCAATTCACCACACAACATAGAGTTTACAACCTCAATAACTCAGATGCCCAAAAATATCATAGATTCATGGTTCAACAAATATTCTTAACTAAACCCTTAAAGTCGCAGAATAAATCAAATTCATAACGTTATTTTGAACAATTGAAACCGACGTTTACAGATAATTTTTGGAATTGTTTGTAAACATTTTATATTATACAATTACTTGTATTTCGAAACGAAGTGTGGCATAATATTATAAGGTATGCTTATGACCAACTGNATTATACAATTACTTGTATTTCGAAACGAAGTGTGGCATAATATTATAAGGTATGCTTATGACCAACTGGAAAAAATAATCTTCATGAGGGGTAAATAACACATGATTGCTAAATTNATATTATAAGGTATGCTTATGACCAACTGGAAAAAATAATCTTCATGAGGGGTAAATAACACATGATTGCTAAATTAAAATCAACAATCAGACATTGCAGAACACTCGGTCAAAATAAATAACCAACAGCATTAAATTCTAAAAGTTAAAAACCCTAGCAATGANCAGACATTGCAGAACACTCGGTCAAAATAAATAACCAACAGCATTAAATTCTAAAAGTTAAAAACCCTAGCAATGATTTAAAACTACAAGAAAAGCAACACCTAAGAAGTTGTTGAAATGAACAAAAGTCCTTACAAAACGGGCAAGAAATATGGACATATGCAGCGTAAAAAAAGGCCACATCTCTTCAAAATGTCTCAATACCAAATATATCACCCTGGTAGGTCAGGCTGCTCAGACAATGAGGAGAGAAGCAGCCATTTATTTGCCAACANCAATACCAAATATATCACCCTGGTAGGTCAGGCTGCTCAGACAATGAGGAGAGAAGCAGCCATTTATTTGCCAACAAATCTATCCAGTCAGAAAGAACCTTCTCAGCCCGGTGCATAGATAGACAAGGAAGATTAATAGTGGTTGTCTCAGGAGGAAACACACACTTCTTAAATATAAATGGCGGCTATAAAATTAACCGATACATTTTTATGTGCTTCATTTTAAACGCAGCAAAATATCAGAAACCAAGAATATGAATGCAATGGCCGCGAAACATAGTTGGTTTTATCTATGATTTCTCAAATGAGAAAATAGCAGACACNCAAGAATATGAATGCAATGGCCGCGAAACATAGTTGGTTTTATCTATGATTTCTCAAATGAGAAAATAGCAGACACTGTAAGAACGCATTTTTCTATATTGTATTTTGACTGAAAACCATCTGCATATTTTTCATTAGGTCCAGGTACATAAGGAATGGGGAACGATTATAATACAAAATCTGGAAAGCATATTATTGAAACATTCACTACTGGTATGACCTGCAAGCACATAAACTGTACGCCTGTTGTATGATCTGACATTTGCAACAATTGTGTAGGCTGGGAAAATNCTGATCCGACATTTGCAACAATTGTGTAGGCTGGGAAAATAATATATTAAAACAGCATTACATGCATATGAACACATATCACACTGGAAGTACAATATATAGTATATTAAATGTTTGGTACACGACTTGTATACGAATACATTTTTACATTGCTGAGTAAGCACTCATTACACAGTTACATTTTTAACAGAAAATTCCATTTATTTTCCTTATGAAAATAAATACTTTTGAAATGAAGCGCTGTCTAATGTAAAGACATACTTTTCTGTATAGCTGAAGAGTAAGACAGGAATTCCACAGTTTACTGTGCACCAACTTATAAAGAGAAACAATCCACACATAACATCTGCACATTAAAAGAAGAGGCATTAGTCAGGTGGAAAATGAAAACTCTTAAACAGGCGACCATAGCCGNCATAACATCTGCACATTAAAAGAAGAGGCATTAGTCAGGTGGAAAATGAAAACTCTTAAACAGGCGACCATAGCCGCAATAATTGTAGAATTTTCGATGATCATAATTTTTTTCGTGCCGTTATTTTCCCACACAATACACAACGTATGTTGATTTTACATCCATATTAATTTTTTACATCCAGTATATATATTTTTTATGTATAACAGGAAGAAAGTGAAAATTTTACTTCAAGGTATAAATTTATGTATATTATGTCCATCCAATATATACATATGTTTTTAGTGAGTGAAGAGAATTGGGCGGATCTTAATAGCGAGGTCTGGAGAGCCGATAAGTCTTTAGTGTTGGTTTTACGTATATGAAGATGTTTACATCTTAGGAAATGCATTTATTTTGTATATCATGAATGATAGTAAAATTTATTATTAAAATCCGTTAACTAATATAATTTATATATATTTCGAAAATAAGCAAAAAAACAATTAATAAAAATTTATCAAAAGTATTTTGTTTGGAAACTACATAAGAAACTAATTAAAATTAATTATGTTTTTAAAATTAATTGGTATATTTTCATGGAATTTATAAATTACTCTTATCAGTATACATTTTTGTGTCTTTATATATTCACAATTATTTCACTAAATCATAACATTACATGGTAAACTATAGTTGTCAGCTTAATTGACTGTCAGTTCAAGTTTCTTAGACAAGGAAAATGTTTTTGTTTGATGCAATGTGTTGGAAATTTGGTGAAATAAGTCCGTAAAAGTATACATTTGCATGGTTACAATGTTTTTAAGATGTGCATTAGCTTTATTTGATGTATATTAAATATCCGTTGTAATATTTTATATATCTTCAATTAACCTATTGGCGTGGGACTTATGGACCTGATTTCTATACAGTAATAACACTAAATGTACATATAATACATGTATCGAAAGGCCAGAAGAATGTATGCTTGCAATGTTCCGGCCGCGTCTCGTTACGTTATATTTATAATAATGCAACCTCACAGTTAGGCGCCATTTTGTAACGTTCGGCACTTGTTAACTGTCGAATGTTTACGTTGCCACGGCTTTCTCATAGGTATAATACGAGACTCAGTACAAGGTGATGCCAATCAATGAAAAAAATAAGTTCCAGCGTAGTTTGTTCTATATATTTATTTAACATTTAGCAATGCAGTTCACAGACGAATTGCCGGTATGCAGAGTACGAACCATCCACCGATAAATATACAAGTGCAGACACAACGCCACAGTAGTTTACAGGTTATTGTCTCAAAACTTGCATTAAAATAAATATAATGCTGCTACCTCCCACACCGGCGGAGAATTAAAATAATAATATTTAGTTGCCGATGAGGGGGTTATCGTCCCGACTGACAAGTCCTAAACGACTATTGCATGATGTCTCTAACGGCCCTTACGGGCGACTTGAAGTGAAGAAGTCAGACTGCTCGAAGGGCGACATACATACGCCTCTTTTGTGCTGCCTATCACCCCCTTTCTGCCGAGATAAGGGCCAGGCCACTCACGCTCTCCCTCGTTATCGAACTGCTCCGCACGAAATAATCCTTCGTTGTCAACATAAACGGACTTCTCGTACAACAAAACGGCGCCAGAGGAACTAAAACTTGTCTACGCATTCAACATACAGATAACGAACTTCTCGTATAAAATTTGTACGGTGCAGCCGGAAAGTTTCTAATAAATGCTGACGCTTTACAAAACACTGAAAACAACTGACGTTCGAAACGAAAACTGTAACCGTCCTCCTGATAAAACGTAAACAGCAGACATCCGCCCGATAACCAACATTAGCACACTTCTGCCGGATAAACTATCACGGGAAACGAGCCACCACGGCTTTACACTTGAAACCCGATAAAAAATATTACGAAGCTTGTCAAGCTTCAAACCCACAAAAGAATTTTACATCCGTGACCCCGAAAAATTAAGAATATTGCGTCATTACATTACCGCCCTCGGTTTGGGATAGATTTGGAAGAAATCTTTCTAAAAACGAAACCTATATTGAATGATGCTGTTCTGTAAATCACTGTGCCTCTGCTCCTTGAAAACATTTATATATGAAATGGTTATTACTCATAACATAAAAAAAATCACTTAATTATCTCCTGATAAAATTTCTTACTTTTCTAAACTCTTGATAAAATTATTTACCTCACCTGTAAGAGTAACAAGCCATTGACGAGGATGCTGAAAGAAAATCATACCTTACTGGTCTCAAATAGTTAAATGTTGTTTCAATTTAGGTTGTGGGTGTATTTCCACATGTGCCATCGATGCTTCATTTTGGGTTGCTGCCCTTTGGTCTCTCGCTGGGATCAACACACCACTTCTCCAAAAGGGGACCCAGGTCTGCCCAAAACTATAACAAAGTCACTGCGATTGCCTCTCCATAGGCCAGCGCTGACAAAAAACCTCAAAAGTCACTGCGACTGCCTCCCACAGGTCAGTGCTGACAAAAAACATTACACGCCACTGCGACTGCCTTCTACAGGCCAGTGCTGACAAAAAAACAAATGGCCCCAGACCTGTCCCAGTCCAAATACACTTCATCCTTGTGTCACTGATCCCAGGACATCATAAACTGCAGCAACATCTTCTAACTACTTATGCAAATATTCTTAAGGCTCAATACTCTACAACACCCCAACCACTTCAACGTTTGGAAATTTATTAGCATTTACTGCATCCTTAATTCATCTTATTTATAATTCCTATTGTCAATATGTAAAATACCAGTATATACTTCTTTATGTTACACAATTTTCAAAAAAATAAAAATTAAAACATATTAACATTTATATAGCACTTCCGGTTCGGTACTCTGCATTAATAAATTACTTAGTTGCAATTATATCATAGCCCATGACAGCTTGAGCTTCCACTACATAATTGCAAAGGTATATTTAAATTCACAAAACCTTCACTGATACACTTTACGGTAATTATAATATTCAAACATTTTCATTACACTAATTCGCAATTTCTACAAATGTTTTTCTTAAGGACTTACCAAATGCCTTATCTTCAATTGAAAGTGAAAGTAATTAACTAAGAACACATGTTAGAAAATTTTATAATATTAACATTAGTACAGATGTTGAAATCAAACACTACTTATATTTAAAGAAAATTTACAAAGTTCTTTTATAATTTAAACCTGGCATATAGATGCACAGTACAAAATATATTGTTAAACTAAAAGTTTCACCTACGGCAATGCAAAGCTTTAACAACTAACAAAAAATCACAATATCAAATACAATGCTCGTCAAATAAACTATTCATAAGTGTTTCCTGTTTTTGCTCAAAGTAATTTCATAATAATTAAAAAAAACTGAGCAAATACTTTTTCAAGACAAAACATACTGAACAAACTGAATTACAATAATGCAATGAAAAAGAGCACGCTATTCTCCACCTGTATTGCTAATTACACTTACAACATATTATGATAATGACAATCCACTACATAGTAATAACCTCAATCAGTAGTTGCAAATAGGCTTTGTGAGAACAGAAAAAAATTTCTGCAACACTAAAAAACAAATAAAATCAAGGTGTGCCATTACTCCACAGCTGATGTACATATATAGAGCCTTTATTCATAGTTTAACTTAGTACATTTAGTGAAATGTCAGCTCAAGACATTTTTTTTCTAAAGAGACAAGCACAGTGCATACCAATCTCACATCACAGGAAGAAAGTGTCAGCTTCTAAATGGACAATTAGTAAACCCAAAAATATATTATACACACAAATACTAACATGAAATGTAATTTACGACAGCCTTCCTGAGATTATGGCACATACACGTCAGTCATTTCTAAAATTCAACATTACCAAAACCCTGTATGCACTTCACTTACAACTTCAAATGATTGTTTGGTTATCACAGTGCCAGCATTTATAAAACCATTCATTCTTTTTCTGATTACCTACTTCCACTTTTGGAAAATGTAAACAACAGTTGAATCCACTTAATTTAAAATTTCTGTGACTCTGCACAGTTGAAGTCACTTAAAATTTCTGTTCCTTACCAGTTTTACTAAAATATCATTGACTGTATTGTATTTATTTGCTATAAAATTATTCACTGTTGTTAAACAGAAACACCAACTCACGATTATTACTTCTTATCAAAAACATTTTACAGGTCAGCAATCTCAACTATTTTCCATCAACAATTATATNAGTCACTTAAAATTTCTGTTCCTTACCAGTTTTACTAAAATATCATTGACTGTATTGTATTTATTTGCTATAAAATGATTCACTGTTGTTAAACAGAAACACACACTCACGATTATTACTTCTTATCAAAAACATTTTACAGGTCAGCAATCTCAACTATTTTCCATCAACAATTATATTATCAATTTGTGACTGTTGCCTGAGAAAAGTTTACCCTTTGTATCCTGTACTCATTATTACTTAATTGTAGGGTCCTTTACGAAAATTAATTTTTCTTCAAATAAAAACATTTACTTATCTATTGCCTTATTACTGTAGTATATAAAAATTGATACAAGTATAAAAAAATTAAATATCTAATTTGCAGTCTCTTTCTGCTCTACATTTTACTTCTTTCTTTTCCTCTTCGTTCTCTCTTTGTGTTTCACTTTTATTCCCTTTTTCCTTACTACCTTTCTCATACTATACTTAAGCACTTTCTTCCTCTTCCCTACTGACCTAAATCTACCACTATTTTTCTTCTTCCTCTTCTTTACTGTCTTTACCCTCTTACTCCTTATCTTTTTCCTGATTACTTTACTAACACTTCGTTTCAATCTTTGTTTTCTTCTTTCAAAACGTTGCCTAAACACTTCATAATGTTTGATTCTATGATACTTCTTACTTTTCGCAACTCGTGCTTGTTGCACTTTACCAGCTGATCCCTCTTGCAGCTTTAATTCCCTATTTCTATTTACTCGAACCCCCCTAACCCGAAGTCTCCCTTCCTTTACTACCTTTATCTTCGACTTTCTAACCTCAAAACAATAAGGTTCACTCGCCACTAAATAATCTGCAATTCTAACCTCTTTAATTATAACTTATGTCTTTCTATCTTCAACAATTAACTCTTTACCCTCCTTGTCAAAGCCAATATCTCCTTCATTTTCTACTTCATTGCTGTTTATATTATTGTTACTTGGGGCAGTTACGGTTGGACCCTTTCCTAATCTCTTTAGAGATTCAACCTCCCACTTGTCTGTATTTTTTATTAATTCATCAAATTGTTTCTCACTCTTTTCTTCTTGTTGCCTAATGTCCTGTTACATCTCCTGTTGTCCCTTCTGTATGGCCAACAAAAGATTCATCATTTTTGCTGACCATGTATTTTCTAATTGCGCCATTTTTATTTTTATTACGACGACGTGGTAAACAATTAAAAAACAAAAAAAAACCAGTCGCGAAATTAACACAATTTGCACGCGAAAAAAAAAAAATGAACAAATAATTACTCTTGGCGAATGTACTTTATCATAACCTATTACTTGAAATGATGGCTTCATTAATGATTTGAAGATATCTTACCATTGTAGGTGATGAATGAGGTCTCGTACCTGAAACTCCGGTGTCGGGCTGCTGGAAGCCTGGACCGGAACTGCCGCCAGTACCGTGTTATTGTGCTGCTAGATGTTCGTCTTCACGTAGTATAATTCGTGCCCTCGGATGGGTCACCATNAAGCACTTTCTTCCTCTTCCCTACTGACCTAAATCTACCACTATTTTTCTTCTTCCTCTTCTTTACTGTCTTTACCATATTACTCCTTATCTTTTTCCTGATTACTTTACTAACACTTCGTTTCAATCTTTGTTTTCTTCTTTCAAAACGTTGCCTAAACACTTCATAATGTTTGATTCTATGATACTTCTTACCCTTCGCAACTCTGCTTGTTGCACTTTACCAGCTGATCCCTCTTGCAGCTTTAATTCCCTATTTCTATTTACTCGAACCCCTCTAACNCTGCTTGTTGCACTTTACCAGCTGATCCCTCTTGCAGCTTTAATTCCCTATTTCTATTTACTCGAACCCCCCTAACCCGAAGTCTCCCTTCCTTTACTACCTTTATCTTCGACTTTCTAACCTCAAAACAATAAGGTTCACTCGCCACTAAATAATCTGCAATTCTAACCTCTTTAATTATAACTTATGTCTTTCTATCTTCAACAATTAACTCTTTACCCTCCTTGTCAAAGCCAATATCTCCTTCATTTTCTACTTCATTGCTGTTTATATTATTGTTACTTGGGGCAGTTACGGTTGGACCCTTTCCTAATCTCTTTAGAGATTCAACCTCCCACTTGTCTGTATTTTTTATTAATTCATCAAATTGTTTCTCACTCTTTTCTTCTTGTTGCCTAATGTCCTGTNCTCCCACTTGTCTGTATTTTTTATTAATTCATCAAATTGTTTCTCACTCTTTTCTTCTTGTTGCCTAATGTCCTGTAACATCTCCTGTTGACCCTTCTGTATGGCCAACAAGAGATTCATCATTTTTGCTGACCATGTATTTTCTAATTGCACCATTTTTATTTTTATTACGACGACGTGGTAAACAATTAAAAAACAAAAAAAACCAGTCGCGAAATTAACACAATTTGCACACGAAAAAAAAAAAACAAACAAATAATTACTCTTGGCGAATGTACTTTATCATAACCTATTACTTGAAATGATGGCTTCATTGATGATTTGAAGATATCTTACCATTGTAGGTGATGAATGAGGTCTCGTACCTGAAACTCCGGTGTCGGGCTGCTGGAAGCCTGGACCGGAACTGCTGCCAGTACCGTGTTATTGTGCTGCTAGATGTTCGTCTTCACGTAGTATAATTCGTGCCCTCGGATGGGTCACCATNTGCCAGTACCGTGTTATTGTGCTGCTAGATGTTCGTCTTCACGTAGTATAATTCGTGCCCTCGGATGGGTCACCATGTTGTAACGTTCCGGCCTCGTCTCGTTATGTTATATTTATAATAATGCAACCTCACAGTTAGGCGCCGTTTTGTAACGTTCGGCACTTGTTAACTGTCGAATGTTTACGTTGCCACGGCTTGCTTATAGGTAGAATACGAGACTCAGTACAAGGTGATGCCAATCAATTAAAAAAATAAGTTCCAGCGTAGTTTGTTTTATATATTTATTTAACATTTAGCAACGCAGTTCACAGACGAATTGCCGGTAACGTCTCATGCTTGGTAGGTGGCTATTTATATGTTCACGTCACACAACGCCACAGTAGTTTACAGGCTATTGTCTCAAAACTTGCATTAAAATAAATATAATGCTGCTACCTCCCACACCGGCAGAGAATTAAAATAATAATGTTTAGTTGCCGATGTGGGGGTTATCGTCCCGACCGACAAGTCCTAAACGACCATTATATGATGTCTCTAACGGCCCTCACGGGTGACTTGAAGTGAAGAAGTCAGACTGCTCGAAGGGCGACATACATACGCCTCTTTTGTGCTGCNTCACAGACGAATTGCCGGTATGCAGAGTACGAACCATCCACCGATAAATATACAAGTGCAGACACAACGCCACAGTGGTTTACAGGCTATTGTCTCAAAACTTGCATTAAAATAAACATAATGCTGCTACCTCCCACACCGGCGGAGAATTAAAATAATAATGTTTAGTTGCCGATGTGCGGGTTATCGTCCCGACCGACAAGTCCTAAACGACCATTGTATGATGTCTCTAATGGCCCTCACGGGTGACTTGAAGTGAAGAAGTCAGACTGCTCGAAGGGCGACATACATACGCCTCTTTTGTGCTGCCTATCACCCCCCTTCTGCCGAGATAAGGGCCAGGCCACTCACGCTCTCCCTCGTTNGGGGTTATCGTCCCGACCGACAAGTCCTAAACGACCATTGTATGATGTCTCTAACGGCCCTCACGGGTGACTTGAAGTGAAGAAGTCAGACTGCTCGAAGGGCGACATACATACGCCTCTTTTGTGCTGCCTATCACCCCCCTTCTGCCGAGATAAGGGCCAGGCCACTCACGCTCTCCCTCGTTATCGAACTGCTCCGCACGAAATAATCCTTCGTTGTCAACATAAACTGACTTCTCGTACAACAAAATGGCGCCAGAGGAACTAAAACTTGTCTACGCATTCAACATACAGATAACGAACTTCTCGTATAAAATTTGTACGGTGCAGCCGGAAAGTTTCTAATAAATGCTGACGCTTTACAAAACACTGAAAACAACTGACGTTCGAAACGAAAACTGTAACCGTCCTCCTGATAAATCGTAAACAGCAGACATCCGCCCGATAACCAACAATAGCACACGTCTGCCGGATAAACTATCACGGGAAACGAGCCACCATGGCTTTACACTTGAAACCAGATAAAAAATATTACGAAGCTTGTCAAAGCTTCAGACACACGAAAGAAGTTTACACCAGTGTCCCGAAAAAATTTGAATAATGCGTCATTACATGCTGAACATTTAATATATGTAATATATATTGTGCATATGATATATGTAATTGTGTTGTGTGTGTTAGCTCGGTGGCAAAAAGTATTGCTTTTTTTAATCACTTATATTCTCTCTAACGTTGAACGGAAATGCTTGCTTGATCTTATTATTACTTTTTCTTTCTGGAACAGAACGTCCTCCATTATCATGTGGTGTATTTCTTAGCTCGTTAGATATTCTTTCAGCGTGGTTCCCAAACATCGTCTAACTGAACTTACTTAAAGCGAGTTTGCTTGTTTTAGAAGATAAATTATTTTATTACATTCATAGCGCGGATAATACGATATTATGAAAATAATAATACTATGCACATTATATGTCGTCGAAGTTATGTTTCAAATTCTCTTATTTGCTTGTTTGCTACTGAGCATGTTCTTGATGAGTAACTGGGCAACGTCTTCTAGTATGTCGGTAGTTAGCATTTCGTCCAGTATATTAGAATTTTCCTTTTACTCAATATCTTGTTGCTGGTTTTATTTTTTTTCATCCGTGTTTTTAACATATATAACATTATTTATACCTATAGGTTGTAATGTAGCGAATGACTTGAGTATATAGTAATTTTCTTGCTACAGTTTTATAAGTTTATGACAGGAAGTGTTTTAAATATTTGTTAATTCTTTGAAATCACAAGAAATAATTTGATAGTGTAGTTAATGCGATGTTTGGGTTCAGTTGGAGATGTGTAAATTGTTCTTATTTTAGTTGTGAACTCATCATTACATTAACAGTCGTGCTCTGTCTCGTCAATTCTTATATTTAGATAATGTAAACAATCGTACGTAATGAATAATATGTACTGTTACTCGGTTTTGAGACATTGCAGCTCTGATAGTGACACATTTGCTCAGAAAATAATGTGTCGCGGATTACGCTCCAATGANCGGTTTTGAGACATTGCAGCTCTGATAGTGACACATTTGCTCAGAAAATAATGTGTCGCGGATTACGCTCCAATGAGACAACGCCCAAGAATATTTTGTTAGACGAAATTACATGTATAGTCTTTGAAACGTTTTGAGGTCATTCCATCATCGCTCCGGGCTGATAGGNCGGTTTTGAGACATTGCAGCTCTGATAGTGACACATTTGCTCAGAAAATAATGTGTCGCGGATTACGCTCCAATGAAACAACGCCCAAGAATACTTTGTTAGACGAAATTACATGTATAGTCTTTGAAACGTTTTGAGGTCATTCCATTATCGCTCCGGGCTGATAGGTTACACACTCCGTATAAGAATACCACGAGGGATGTCTTTGTGAGAGACAGTTGTGAGAATGTACGGTAACTGGCATATGCTAACGGCGCTGGTGCTGTCTACAGCCAGGTGCTCTTTGGAGTTCGACGATCTGGCGGGCTTCGGTAAGCTGGTGATGGCACATGTGGTGAGTAAATACTGTCATAGAGTAACTGTTACACAGATTGCCCATGGAGCCAGCAAAATAAGTTACAACAGATTATTCGTGTGTTTATATTTGTGAGCCGACACGTTCATCTGATCCCTAATAAGTACTGACTTCAACAAAATATCTAATTTAAGTGTTTAAAAATTTTCTTTAAAATTGCAATTTACCTAAAAATAGTTTGGGAGGCTCTAGCAAGCGGTTTAAAATAACACAAAATAACTTCGATACAAACATCGAATCAAAATAACTCAATATATGTAATATATTTCTTTACATAACTATAAGAAATGTGAAATTTGTTAATATTTCACAAAGTTTTCTGTCATTGAAATCTGATTTCTTCTTCAATTCAACAAAAACTGTTTCTTCTGTCACTCTATTACCTTGAAAAATTTGCATAGTACAGGCGTTATATTTTGCATTAAATTTTTTTTGGTTCAAATTAGCATTCGTAAACATTTATATTAAAAAAATTGATTAGATTTTAGAATATTTCCATGATTTCAATAAGTTTGTATATGGCTTTCTGCTGATATTTTGAAGTATGGCTTAAATATTTTTAAAGTTAGTAATCGTAAGTATAGATTGTTTGAATCTAAATTGTATTATTCAGAGTTTTATATAAAGCCCACCATGCGAGAAACTGTTTTTCTATCTTTAAAATTGAAGGTTACATAACTAACTGAAAATAATTTCAGAGTGCACATATTATTTTAAAAGTATAAATGGGTTTAATATTTAGAATATTTACGTTTTTCGTTTTGATTATTTCGATATTTGGTCGGTATCCGTGGAATTTTTTTAACTTTATTGTCAAATACCAGTGCCTTACGAATGTCCTACATTTTGTTATTTACACAGATCGCTTTAAACTCCCGTGGCGCTAGAACTTACATGAGTTCACTTTGCCAGGCACTACATCAAGTCTCGGCGATGCTGCCTTAAATAGCGAGTTTAATAGTTATATGGAATCATCTCCTTCAAATGTTTATTCTTACTTTCAGACATTTTATACGCACAGGCAGTACAGGAAGGAGTCATGTGAAAAGTAACGTTTTCTTCTATGTGCAATTTGTTACATTTATTTTACTAGAACGAAAAATTTGGCTTTCCAGAGGTTACGGGAATCCATCCTACTTTCGGTATCTTCGACTTCGTTATGACAAGATACCAGTCAGTAGACTCCTTGAAATTGAAGGAACCACTTTCATCTACGAAGTTGACAACAAATGGATTTTTCCATAGTACGTCCTCGATCATATATTTAAGATCTTCTATAACACTGCTCTCCGAAATAAGTTTTCTCTTTTTAGTGTGCGTAAATTCCCCTTCACAGTCTAAAATAGCTCAGTAATGGTTATATGGTGAATAGCAATGGCGTAGTTCATTCATTATAATAGACGTTCTACTGGTTGGCACATACTATGTACNGTTCTACTGGGTGGCACATACTATGTACATAATTTATAGATGCTTATAGCAACTTTAAGAGTTGTGAATGCACATAGAGAATTCTATGTTATATATCTTGCCACGTATATCTCGATAATGGCCACAATTTTCATTTAAACAAAATGGAAATTACTCTGGAATTTACTTCAAGCATTCAATTATTTCTCTCGCGAATATGATATAAAACAAAACTTAACTCAGCCCAAACACTATGAATAAAACATATTAAAACACTGTTCGCTGATTGGCTACCATCGCCACGCCTTGTAATGCAGTACTACTTGCGTGTTTACGGTTACATGTGCAAAGTTGCGACTGGGATATTTTTTTCCAAACTGATTAAGCTACTTAAGAGCGCCGTCTGTGTGAAGATATTTAGCATTTCCGAGATATTAGAAGCGTCGAAGCCCTAAGGACGGCTTCATAATGCAAACCGGATTTCTGGTCGCTCTTATGTGCAAGGCACTGTAATGGCGTGCTATCATTGCCTTGTCGGTTCTCCTCATAAGACATTCATTGTCGACTTTATAATTTTATGGTATAGTAATATAGGTAATTTTGTGTCGCGTGTCCAAGTACTATGGTAAATAGCTTGTACCGGAAGTTTCTTACTTGCAACTTATCGTGAAACACTCGTTTTACTCTCTATTAACTGTGTCTGTACATTTTTGAATCAAATCTTAGAAAAATAGTTCTAAGTATCGAATCATTGATAGTTTTCTATATCTGTCATATATTGCAGGCATTTTGTTCTTAACTTATCAATAGAGCACCTTATTTTTTGTTAAATTAAAATTTTGGTTAAAATTTATTTAAAATAAATAGGAATTAGAGACACAGGAATTATGAATAATGGAAATGGCTATTACGTTATAGTCTTTATGTAAAGTAATATTAAACTCATTCGTGTTACTTTATTTGTAAAGTAAATATGTATTACAAACATATATATGTTTTTAGGCAGGTTTGTTGTAAATCATTTCATTGTTACATATAAAATATATCCACGTTAGACTGCATAACCAGTGCGCAAATGCGGTGCCTTGTCTCTTGGTGTTTTTCTGAAGTTATTGAAGTCTGATTTTTATTTGGTGGAATGATACGTAATAAGTAATCCGAAAGTATAACTTACGCAGGGCCTTATAAAAGTTTTAAGTAACCATGAATAAACTATAGCAGATGCGTTTCACTTCCTCAAGTAAAAGTCTGATCACCAAACAGCCTACCGGATTTAATACGTTCCTAGAAATGTTCACATTTTTCTTATTTTAGGAAGTGAGTGAATAAGACATTCTCTGAAAATAAAACGGTTTTGCGGTGACGAACAAAATTTTATTCGTGGGTACCAAATTATTTAGTCAATATAGACATCACGACATTATTTTGTAGCACCAACAATCGTTTTCTGTCATTCCAGTATTACATGACAACTACAAAATGACGTTCGTGTTCGCCAGCAATTAAAAACTACAATAAACATCGCCAGGAACGGGACTCGAACTCTGGACATCCCACTTGCGAGCTTAGTGTGTTACCGTAGCACCATCTTGCTCGACTGTACACATACTGAACATGACCCAAAATGTGAACATCACCTGTAGTACCAACTAATTTACGAAACATCCAAATTTTATTACTTAATTCAATTGTAATTTTTTTCACGAGAATATGAAACGGGAGCATGAGCAATAGAAACAGTAGCAGTCTGGTTAATAACACTTTCATGGAGAGCAAAAGTCTTCCAGCAAACAGTGTTACTAACATCAATGTGACTGAAGTAGTCGACACCAGCAACAGTACTGTTATGTGGGTGTCGATAGAAGCAAACTTCCAAAATACCCGATCCAGGATTAGCTGTCATACCCTGGAGAGCGAATCTGTACATGGTTCACATTACAAGTACACAGTGCTATACAGTCTCTTTGAGGTTATGTTTTTAGAAACACATATTTCTTCATAATAACACTTTGCCCCTTTCGGACCATTTTCTTCTGATTGATTTTACGAACTACCTTTTTTTCTATGTAGGTTATAAAGACATAACAATAATATTTGCAGATGACACGTTCAGCATATTGGTCAATCGACAGTCAAAAGCAGTTACTTTAAAATTACAGAAATTTTCCATTTTGTATTTTTTATTTAAAACTAATAATAATTTTAAGATAGAAGTGTCTGTAGGCAACACTATCTAGAAATTGTTGAAACCGCTAAATTGCATAAAATATATCACTTAATATGGTTTTGTCAATAACTCAGTTATTTGTGTTTGGTTTTCAACACAATAAAAGCAAAATACGCTTCATAGAACAGAAATTGTTTTATGCTATCCATATATATGTATACATGTACAGAATGATTCACCCGTATCCCCCCTTTTTCTCGAAAACGGTATGACACCGGGCGTTCGCGAAAAAATTGCCACACATATACGCTATATAATTCATCGATTGGTGGTAATAAAATTACTCTGAACATACCGTAGGTAGGAGTACTGTGAGTGAACTTTGGAATTGCAAATGGGAACAGAGGTCATGTATTATATCGTTGGATAGATCGTGTAAAAGGAAACAACAGTTGTTTTATGACGTGCAGAGTTTACACACAATGAAACTGATCGAAAACTATTATTATTCTTACTAAAATAAAATGAAAATAATTGAAATATTTAGTTTTTCTGGCGTGCTTACCTAGTTTACGTACAATCACAAGGACGTCGGGTGTACTGTAAATACCGGTATGATGTGAGAGAACTACTGTGACGTGGGAACAGGGAACACTCATTTGCAGACATTACTCTTCCTTCATAAGTGCTCTAAATGTCGACCATCTTGTGTCAGACATGACTCAGCTCTCCTTCTTACATTCGCGGTAGCTTGGCGAGCCTAAGCACTGTTGAGACATCCCCCACTATCAAGATCAGGCCAACCAAAACAACCCTTAATGCCGACCAAACATTCATACTGCCCATCCATACTAGTCATTGACTGACTGCACCCAAGACTGACTCCACCCAAGACTGCCTCCACCCAAGGCTGACACCACCCAAGACTGACTTCTACTGAAACTATCCCCTGCCAAAGTGGCTAGAACAATTCGCAAAAATTGGTCAAATCTTCGAAAATCCTAGGAAATCTTTGCAAACGTTCGCTAAATGATCACAAAAAATTCTAAAGTCTTCGCTAATCTTCGCGAACATTTCGCAAATCGTCGCGAATATTTAGCAAATCTTTGCAGAAAATACTTTGGACAAACTTCGCAAATCATCTCATCGAGAACGGACCACACCAAAGTACCATACCAGTCAACCATATTGACAAACGATTGACACCACCCGAGAATGCCAC
Source organism: Clitarchus hookeri (assembly GCA_002778355.1). NCBI lineage: Eukaryota > Metazoa > Arthropoda > Insecta > Phasmatodea > Phasmatidae > Clitarchus > Clitarchus hookeri. The sequence goes on along the minus strand of NQII01003384.1, from coordinate 76,282 downwards.
CACCCAAGACAGACTCCGGTGGGGACCAACTCCTACCAAACTGTCTAGAACAATGAATTCTACTAGCCAGCTACACCAGTCACTCTTAAGTTTGCAAAAGTTAGTGATACTTTGAAGCTATATCGCAACTGATCAGTAAAATCTAACCCACTGCTATCANATGCATCAATCATTCAATATCAAGAGTTCTTTTAAATGTAATTTGAATGACTCTAACTTCAATATACCTTCTTTGCGCGAATTTTCAGCATCTTGAACTTAATGGCTCATTTAAGAAACAATAGTTTTCGAATTGTTTTTGTTTATTGAAAAATTAACTTAAAACCCATCCACTACAAATTTTTTTTAATTTTGATAACTATCATGCGCTGAAATCAGTGTTGAGAAATTATTAATTACCATTTTTTTTCTCAAGTGTTAAATCACATTTAATTTTAATGTTTCATAAATAAATACTGTTAATATTTTTTCAACGTAATTAAATACGTCAGAAATACAACCTCTTTAAATATGCATGTTTATCTTTATTTCATTACTTAATTTTATGTATGTAATAAATGTTNATCAGAAATACAACCTCTTTAAATATGCATGTTTATCTTTATTTCATTACTTAATTTTATGTATGTAATAAATGTTTCTTTCTACAATTTGTTTTTAATTTTTAAAAAGAAAATTTTACTGCGCTATATTTTATTTATTCGATCTTAATTTTTAAATCATGATTTTATATAATATTTACAATTACCATAATATACTTTGTTCAATTAGCTTTTCATATCTCCTAAGATAAATTTTTCCCAGGTTTGTCTCACGAAGATCGATATGCATCAATCATTCAATATCAAGAGTTCTTTTAAATGTAATTTGAATGACTCTAACTTCAATATACCTTCTTTGCGCGAATTTTCAGCATCTTGAACTTAATGGCTCATTTAAGAAACAATAGTTTTCGAATTGTTTTTGTTTATTGAAAAATTAACTTAAAACCCATCCACTACAAATTTTTTTTAATTTTGATAACTATCATGCGCTGAAATCAGTGTTGAGAAATTATTAATTACCATNCATCCACTACAAATTTTTTTTAATTTTGATAACTATCATGCGCTGAAATCAGTGTTGAGAAATTATTAATTACCATATGACAGATTAATTTATACATATTAAAGAAGAATTTAAAACTCGTTAAGTTATACAATTTGTAACCTTATTCATTTTTTCGAAAGAAATAAACATATTTTATGAAACTTTGAAATCACCATTTAATTATTTGGGGTATTTACACATTATCTATACTTTCGTAATCTTCAAATTCGATATTTTTATATTTTGTTGCCTTATCAATATCACCAGACGCACGATATTGACACGCTGCAGGCTTATTCCTCAAATCATATCCATATATAAAATCCACCCAGTAACATTTATGATGTAGGTATCACCCATTTAAGCTCAGATGGAAGATAATCAACATCTTGACAAGAAGTCTTAGCCCCCAGGGGCACTCGTAATAACATTACTCCTTTCTTTGTCTTTCATCTACGATAGGTTTTCGTGTGAAATGCTAAGACAAATTTTTCCAGTACATGCATTCAATCCTTTAATTATACCTAAAGTCGGGAGGGGATGGGGACATCTAAAACCATAAAATAATGTATGCTATTTATTTAATGTCTAAATCCTTCCTATAAGCTTAAGGATTTTCAATAACACATAGACTAGAATCATGACATCAGTACTTATCAAATCGCTGGGCAAAACATTAATTAAATAGATTAATTACAGAATAAAACGAAGAATAATTAAACTCAAGTATCTCTAAGCTTAAGTGTCGTTGCCATTGGAGTCCGTATATAATATTAATAACTTTAAATGCTGGACGTTTATAATTAATATAATTTAGTCTGTTACTACATTATAGTTCACTCGGTCCATCTCTGAACCCGCCCAGCATCTCCTCTCTATCTCTCCTCTCTCTCTCTGGCTCCAGCTGGCACAACACCTGTGCGGACTGGGTGACCACACATCTCGCTGTAGGTAGCAATGCTTTGCAGCCATTTCCACGCCCGCGCCGACTTCTACTCATTCTCNGGTGACCACACATCTCGCTGTAGGTAGCAATGCTTTGCAGCCATTTCCACGCCCGCGCCGACTTCTACTCATTCTCAAACCCGGAACTAACTAGCCGCTCCCTAGGACCAGGCCGAAGTCTGCCTGGGCTTAAACCGTGTGCCAACATACAACCAGCAGCCACGGCGTCCGCACTGGCTGGTGTCTGGTCAACGACTCCCTATAACCCCGCGACGTGCAACTGCTGAGTTGCAATACGACGGCCAGCTCCTCGAGCACGCACTATCTGCAACCTGCGTCGCACCAGCGATAACTGCGGGACTCGCGCGAGTACTACAATAAACAGTCTAGCAGCCAGAGCCTTCCGTGGATTGTGAGCTCCGCACACGCGGCAATGCCCCGCCTTCTGTAGCTTACACGTGTGTGGCAACTTCCTCAGTCGTGGCACAGAAAGCACGAACACAATATAGTGTCAAATAAAGAACACCGGCATTTCTCTGCTGATAACATAACAATGATTTGATTTAATAAATAACATATTTGGATCAGTATTGAAAAATCATGAAGGCTTTAATTATAATTAATAAATAACGCCATTTTTATAATTAATAATTATAATAAATGTTAATTTTTAAGGCTAAAGATACTAATGCCTTCACTTTTTATCATAATTTAATACATCCAAACATATTTTGTTTGAAGTATTTGTTGTATCGCGAATAGAATGAATTACATTATTTTATATCATAATCGTAGCATTCTTCGTAATTTTTTGCAATTAATGTTGATANCGAATAGAATGAATTACATTATTTTATATCATAATCGTAGCATTCTTCGTAATTTTTTGCAATTAATGTTGATAGGTTAAATATATAAATTTTTGTGTAGTTTAAACTTTATATTACAAAGGATTAAATGTAAATTGCCAATATAAATATTATTTAACAATTTAAGTGTAAAATATTTTATTATACTTTAACGATAAATGTTTTAATTTTTGTGGTGGGTTTAAATTGAAAATTTACTTAAAGATGTTTATGTATAAAATTTATACCNCGATAAATGTTTTAATTTTTGTGGTGGGTTTAAATTGAAAATTTACTTAAAGATGTTTATGTATAAAATTTATACCACATATCTACTTGGGTTTTATCTATAACTGCCACATTAACTACTGACGATACATTTTAATGAAAGGTGATATAACTATTCTAGCAGAGCTTTATTCATATTCACTCCCGTGCAAATACTGAAGCTCGCTATTCAATTACATGTCATGGTTTTATCTTAAGACCCATATGACACTAATAGCTATATAAGAGCGGGCATTGAATCTGTGTTGTTATGTGCAGGTGTTCCGGAATGGGGCGAGGAGGCCCCCCGAAACCTTTCCCTTGGACCCCTTCACAGAGGACCAGTGGGGCGTCAAGAGGGGTGAGCTGACACAGGTGAGTCGTGCATCAACACTGCACTCTCTACACAGTTACTGTCTCTCACCATGTCGACATTGTGAATTATTCAGAAAGTTACATCAGCTCGACAACATTCGCTGTTGAGTAAGGATTAAGAACGTCAGATATCGGTTTCAACTCATATATTCTATAATTGCCAGGTGATAAATGTAAAAAGGCAGTATGAACTGACTGCTATTACATAAAGTAAAGAATCGGTTATATAAATAATTTAAGCATATCACTACTATCATATCAGAGAAATGTAAACAAAACATAGCTTAATCACATTTAATTTTATTAAAATTTAATAAAGAAAGGCTTGTTATAAATAACAGTCTACCTCACGACCCTATGTTTGTAAGTTATAATTGTGCTGGAGGAGAAAGCTGACTCGATGTAAGGGATAGTTGTTTCGAAGCATCCCGTATTGCGAGTCAATCTTCCCCTGATAATTTTCACTGTTCTAAACTGCAGTGCCATCATGCAATGTGGTGGCTGCTGAATGGTGTGGGGTGAAATACACTGACAGGAGATTGCTTCATGTCTAGTGGTGGTGGCTGTATGTTCAACATGACTGCGAGCGGTGACTGTTGTAATGTGTGATATGTGGTTGCTGGATGCAGAACTATGATAGCTGCATACTGAGCTGTGAAAAATATACTGTAGTGTGTGTGTGTGTGTTAACGCTTCATTAAGCAGGATACTTTCACAGTGTTGTGTTGCCATTGGTTGCAGCTGGGCAAGGAGGAACAATACAACTTGGGCGTCTTCTTGCGGTCCCGCTACGATGGCTTCATACCCACCATCTACAGCCCTGACGATGTGTATGTAAGGGCCTTAGGCTTGAACCATGTTATAGACAGCGCAGCGATGGTTATGGATGGCATGTTCAGGCCGTACAAGAGGCCTGGGGAGTATGTGAATGTGTTCCGGCAGCAAGTGCCCATCCACACAGAGTCTGTGGAAAATGACCTGGTGAGTTGTCACTTGTTTGACATAAGCAGTTTTTTTTATAGGATTCCGTTTACATTTCTGTCACTTGCACATTTTAGTTTGTCATATTTGTNTTTGACATAAGCAGTTTTTTTTATAGGATTCCGTTTACATTTCTGTCACTTGCACATTTTAGTTTGTCATATTTGTGAGATAATTTCCTTTCAGATTATCTCAGAATTTACTTGTCTGGCATTTTACCTTTATCTCTAATAATACACATTACTATATTATAAGACTAAACTTAAAGGAGGATAATTGCTAACTTCAAGGAACCAAGGCGTATTTTTTAATACATTTATATTTAATTAAAGTTATAGATATCAGGCAATCAGCGGCTCTTTGTAGTTTATAAACGAATTAACGTTAAATGTGTCTATTAAAATACAATAATTAAATATTGTTAGTTTATAAAGCGTTAGTACTTTGTAATTAAATGTATATATTGTCTACGATTATTCATTTCGATAAATAGGGTACCAAAAATTAACTTCATATCATGTTATGTGTGTGACATTTGTCGTTAATTATCGTCCACAGGAAGTACTTTTATATTTAGCATAGAAATTTTACTTGAGACCAAATTTAGATTTACATATATTATTTGTTTGGCAATAAGGACATTTTAAGAGACCAACTTTTTTTGTAAGTAAGTAACTAGGAAAGTTAGCTGATTTCACTAACTTGTACGAAAGATTGTCTAATATGGGAAAGTTTTAAATTTTTTAAGGAAATCATCTATCTGCCGTCTGTAAAAATAAGATTGTTCCTTTATAGTCATCGTATAAATTAAAGGGAAAACATAAGAGGATTTCTTATAAGAATTGCATTTTGTTACTTGTATATATTATAACTCTGCATTGCTGAAGTTCAGGCATTATTCATGAGAATAAGAAGTTATAATATTAAATTCTCAAACAAGCAGTGAAATATTGCCATGGCTTGACTCANGCATTATTCATGAGAATAAGAAGTTATAATATTAAATTCTCAAACAAGCAGTGAAATATTGCCATGGCTTGACTCAATTCGAACCGCTGGTATGAGGGAAACCTATGGAATTTAAACAACTTTCTGACCGGGTTAAATGAATTACGCTAGTACTCGTTATATAAGCTCTTCAAGTATCGATTACAATTTTGATAATTACAACAAAGACCGTCTCCCCGAACTACTATTTATTAGAATATTAAAACAAAGTTGTAAGTTCCATTTAAATAGTGTTAAAATATATAGTAATACCAACAGAACTGTGTTTATGTTAATCCTGTCTGTAATTCTATTTGATACTGTACATATGGTTGAGACAGCAAAGCACTGCGTTCCTATTACAAAACGGATAGTATCTATAACAAAACAACTTCAACCAAATTTGAATTGTTCTCACAGCAACTGGAATTGTAACAAATTAACAGAATACAGGCTGAGTGTAATAGAATACCCTCACTTTGAAGGTGTATAATATCAAAACCAAACTACCTACCAGCTTGGTTGACCAATGAAAAGAACCGTGGAACCATGAAGTCTGAGTACCATCCTACTATTATATAAATGTGAAAGTGTGTTTGTTTGTTTGTTTGTCCTTCTTTCACGTTGCAACGAAGCAACGGATCGACGTAATTATTTACACAGAGATAGTTGTATGACCGGGAAGTGACAGGGACTACTTTCCATACAGAAAAATATCTCATTACCTCGGGAAATCTTTTTTAGTAAAATTTTGGTCGGGGTAAAAATTGCGTCAATGTTAGATATATCGATAATTATAAATATTGAAAATAACTTATGGATTGATATTACACTTAAAAAAGTCAGGTTATAATTTTTCTATAGTATCTACATTTTTGGTTATTCTGTAGATAAGATGGAATATCAATACAATGTCGCAATCGAGCAACATATAGACGTATTTTCTTGCCCAGAAATAGTTGGAGGGCTGAAAGCTGTTACTGGCTACTTCTCACCGTGTGAAGATATCTCAAAAAAATTACTCAATATGTAAGTTCCTATAATCATTCTATGTTAAAAGACATACCAATTGTAGTTTTGAAATTGACAAAAATGCCTGGCAAACTAAAATCATGTCTTTAAAGAACATCGTCTCAATCATAAGCGAGAAGATTTGGTGGATTGCAAGAGTCTTCATAAGATGCCGAGCTGAGAAGACAAGTGCAAGCACAGCGACAAGTTGCTTTGAGAGACTCTGAATCGCCTGCTCAGANGAAGATGCCGAGCTGAGAAGACAAGTGCAAGCACAGCGACAAGTTGCTTTGAGAGACTCTGAATCGCCTGCTCAGATTCAGGAAACGCTCGAAGAACAGGTCACACGCCAGGAACATGTCAGAATATTCGAGACTCCTGCCGATTCTCAACTCCGTCGAGATGAACAGGCAGAGCGGCAAGAACTTATAGAGCCTCCGATAATGCCTGTATAGACCCAACTACGACTGGAGGAACAAGCAGAACNGCAGAGCGGCAAGAACTTATAGAGCCTCCGATAATGCCTGTATAGACCCAACTACGACTGGAGGAACAAGCAGAACAACATGCTCATTTAAGGGCATCCGACACACCTGAACAGTAACAGGTGAGATGGAGGGCTAACGCGGAACTCCAAGCGGAACGTTGACGAGCTTTTCAAAGAAACACTTGGTCTGTATTTAATAACGCGGCATTTCATTACGATCCCTTAATTGATTATAAGAGTCACAGGCTTATATTTACCGGACTCACCGGTTTTGTAGCGCTTTAAAAGGGAATGTTGAGACCGCAGTGATGTGCTTTTCCAGCTGGAAAGTTTCCCTTCCTTTACTTGGTGAGCCAGAAGAGCCTCTGAAAACTCTTTTTTTGTAAGACGTTGATGAATCACGGCGTTTTTTCCAAAAGGATCAGCAAGTACAACTCATGTTACCATATGACATCATTTCGAGTTGACAGAGAGACAATAACGCCCGAATTTTTGCCAACGATTACTGTTCAACGACAAGTTTATCATTTTATAGGTGCGCTTATTCCAGCTCTAAATGAACAGCACAAATTCTTGCAAGTATGTTTCATTTGTGACGAAGGAATTGAAACAAACTGCCGTTGCCAATTTATTCAAAGATTTGAAAGAGACACGGTGTTGAAAATTAAAAGAATGTTACATGAACACAGCATATTGATAAACACATTTGTGACGGCTTTAGAGGACTTCCCTCTAGAGTATTTGAAGGTCGGACACCTGGTGGAGAGCATAAGAGGCGCTACAATGCACCTTGAATTAATGAAAGCGCTGCAGTGGTGAGCGGCGACCAGTTCTTATCACGAGACATTGTCCTGCGAGCACATGACAACACGCTGACAAGGGTAGCCGACACTCACAAGTTTTATGACACCCTGCTATACCCGTTCATTTACAGCAAGGGACAAGATGGATGTCATTTTGAAATTCCACTCTATATTCAATAACAAAAGAGCCTGTTCCAAACAAAAATTTTCGTGTATGGATTTTTATGCGTATCACATAATGTTGCGAGAGAACGATCTCACCTCTTCGGACGGTGCAGACAACTTTTTCATCAATTTCTGGTTGATATGTACACAAAGTAGAAAGCGAACGCCTCCGCTACATCTCTTGAAATTAAAAAAAACGGCGAATTGAGAATTATATACATCTGCAAGATGATATTAACAGCGATGCTAGTGTAAACTCCAGTGATTTAGGTAAAATGGTAATTCTTCCGAATTCTTTTGTCAACAGCCACCGCTACCTGCACGAAAACACCCAGGATACATTCGCCAATGTACGGAGTTTCGGTAGACCAGATCTATTTGTCACTTCCAATTGCAATCCCTCATGGAAGGAAATTACGGAGGAGATAATTCCCGGACAAGAAACTACTAACAGGCACAAATTAGTTGTCAGATTCTATGGTTTAAAAATACAAAAAATAATGAATGTCATTTCCATAGGCAAAACATTCGGAGACCTACAGTGCTACATGGATTCCATTGAGTGGCAAAACGAGGTTTGCCATATGTGCACTTCCTAATATGGCTAAAAAAGAAGCTTCGCCACAACCAAATATACGACTTAATAAGCGCTGAGGTTCCGGATCCACCACAAGATGAAGATTTGTACAACACCATAGTCCGAAACATGGTTCACGGTCCAGCTTCGCCTTGCATAAAAATGGGAAATGAAAAAAAAATTCCACGAGCGCTAATAAAAGAAACAGTGCACAATGACAAAGGCTTCCCATCATACAGGCGCAGACCAAAAGAATATGGAGGTAGGAAAGTCACTGTCATTGTTCTCAGCGGAGGATTCGTTAGCTTAGACAATAGCGGGGTTGTACAATTTTCGCCCATTCTTTATGAAATGTTTAATGCTCAATTAATGTAGAAGCTTGCAACACTGTCCCCGCTATTAAATATGTATGCAAGTTAATAAATAAAGGAAACAATCAGGCCATATACAATATCAGAAATTAAGTGGGATGGTGCCTACTAATGAAGTTCAGGACTTTCTAGCAAGGCATAATGTCAGTAGCAACGAGGCAGCGTGGCGGCTCCTTTGTTTCCCCTTACATTACAGTATTCGAATTGTGCTCATATTGCCGTGAACTTGGAAAANTTCCTTTACTTGGTGAGCCAGAAGAGCCTCTGAAAACTCTTTTTTTGTAAGACGTTGATGAATCACGGCGTTTTTTTCCAAAAGGATCAGCAAGTACAACTCATGTTACCATATGACATCTTTTGGAGTTGACAGAGAGATAATAACGCCCGAATTTTTGCCAACGATTACTGTTCAAAGACAAGTTTATCATTTTATAGGTGCGCTTATTCCAGCTCTAAATGAACAGCAAAAATCCTTGCAGGTATGTTTCATTTGTGACGAAGGTACTGAAAAAAACTGCCGTTGCCAATTTATTCAAAGATTTGAAAGAGACACGGTGTTGAAAATTAAAAGAATGTTACATGAACACAGCATATTGATAAACACATTTATAACGGCTTTAGAGGACTTCCCTCCAGAGTATTTGAAGGTCGGACACCGGGTGGAGAGCATGAGAGGCGGTACCATGCACCTTGGATTAATGGAATCGCTGCAGTGGTGAGCGTCGACCAGTTCTTATCACGAGACATTGTCCTGCGAGCACATGACAACACGCTGACAAGGGTAGCCGACACTCATAAGTTATATGACACCCTGCTATACCCGTTCATTTATAGCAAGGGACAAGATGGATATCACTTTGAAATTCCACTCTATATCCAATAACAAAACAGCCTGTTCCAAACAAAAATTTTCGTGTATGGATTTTTATGCGTATCACATAATGTTGCGAGAGAACGATCTCACCTCTTCGGACGGTGCAGACAACTTTTTCATCAATTTCTGGTTGATATGTACACAAAGTAGAAAGCGAACGCCTCCGCTACATCTCTTGAAATAAAAAAAACGGCGAATTGAGAATTATATACATCTGCAAGATGATATTAACAGCGATGCTAGTGTAAACTCCAGTGATTTAGGTAAAATGGTAATTCTTCCGGATTCTTTTGTCAACAGCCACCGCTACCTGCACGAAAACACCCAGGATACATTCGCCAATGTACGGAGTTACGGTAGACCAGATCTATTTGTCACTTCCAATTGCAATCCCTCATGGAAGAAAATTACGGAGGAGATAATTCCCGGACAAGAAACTATTGACAGGCACAAATTAGTTGTCAGATTCTTTGGTTTAAAAATACAAAAAATAATGAATGTCATTTCCATAGGCAAAACATTCGGAGACCTACAGTGCTACATGGATTCCATTGAGTGGCAAAACGAGGTTTGCCATATGTGCACTTCCTAATATGGCTAAAAAAGAAGCTTCGCCACAACCAAATATACGACTTAATTAGCGCTGAGGTTCCGGATCCACCACAAGATGAAGATTTGTACAACACCATAGTCCGAAACATGGTTCACGGTCCAGCTTCGCCTTGCATAAAAATGGGAAATGAAAAAAAAATTCCACGAGCGCTAATAAAAGAAACAGTGCACAATGACAAAGGCTTCCCATCATACAGGGGCAGACCAAAAGAATATGGAGGTAGGAAAGTCACTGTCATGGTTCTCAGCGGAGGATTCGTTAGCTTAGACAATAGCGGGGTTGTACAATTTTCGCCCATTCTTTATGAAATGTTTAATGCTCAATTAATGTAGAAGCTTGCAACACTGTCCCTGCTATTAAATATGTATGCAAGTTAATAAATAAAGGAAANAATGCTCAATTAATGTAGAAGCTTGCAACACTGTCCCTGCTATTAAATATGTATGCAAGTTAATAAATAAAGGAAACAATTAGGCCATTTACAATATCAGAAATTAAGTGGGTTGGAGCGTACTAATGAAGTTCAGGACTTTCTAGCAAGGCATAATGTCAGTAGCAACGAGGCAGCGTGGCGGCTCCTTGGTTTNAATGCTCAATTAATGTAGAAGCTTGCAACACTGTCCCTGCTATTAAATATGTATGCAAGTTAATAAATAAAGGAAATAATCAGGCCATTTACAATATCAGAAATTAANTAATCAGGCCATTTACAATATCAGAAATTAAGTGGGTTGGTGCCTACTAATGAAGTTCAGGACTTTCTAGCAAGGCATAATGTCAGTAGCAACGAGGCAGCGTGGCAGGTCGTTGGTTTCCCCTTACATGAGAGTATTCCAGTTGTTGCTCATATTGCCGTGTACTTGGAAAACAAGCCATAATGTCAGTAGCAACGAGGCAGCATTGCGGCTCCTTGGTTTCACTATCCACGAGAATATTCCAACTGTTGTTCATATTGCCGTGCACATATAAGCAAAACATCATGTCAGTCGAAACGAGACAGCGTGGCGGCTCCTTTGTTTCCCCTTACATTACAGTATTCGAATTGTGCTCATATTGCCGTGAACTTGGAAAANACAGCGTGGCGGCTCCTTTGTTTCCCCTTACATTACAGTATTCGAATTGTGCTCATATTGCCGTGAACTTGGAAAACGGGGAGCGCGTGTACTTTAATGAGAAAAATTCCCTTATTAGGGTCTCATCAGTGCCCAAGACCACACTTTCAGCCTTTTACCAACTTTCTCAGACCTATTATTTTGTAAAGACTTTGTTGCATGACTAAGTCCCACGTTACTACTCATGGAACACTTCAAGAAAGGAGTGGAAACGCCGCGTTCACAGTTCGCCTGTTGAAAATTCACCTGGAGTTAATCATCAGATCCCCTCGGCCGTGTGTACTCCGTCCATGTAACACATTTTTAATGTTTCTGTTTGCGTATGCTGCTTCACCACATCCGGGTTCCGACAAGATGTAGAGACCTTAAAATTGTGAATGGTCAGGAATGCGCAATCTAGAGAAGGGCAAGTGAACATCTGCGTCTGTTAGAGAGTGATAATCGCTGGGACGAAACCATGGAGGAAGACGTGCAGTGCCGTTCACCAGCCAAATTAAGGGAACTCTATGCAACCCTTATATCATCTAATGGCCTTAGCAATCCCCAACAATTGTGGGATAAGTACAAAGAGTTCATGGCGGAAGACATTTTGCAACGGCTACAGCTGACACACGTGGACATGAAATTTATTGAAAACATGTATAACGAAGCCCTTATAAAAATTGAAAATAAAATAATGGGAATTGTAGGAAAAATTTTAAGAGATTTCGGAGTGATTATCCCTCCACGATCAAATGCAAGTGACTTATATGATTAAACTCTGCAGGATATACGGAACAATACAGACATTATGCGAGGAATGGTTTTATTACTGGCTGGTGACTTCCGACAAACTGTACCAATGATTCAGAGGGACACACATGCAGATTAAATCGATGCCTGTCTCAAGTCGTCAAGCTTATAGGCAAATGTCTAGAAATTTAGCTTGAGGACAAATATGAAAGTGCACCCCCGTAGAGGTCCGGAATTGTCTATATTTGTCAGGCGTGCGTTCACATAATCTCCAATTAAAATTAGTCTTTCCGGTCAAGCTTAAAAAATTTAGATTCACCACGATTATGTTACATGAGGAGGCTTCGCGACACACAACTTGGNTTGCAACGGCTACAGCTGACACACGTGGACATGAAATTTATTGAAAACATGTATAACGAAGCCCTTATAAAAATTGTAAATAAAATAATGGGAATTGTAGGAAAAATTTTAAGAGATTTCGGAGTGATTATCCCTCCACGATCAAATGCAAGTGACTTATATGATTAAACTCTGCAGGATATACGGAACAATACAGACATTATGCGAGGAATGGTTTTATTACTGGCTGGTGACTTCCGACAAACTGTACCAATGATTCAGAGGGACACACATGCAGATTAAATCGATGCCTGTCTCAAGTCGTCAAGCTTATAGGCAAATGTCTAGAAATTTAGCTTGAGGACAAATATGAAAGTGCACCCCCGTAGAGGTCCGGAATTGTCTATATTTGTCAGGTGTGCGCTCACATAAGCTCCAATTAAAATTAGTATTTCCGGTCAAGCTTAAAAAATTTAGATTCACCACGATTATGTTACATGAGGAGGCTTCGCGACACACAACTTGGNATTTCCGGTCAAGCTTAAAAAATTTAGATTCACCACGATTATGTTACATGAGGAGGCTTCGCGACACACAACTTGGGCGGAACATAGTTGGTGCCAATATTCTGACATGAGTAGGAAAGAGGGAGAACATAATCACCCCTCGGAACACTATAATCCCCACAGTTCTCCCGTTCCAATTCAAAAGGCTTCAATTCCCTTTCAAGCTAAGTTTTGCTATTACAGTATACAAACCGCAAGGTCAAACATTACTGGTAGCGAGGGTGCACTTGGAAAAACCGTGCTTCTCTCATGGCCAGCTCTAAGTCGCATGTTCGCTTTTCCCAATGCCCAAAATCTCCACATCTTGGCGCCAGATGGAAAGACTTACAACATCATGTACAGTGACGTCCTAAAATAGTGCCCTGTTTTGTTTTTATGATCAGTGTCTGTCTACTAACAAAAACCGTTATAGCTCCCTATAAATTTGTTTCTGTAACCACGCGATCGAAGTCGCGGGTAAAAGCTGTCGCGTGCCGGTTTAGGAATTATAGCACTACATTGGCTCACGACCATCCCCCTCTCACACCACCCCCCGCCTAGCGCACTTTGCTGGCGCCTTCATGGCGGCACGTGGAACCAGGGTCGGTGGAAAATTTTCAGTACACGTGGAGCGGAAGTGTAGGCCTTCCCCCCTCCAGCCCTTCATCACCGGACACCTCTCGCCCGCCGCGAGATCTGTGGAGTACAGGGAATTCACGAGATATCAACCAAATAATCGGGCGTATTTCACCTAACTCAGAAAATACGCACCATGGAAGGATCGTTGACGACAGTAGGTATTATCACACCCCCCCTCCCCGCCTAAAACTTCAGAAATCAGGACACATGAGGTGGAAGGCTTTGTTCGGCGTTCTTCCACTTCACCCCCTCATCACCTTTCCACCCCCACAAGGCGCCACGTGCCGACAATTAAGACTGAGCGGCTGGCGTGTATAAAAACCCTTTTCCAAGAATAGGAGGGTGTCAGTAATATCGGGTACGTCAGGCAGTCATATCGGGGCAGTTGTTAGTTCATCTTCACCGCCGAGAGACGTCAGTTCGAGGAGAGAGTAAGTTAGTACAACAGTTACTAAGGCCGGGATATCGGAACCCGGCCACGTCCGTCAGCCGCATCATTAAGGGGTCAGTCATATTGGGGCAGTCAGAGGCTACGATACTCCGTGCCAGGAGAATCAGTTACGTCAGTAAAGTCAACCAGTCAGTAGAAGATCGCCGAGCAGAGAGTCAGGTCAGGGGTTCGGACCCCTGACCACGTCAGTACGTCAGCAGCAACTGTGGCCTTGCCAAGGCCTACCCATCACCGGAGATCACCCACCACAGCTGACAACACGCGCAACAAGAGTTAAGTACGACAATCACCGTCACGAGAAGCCCACTCAACCACGAATTCGCCCAGTAAATCCGAGTAACCAAACTATCACAGTACCGCACCTCTCAAGTGTTGATGTGTATTTGTGAATATATACGAGACAATATATTCGTACTTCAAAATACCACAGTCATAGTCTACCTCATTACCAAACCTGCAACCTCCACGCACCTTATAGTCGGTGCCTGGGGGACATTAACTCTGACCATATAAGCCGCCATTTCTCCCACAGTATCGGTACATGAGTCGTCGTTAAAGCTTTATATCTATAATAGAGTAACACTAATAAGCGTGCCACTTTGTGTACAAAAAAGTCGTGTGATTAAATATATGTCTTTAGTTTTGTAAAAGAAAAATCAACAAATTGCTTTATGCAAAACATAAAAATTTAAAAATAAAAGTACGGTTATTATATTTAAAATATTTATCTAATGATAATTTATATCATAATAACAGTATGCAAAGATAAACTTTATTAAAGAAACCTAAACAATAACTTTGTAGTCTACGCGAGAGGAGCCGCGGGCACAGCTAGTACATTTATAAATGATCAGTGTGACCACCGTGAGCGGGCCGGACGACATTTACGCGAAAATCAAACTCGCTCCACGCTCTTGTCAGCATGACCGGTGTTACATTTTCGATGCCATTCGTAACTTGTAGATTGAGGTGGTGAGGAGGTAACGAGCTTACATTCGACACGACTATATTAAGGGGAATCTCTATGTTTCCTATATTGTGCGATTCTCCATTGGCACCTAGCTGTTCGTGGATACATGAACGAGTCATTGCCGCAACTCTAAATTGGTAGAGGACCTGCTGGTGACCAGGATCTTCGTCGCTGGTCCCCAGGAAGCCCGGATCTTACCCCGTGCGATTTTTTCTATGGGGGTACATAAATTGTTTCATCCACCATTGCGGCTAACATTGGCTACCTCAAAACGAGAATTACAGACGCCATCCAAACTGTAACACCGGATATGCTGACAAGAGTGTGAAACGAGATAGATTATCACGTAGATGTCGTTTGGGCCGCTCGTGATAGTAACATTGAACATTTATGAACGTATGGTAAACGATTTTCAAGGTTCTACAGTTCACTTGATTGGTCAAAGTTTTGATATTATAGACATTCAAATTTCGGGTATTCTCTTATACTCACCCGGTAATACGTTGCTGCTATTCTCAAACCCGATTACAAGACCGTTTACTATTGGCAACAGTGCACTATGAAAGGCAATTAAAATTGTGATGGTTGTAGGAACAATCCAAGTATTGTTGAAGTGTTCTGTGTAGGCACTATCTGTTTGGTAGCAGGAATGCTGTGCTCTGCTCTAACTGCCACATATATAGAAGGGAATACAATCGCAGACAGGAATGACACAAATAGAACTGTCTGTATAATTATATATATTAACAATATTTTATGGTACCTACAAACCAACAGATGGCTGTCCCTATATTTACAGTATACATGGTCCCTACAGACATACTGTTTCTCAGTGTCAGAATTACTTTTTAGTAAAATTTAACATTGGGCGATTCAAAGCTTGTTAACTAGATCATGTAGTTGTGTATAATTATATTTGGATTACTAGTCATTAGCTATAGACTGTAAAATTAATAACATGCACATACCTATTTTCTGTTTATTTCAGGCGTTAACATGCACATGATTGTTCAAAAACGTAGTTTCTCAATTTCCTTAGTCACGTGTGCTGGTTAAATTAAGTAGCCTAAAAGTTATCTACAGGACTTGTTATTCCCAGAATGGGCAGGTTGTTACTGTGTTACTTACATAACAAAAACATTGCCTATTGCATACACCAATATTCCTAAATATTCTACGAAGACAGTAACTTATCTTCTGTTATATCGTCGTGTCATGTTGGACCGTTTCCTAATGAATCTCACTAACGGTTGATACAGTTTAACGAAGGTTGGGTGCAAGGCACATGAGCTACTTGTGTGAATGTTTCTTTGATACAAATGCTCAATAGCAGTTGGTTACGTCACTCTTGCACTAAACATGCAACTGACCAGGTACGTTATACCATACATAACCCGACAAGAGTGTAAAGATGTGGATACCCAGCAAAAAGATGAGAACATGAACAGACAAGTATCGTTATCTCAAGCTCACCGACTTAGAAAAATTACAAAGCTGATAATGCTGCAATCTAAATGAACGCGTCCCGCCCCAGCAGAACTAGTGTCGCTTGTGCAACAAAAATTGAGGTTATGTCAGCCTAAAATAAAAACCGCTCTACCTACTTCGGTCAGAGAAAGTTAACTGACATCTTTGCAGTATATACAACCTGTAATGTAGCGACCTGGAGTGAACTTTCTAAGGAATATGTCTAACTGTCAAGAAGATATAACCGACGAAGGAGATTTACTCTCGTAAAATATTCAGGAATGTTGTTAAACGCAAAACAGAAGCAGCTTAACTAGTTTATGTATTTGTTAGGCGAGTTATACAGTGCCAAGGAATTTATATTTTACTGTGTTTTTTATAAATCCTGTTTGCAGAGTATGACTGCTCCTGGTAGTGTTGTATTGGAAATGGGTTTTTTGGAGGTCTCACTACAGGTATGAGGCTTTTTATACTAATATAATCCGATTTTATGTTCGTGATATTACATGTATGAAGACTTTCGCTATAAGTTAATGTGTTATGAATCAGAATGATGATATTAATTTTGGACAAGCTCCTGTGTTGTATTCACGAAAAAGTTCTATTTAATTTAGAGGATGACATTTAGATGTTTGGTACATTGATTGAAGTACGGATGAAGCTTATATTTTAGGTAATGCACAGATTTTGCATAATGCATAGATGTCAATAAAATTGATCTGACCGAAATCGGTCCAGTGGTTTTTATTTTATGCGCACGTAATGAAAACATGTTTTCTTAGAGTAAATGAGTGTAATGTTGCATGAGTTACAGCTGTTGCCGTCACTGTTTCCGCTCTGTCCGGCCTTCACAGCGGAGATGGCAAAAGTGAACTGCTCCATTGACTACCAGAGATTCAGGAGCCAGTTGGGCTACGTGGATGATATCTCCAGGAATCTTACTGGACTGGATGCTCGGTCACTCTATTTCATCCTTTTTACCAAGGTTTCTTATTTGTCAACATCATATGAATCTATAATTTAGTACTTATTTTTGATAATGAAAATTTATTGACCCATTAGGAGGAATTGGAATATGATCTAACGTTATGAACTTAGTGTCAAATTAGACTATACAATTAACTTGCAAACTTGCATTACGTTTGTAAATCACATTCCGGGCTCTAGACACGTCATATAGCATTTGCAAAAAATAGAAAGAAAAAAACATCAGAATTTGAGCTGAAACACTTACATACTGTTAAGACGAAAATTGACAGAGTAATATTTTGTACTAATGTTATCAACATTTTGTAATGACATTTAAAATTGTAACTGTCCTGTAGACAATAATACAAAAACACAAGAAGAAAAGCACAAATTAAAGTACATTCACTGGAAAAAACATTCGTTGTATTCATGTTATGCACTTTGGACACTATATATAAAATCATTGTTTTAATAAGATTTTTAATGGGATTTTTTGCATAACCAAGTTATGCCCCTATTGTTATGTTAACGTGAATCCGTATTATTTAAATGACCGTCCGTTTTCCTTATTATATTTCTAAATTTCTTTGTTTTCTAACATTTCGTTATTCGTGTAAAAATTTTTTTTTTCGGAAAACTGCTTTTGTGCGACCTGGCGTGTTTTATTTTCAAAGAAACGCCAGGCTAATAAACTTAAACCACTAAGCATAGAAAATGATTTATATATTTTTTTATGTATAAATGCAATGTTGACTGAACATAATGGAAATAACTAATCACCATCTGTAATGTTCACAACAGTGCCTCAACACACAAGAAACAAAAGACGTATCAAAGATATGTTTACACTTTGTAATTCTTAATAAGATTTAAAAATT
Organism: Clitarchus hookeri; assembly: GCA_002778355.1. Lineage (NCBI taxonomy): Eukaryota > Metazoa > Arthropoda > Insecta > Phasmatodea > Phasmatidae > Clitarchus > Clitarchus hookeri. Next base: position 57,784 of record NQII01003384.1, on the reverse strand, counting down.
AAAATTTTTATTTACATGAAGTTTTTTTTCTATTAGTAAATTTATATTCGTTGTACAATGCTGGCCTAACAAAGGTTTACACTACATACCAAACGCCGACTGTATGTTTTCCAAGTGACCAACGCTTTACAAACGAAGTACATTTTAAAATAAGATACAGTTTGTGTGCTAAAGATGTTGACTTTAAACAATCATTCAAATTTCTTGTGTTATTTCAATCGATATATCACAATATTAGCCTTGTTGGCATAGTTTTGGTTACACAATGTTAGCCCAACACAACAATTGGTTCCATTTACCAATTTTTGTATTACCAACGTTGACGCAACATATAAACACATTATAATTTTTTAAAGAGAAATATTGCAGGTCATTAAGTACCTTCATATTATATAAAATTCTATAAAGTGGCATTGTTATCATTCCAAAAATGTTATTCCATTATTTAACATGGCCAACATTGGACTGCCAAAAAATAACACACCTATTCCCTAACCATTTAAAGTAACACTTGTGATAGTTTATGATACTTTCTGATTTAGTGACATTATTTTAAGAGTGTGCCAAATAAGCTCGTAACTTTTCCGTGGCGGCGAATATTAGTTTGCTTTTTCCGTTGTACCAACGCTGTGTTAATGTGTAGGCTCCAACTGAACGTATAGCCAACCTCACCAATCAAGCACGAACGTTGTGCCAACGCAGGTTGCTACTGGGTATTTTCGCTCAGTGTCAGGAATCGCTGAGAGTAATCATGCGACCAGCTTGGAATTTTCTGAGCTTGAATCTCACGGCAGAGCTTCACCATGTAAGCAGAATGCCACGTCATTGTTTCGTATGTGAGAGTTGTCGTGGAAGCCTGAGTTTAGGAGCTGGTCCTAGGAGGCTTATCCCTGCAATGAACTGGATTAAATAGTCCGGTGGAAGCTACAGTGATATACATGTACAGACTCGGCACGTGTCTAGACTTGGACTGTCAGAGACTGCCTTGGTAGTCAGCACAGTTACCGTGGAAGACTCACGTGCTTCATTGTCATTGCCTGTTCCCCGAGGGACCGAGGTGGTGTAATGGCAAATCTACTCGCCTCCCATAAAGGCGAGCCAGGTTCGATTACTCGTAGGGATCACATAAGGATTTTTGCATGTGGGAATCGTGCCGGATGATGCCACACGTCGACGAGTTTTCTCGGGGATCTCCCGTTTCCCCCGCCATTTTCTTCTGGAGGTGCTCTACATTTAACTCACTTTNCCTATTCCTTCTAGCGCTGCTCTACACTTAACTCAGTTCACCCTCATCGGAACTCAATACCTCGATGCTTGTGCTGCCAGAATCTCTCCACTTCACTCCATTCCACCGAGAGTGGTTTTAATAAGACTTGCGATTTCAATAAATATATTGGTTGATACCAAAACAAATGCCTGTTTAGTTGTTTGACACTAGGGGAGAATATCCCATCGCACCACGCACATTGTGGCAAATATGAATTAATTAAGCAAAGTATGAAAATAACCTTATGGTAAAAATGTTCTGAAGATTGTTGGCATTTGGAATTTATCCAGAAACATTTTGGAGATGTTCTTACTGATTTTAAAATTTTGCGTTTAAAACATTGAGAATTTACATATGGGTTTTTGTTGCTTGTCTAGTTAAATTTCTTGTACACATCTCTCTGTGTTTTTCCAAGAGGAACTGGCAAACCAACAGGTCACTGTGTTGACACACACTCCAAACTCACTTAATCACGCACCATTAGTTTTCTTAATATTTCCCACTTGAAAGGTTAGCTACTTTGGCGTAGATTTAAGACGGACGAGGAGACAATCACTGCCACAAGAGAAGAAGTACAGTTTCTTCCTGCCTATATATTTCAGCAGTTTTTCCAACATCTATAACAATGCTGGTAGACGCAAATAGCAGTCAACGGTGGTTATCTTGAGGTACGGTTTGCATATGTATAAGTGTACACTATGATGCGTGGCTACTTACACTCGGGGCGTTAGTACACGAACTTATAAACTCTCCCTGTGTGTATGTCATGGATGTACGTCGTGACGTAATAGTTCAGTTTCTGTCTACAACGTACGTGACCTGCTAATTACCGGTGATGTGACTGCTTCCTTGCCTACAGGACTACCATGGGCAGCCTCTTCCCTCCTGGAGCCAGAGGTTGTACCCTGAGCCGCTGACCAGCTACGTCAGTCAGCTCATGATTTTCCGCTCGGTCAGCACCCTGAAAAGTCGCAGGATGTTTATCGGTGAGTTACAAACACCACTATGAATCAACGACTTAGAATGTCCTTAGTGTCCGTCGTCTTGATCAAGCTGTTGTATATATAGCATATCAGTTTAATAAACCTCAAGTATCTTCTTAAGAAATGTTTTAATAACATCTTCTGACTTACTTATTAGTAGGTAGCCGATCAGTTACGTGAAGTTGACTGAGCTAGTAGGTTATAAACAGAGTGCAGGTCCTGAGTTGAATTCTGAAAAATGCAAGAGTGAGGATGTTCTGTTTCAGCATATCATTTTAGCATGCACACGACTGTTACTATCCTAAGATCACAAAACACAGTCGGGAATAAAAACAATAACAATTTTGAGTTCTAAATCTTTGTTTCAAAAACACAGATAATAATTTGTTGAAAAATATTTGTCACTAAATTACAATAAATGTAACTTGGTTTGTTATGGCAACCTGCCAGTACAATATAACAGCATCCTGCTCACCTCATTGTTCATTCAAGTTGTTTAACCTTGTAAGTGAAATTATCAACAGAAATCCCATTTGTATGCATACTATTTTAATATTTTGTTAACTTTGGCCAACATATGTGTGATTAACCAAGAACTCCATGCTTGGCCGGAGTTTGATCTAAGAGANCCAGTACAATATAACAGCATCCTGCTCACCTCATTGTTCATTCAAGTTGTTTAACCTTGTAAGTGAAATTATCAACATAAATCCCATTTGTATGCATACTATTTTAATATTTTGTTAACTTTGGCCAACATATGTGTGATTAACCAAGAACACCATGCTAGGCCGGAGTTTGATCTAAGAGATGAATAAACCATCAAAACTGTCCTGTGATTATAGCCCGGGATCTAAGAATGATTTCGGACCATATACAATGCAGTCTCGATTCTTTCAGTATATTGGGGATTATATTTGTCATGTGACCCACTGCCTACTGGAGGGTGCACAGTACATCTGCGGTAGACAACCTCAGTGTGGAGAGTCGCTCGCATCCTTGGGCTTTTATTATAGTGTGTGTTTCGGTTAAACGAGAACATATAGGTCTAACGTGAAATTTTGATGTTATTGCTCTGTAGGTCAAGATTCCCAATGACGTTTAGCAGTATTTAACAATTTTGATGCATCCATCCTTGCATTGCCGTATCTTATTGCAAGAGAATTGCGGATCATCAGTAGCAGAGAAGCTGTAATCTCATAGGGTCACTGACACGAAGACATATTCTCCCACGCGGACGACAAGCAGTAACGACAGACAAGTAGCAAAACTGTTCCTGGCCCGTTTGATTCTTACAAATCCCTCATTTTAGTGAAAAAAGTTTTTTTTTCAAATAAGGATATCTTTTTTGAAAAATTAAGGCAAAGTTCGCCATATTGGTCTATGTTGAAAAAGTTTTTAAAACGGATGCATAATTTACACTCAAAAATACATTTGAAAAAAAGTAGAGGATCCTAGTTTAGTGCCTAACGCCATCTGAGTAGTGAATAAATGTTGTTAGAAAGACAAGTTTTCAAAACTATGGAACTAATTTAAATTAAGGAAATCTCGTACATTAATCTTGAACACTTAGATAAAGTATAGACAGATTATAATATAACTTCACACTGTTACCACTTATCACTCCCAAATGTTTATTAACTACAAAATATTTCGAAAGCACACATCACTCAGGCTCCATAAAGTGAATCATGTCAAATGTGATTTTTTACAAACAAATCGCAGACTTCAGAGCTTTTCCTCATTTATTTCAAAAAAATTTTAAAATTTATTTTTTTCGATTTCTCCACTTTTTAGAAAATCGTATGTATTGCATAGGCTTACTGTAAATTGAAATGTAATGGTAAAACGTTGGCGAATAGATTGGATTGAACTTAGGAATCACTGTGTGGATTAACATTTTGTTTAATGAGCACATCTTGTAAGTACCAGTTTCAAATGCTCTTTATTGAATTTAACAGTAAATTTATGCTTGTTCCAATAATGTAAAGACATCAAAGATATACCATACATTACTTAGAATTTATCTGGTAGAAAGACAAGATGTGTCATTAAATGCATAATTAAAGCACTTTTATAATAGCATATAGGAGTATTCTCCACGTCAGCTCTCACTTATGTAACGATGAATGAATCTATTTTATTGCACTATTTCGCCAGATATGGTTATGATTCAATTATGACATTGGTGCAAAATAATTGGCACGTTACCTTGTGAAGGACCAGGATTTCTGGACGTAAGACATGCAATATAACGAAAAGAGAAAAAGAAAAATTAAAAGCTTCAGAAATATAGTTATTTGTAGAAGGATGTTAAGATATAATGGAGATACAATTGTTCAATAGATAAGTATGAAACCAAAGAGAAAAAAAACTTCTATTAAAATAACTTCAACAGATATAGTACTTAAGAGACTAGTCAATTTGGTATGGTTACTAAAAAAGAATGAATATGTTCGATTATGATTACAAGCAACACATAAAATAATGTTATTCGTTGTTGACAGATGTGAGTTTCAGTGATGCGAATTAATGTACAACAGAAAAAGAAAATAAATATTGCCAGTTTTCATGACATCTGTAAGACCATATCATGCTTTATATCGTATGCATATGCAAATACTTCCACTGGTATTATATACACATATGTATATTGATTTGTCATATTAGAAGTTTTAGATATTTCTAAAACTGAAATTGTATCTGAATCTCTTTATTAAGACGTCCACCTTCAACATAACATTTTCAACGTGGTGGCGTTTACATTTCAGAACTCTGTAGTCAAATAGGTTTACAGTATAATTAGTGGTTTTATTATATTAATTTAAAAAAAAGGATTTCTTAGCAGTTATTAAAAATTATGCATGGATCTCACGTTCCTTTGTTGTGGCTGATTTATTAGTAATTTGTGAACATTTGAAATATTATTGCTTCTGTAGGATAGGCTAGTACTTCCACAGCCCTTTACAATAAGTAGTTTACGCGTCTTTAGAATATGCTTGACCATCGCTGATAGTGTGTGAGAACAGGCNTCCACAGCCCTTTACAATAAGTAGTTTACGCGTCTTTAGAATATGCTTGACCATCGCTGATAGTGAGTGAGAACAGGCCACTAATATGTGGGACAATGGTAGTGACAATATTCTCTGTAAAACAGGTAAGCTGGTGCTCCAGATATTGGAAAACATGCGGATGAAGATAGAAGGAACGCTGAATCCGGACAGGAAGCTGTTTGCGTATGCCAACCAGGACATGGTTCTTCTGACACTATTGTCAGCAATGAACGTGTGGGATGGCGACTTTCCACATTATTCCTCCTGTCTGTTAGTTGAACTGCGGCTCAACAAACACAATCAGCACGTCGTCACGGTAAGTCACTGCATTCGGAACGTAATGGACATTTTGGCCCAGTGAACTGTAGTCTCTACCTTAGTACTGAACTCATTATCTGTTGTGGATCTGTCCTTTACTTTGTGCATTGATTTCACCGAAGTCCTCAACTCAATTATTGGGATTTTTTTTTATTTTAGGTGTTCTGCACAGTTCCTAGATTATCGCTTGGTCTTTACTTTCCCGCGTAAACAAACTATGGCCAACATTATATTCAGTGATAAGAGGAGTGAAAAGTGTAGAGTGGCTCCTAACATTTTAGTCTTGAGAGCCGAGGATTAGTGTTGTCATTGACAAGTGAAAACTTCATGGAAACTCGGAACCCAAGGAACGCAATTGTAGTCCCCCGAAGCAACATAGAAAATTGTGAGCTCTGACCCTTGTTGTGTGAACTAGTCATCAGAATGTCGGGTCAGAGATTGCCAAACACTGCAGTTGTAGCTCTCGTAGAGGCAACAGGTGAGAATCTCCACCATGTTTTGACATAATCGCTAATATACAAGTTTTTTTCAGTAATATCTACTCTCTACTGAAATTAGAAGTGTTTCGAATTGATTCGTTGACTTTTTTAGATGATTACCCCATCATAGGGTAATCGGAAATTTCTTCTTCACGCCATTGAGCATATTATTTAAGCCTATCTCCAGTACTCGTGGTGATCGCATTCTTCTAGTTGTGAGGTGCTTCATAATATATCACATCTTTAAATTGCAATTTAAGGGCCTATCATTCTGCAACAAGTTTCAGCTAATTGGATATAACTTCTGTCTTGAGCAATTCTAAAGTCACGTGCGGCATTGTGTTATCTACTCCGGAGACATCGAGCAATGATGAAAAAACCAACTGGAAGTGTGTGAAGTTTCGACATAAAAATGTTGTGACCGGTGTAAAGCTGAATATTATTATAATTCAATTTTAAAAGATTAAGCTCCATTCTTTCCTTCGAATCTGTTATCAATTCGTAACTCACTCGTCATTTTTCAAAGAATGGCGATTCCGATAGTCACTTGTATATGTCATCATCAGGAATTCCTTGCTTTCGATTTTTACTCCGTCTTCCAGTTCTTACCCTCTTCGCCCAGAAATCGGCAGGCATCAAATAAGCCAAGACTGGGAGAGATTCGTTGGCCAGCGTTCTGTAAGCTCTTATTATGGTCAGCAGTGCCACCCACTGAGCACTGATATACTTCCTTTAGGGGCCACACAAGTTCGGCTCTTTTGTGCCATAATATTGCATCATACGAGATAGTTGCCTTAAATAAAGATCTCCATATCGGCCACAACATATTTAAATTGAAAGTCCAAGTTATATTTCTCATACTTTTTTGGTTTTAAGACGACCAGAATTGCCTTTTTCGAAACTTACTCACTAAGTTTGACAAAGCTCATCTTGTCAGTCATGATCACTCCCAGGTACTTGAACCCATGCACATAATCCACCGCCTCACAGTAGAAACGCACAGTTGGCGGTCTTTGCAATTTGCATTTTAAAAGCGGTGTATTATTATTGGATGTGGAGAACCTTAACTTGACTTTTATCATACACAATTAATCTTATTCATCTTCTTTGCTACTACTCTACTGGTGATGTGTGCTTGCAGGTGTCGTACAAGAAAGACGCATCACAGCCGCCACAACTGCTGCACTTACCTGGTTGTCGCACTGCAGCCTGCTCCTTCCAGGAGTTCATGGCTGCTCTAGCGCCTGAGGTCTTCAACAAGGCTGAGTGTTATGGCGAGTCCACAGTGCTGCACACTCCTGTTGTGAATCTCTCTGACAATCGCGAGTGTCAAGTTTTCTCTCTGCCATACGCCCCTTAGTTTCTGTAACGCGAGGCTAGCAACACATCCACGTGTTAAGTGATGCCTTCACAATACATTGTCGTCTGACTTCTGATACTGGTTCCACCTTGAACCCCAGTAATTGTTTATATATAAACATATATTAGATATAATATGTTAATAAAATTGAAAATGATATATTTATATTTTACTAAGTACAGTTAATTAACCAAGCATACAATTGATTAAATTTCTTTGTTCAGTGATTTTCCGTAATGGAGGTCATCGATTTTCAGTTTTAACCAAGAGTTCGTTTAAAATATGGCAATTTTTTCTTTCCGCTAGTGGTCGTGATGTCATACCGATCTCAGTCACTGAGACACTGGATGATACGTAAATCCAACCAAGGTGGACACTTTAAATTACTGCTATGGATTGGAACCAGCCTGCATTTTATATCAGTATTAAATTTATTTTATTCTCAGGGTCACACTTAAATTACGTTATACACTTTTTAGAACTGTTCCTTAATTCAACAATATATATTGAATATCTGAGAGAATGGCTTAAGTGTAAGTGAATCAGTAAAACGTATATCGATAGAACCAATAAGCATGTATCAAATAATGTATCTTTCATTCACAGAATAATGTGAATAGTAAGTTATAACACAAACAAGACAATCGCAATTGGCCAAGCATATACTTGTATCGTGGTTGGTGTAGTATCACCAGATTACCGAACGATAATTCAGTGGAACATTGTGCAGAAACGAACAATAGGCAACAGTGTATATTTAGTTATAGGTGTGAATCTACAGTCTATCAATATTAAATAGTTTGTTTTTTCAGTTTTTACTTCAGAATGTAAGTAAAGTTTTACTGTAATTTCATTTTATCTAGAGTAAGTATAATATAAATTAGTATTTTCATTGTAAGGGAGAAGTAAATATATCTGTAATTAATTTATAAAGGCTTACGCATTTTTCTTTGTGTTTTATTACTAAAAATGTGAATTTTAAAACTCGTTTAAGCTAGAGAAAATATTAAAACTAACAGCTCTATTCATATGCAATGTTAAAAAGTGGGTTTTCTAACTTTTGCTGTACGATTGGGTGTGTGTTTTCTTTTCGTTTCTTATCGTTATCGCAGAGAGCTTAGAATTTTCTAAAACAACTTATAAACTTGAATTAAAAACCAAAGCTAATTAAGGCATTGGTTTTTATATTAATAATTGTCGTGTGCCGGTTTAGGGATTATAGCACGAGATTGGCTCACATCCATCACCCCCTCACACCACCCCCGCCTCGCGCACTTCGCTAGGCGCCTTCCAGACGGCACGTGGAACCAGGGCCGGTGGAAAATTTTCAGTACACATGGAGCCGAAGCGTAGACCTTCCCCCTCCCCCCCTTCACCACCGGACACCTCTCGCCCGCCGTGAGATCTGTGGAGTACAGGGAATTCACGAGATATCAACCAAATAATCGGGCGTATTTCACCTAACTCAGAAAATACGCACCACGGAAGGATCGCTGACGATAGTAGGTATTACCCCTCCCCCCGCCCGAAACTTCAGAAATCAGTACACGTGCGTTGGAAGGCTTTGTTCGGAGCTCTTCCACCTCACCCCCTCACACCTCCTTCTCTCCCCTACAAGGCGCAACGTGCCGCCGATTCAGGGCAGCGGCTGGCGTGTATAAAAACACCTTTCCAAGAATAGGAGGGGATGAGTAATATCGGGTACGTCAGGCAGTCATATCGGGGCAGTTGTTAGTTCATTTTCACCACCGAGAGACGTCAGTTCGAGCAGAGAGTAAGTCAGTACAACAGTTACCAAGGCCGGGATATCGGAACCCGGCCACATCCGTCAGCCGCATCATTAAGGGGTCAGTCATTTAAAAACAGTTGATCATCACCGAGCCAAGGGAAGAGTTGCGGGAAGAAATCGCGAGAAGATGTGAGTACGAGTCCGAACAGCAGCCCACGGAGAATCAGCACCGGCAGGCCGGTTTCCACGGCCTACCACTTCGCTGGAACTCATTCCCAGATGACAGCCTACCCACACTCACCACTGAGTTAAGTATAGAATTCGTCGTCCAAAGAAGCCCCACTCAACCACGAATTCGCCCCGTGAATACGAGTAAACAATTTATGACAGTACCGCACCTCGAAAGTTTTGATGTTGTGTATTTCTGAATATATACGAGACAATATATTCGTACTTCAAAATACAACAGTGATAGTCTACCTCATTATAATACCCGCAACCTCCAAGCACTTTTTAGTCGGTGCCTGGAGGACATTAACTCTGACCAGATAAGCCACCATGTCCTCGACAGTGGCGGTACCTGCGTCAAGTTAATTTGGCTTCCCAACCGTGGGGCGTAGATGCGTCTGTACAGACAGTATCGAAGAACCAGACTATGCCAGTATACCCGAGTAAAGAGATCTCATCCGTACCAGAATTACAGAGCTAGTCAGGATGAACCAAAGACTTAAGGGGGTCTCTTCAAACCCTTTGGCGCCTAACCAATTCGTACTAGAGGAGGCAAGGGTACTAGGCCGACAACATAGGGATTCCTATAGGCGGCGGGCAATAAGTATGGAGGATATGCGTATCAGTAAGACACCGGAGGGAAGGGAGGCGAGAGCCGAAGAAACTCTACTAGAGAACCTAAGGATAAGGGAGGGGGGAAGCGAAGACGAGATTCCCCAACTAGAGCCATGCAGTGCTCCATTTTGTAGCCGGACAGGAGTATACAGGGTCCAGTGCAGCCTCTGTTCACAGCACTATTGTAATAAGTGTATCGGTTGGCCCCAGACATTTCGACCTACGGCAGGCACCGAATACAACTGCAGGAAATGCCGGGAACAAAGGAAGCGCCAAAACCAAGAAGGAAGGGAACATTGGTCACCCCTGGACCAAACCCCCGCTAGCCACGCAGAACNACCATTGGTCACCCCTGGACCAAACCCCCGCTAGCCATGCAGAACAGACACGTAGAATACCCGAAGAAATAGTGCTACCCGAATTTTCAGGCATGCCTCATGAAGACCCTGTAAATTTTATAAATAATTGTGAACACGAATTCAAGGCTGGCGGGATTCCTAATAAACGGTGGGTGCTGAAGGCACGAGAGCAGTTAAAAGGCGCGGCCCTTATCTGGTGGAACAAATATGGCGAGTTTGTAACTAGCTGGGAGCAATTCGCGACTCGCCTGAACAATAAGTTCGCAGGAGAGGAAGTTCTTACCGCTTTAAGAACAGACTTCTACACACACAAACAACAGAGACACGAAGAATCAAAGATTTTTATTAGACGAAAAGCACAAATGTATTCTTTTATCGCTCCAGAAAGCACCGAGGCAGAGGGAGTGCGTATCATTACCAAGTTAATGTTACTAGCGATAAGAACGGCCCTGCGTCACCCTATGGCGACGGGACTAGAGGAACTAGTGCAGAGAGCGATGGAAGCGGAACTAGATTACGAGGAACAAGAGCAAACAAACGTCCCGACCCGCCTGCCTCCCATACACGCAGCGCGAACAGCACAGAGTAACAGACCCGCTAGAAACGCAGAGGGACAATCCTTGCCACCTAAGTGTTGGTATTGCCCTGAAAGACACTTCCACAGAGACTGCCCCACAGTGAGAAGCCGCGTAGCAGCCGCTAAGGAAAAAGACACCACAGCTGGCCCCCTCGACATAGGGAAGGGGAACCGTCAGGGTGGGAGGAGAGAGTCGGGAAATGCCGCAGCCGGGACACAGAATCGCCCGTCTGCCCCGGCATAATTCAAAGGGTGGAACCAATTTTAACATTAAGCGATCTGAAGCCGGGAACACACGCACCTCGGATAGGAGTCCGCATAAATAACCAGGAGATTAGGGCAGTACTGGACACGGCCGCAACAGGCAATTTCATCAAAAGCCAGCTGCTAACTCCCGAGCAGAAAAGCCNGCAGTACTGGACACGGCCGCAACAGGCAATTTCATCAAAAGCCAGCTGCTAACTCCCGAGCAGAAAAGCCAGATAACGGAAAACTCCAGAATAATTCAAATGGCCCAGTCTGAGTCACGACTGACCATAGATGGAGTTATTACATTGCCAGTGTCCACAGAGATGGAAACAGTACAAACTGAATTGTTTTGCGCACCACATTTAGTGGAGGAGATTATCCTCGGGCAACATATGCTAACCAGCCAAAATTGCATAATTGACTGTGGACAACAGCGCCTATATTTGGGCAAGCGGGATATGATGGCCATTAACTGGGAAACCCCAATAAACACACAAAAATTACAAGAAATTTGTAATGAAGAGGTAAACCACCAACTCGAGACTGACCAACTCAGAACATTATTGCGGATACTCAACGCTCACGTAGCCGTATTTGAGCATACCGGCAGATTAAATCAGACCACGGCCATTCAGCATGAAATCTGCGTAACCGATGCTCGTCCCATATACTGCCGACCAGGGAACCCGTCCGCCTACCGCAGGCAAATAATTTTAGACCAGGTAGCCGAGATGAAATCGCAAGGAATAGTGGAGCCAACTGACTCACCATATAACGCAAGAGTGTTGCTTGTGCCAAAGAAAGATGGAGAACTTCGCTTTTGTGTGAACTACCAGGCCTTAAACAATATCACATACCCTATAGCACCCCCAACTATAAACCTGGCTAATATGCTCCGCGACCTAGGGGACGCACGTATATTTTCCACTCAAGACATGCGCAGTGGATACTGGCAAATCCCAGTACACCCAGGATCCCGGAAATATACTGCGTTTACAACCCCAGAAGGGGAAACCCTACAGTTTCGAGTAATGCCCTTCGGGTTGAAAAATGCACCCGCTACTTTCCAAAGACTGATGTCAGCAGTAGTTTTGATGGGCTATAGCGGCCAATTTTGCCTAGCCTATCTAGACGATGTCATTGTATATTCACGCACCTGGGAAGAACATCAGGTGCACTTGCAAAAAGTCCTGGAGCGCTTTGAATTACATGGACTCACGTGCAGACTGGAGAAATGTCACTTCGGGAAGACCCGAAGTGTCTAAGTAGAATACTTAGGGCACATAATTACCCCCGACGGGAATTATCCAAAGCCCGAGAAAGTAAGAGAGATTGAGGAGGCTAGAGTACCAACTAACAGGTTACAGTTGAAACATTTTCTGGGGTTATGTAATTGGCTCAGAGAGTTTATAGCTGATGTCGCCCCTATTATGGCTCCCCTCAATGAACTTCTACTCAAAACAACTCGCTGGAAGTGGACAGACAGACACGAAGAAGCATTCCAAATATTAAAGGCGCGATATGGCGGCATAAACATGCTATACCGGCCTATGCCAGAATTACCCCTAATTTTACAGACCGACGCAAGTGGAACCTCAATGGGCGGTGTCCTATACCAGGAGCCGTCACAGAACCAGCGACGAATTATCGCGTATGCTAGTACCATGCTAAACGAGACACAACGCCGCTACCACAGCAATGAGCAGGAGTGCTTGGCGGTTATTTGGGCAGTCCGCAAATACCGCTATTACCTTGAGGACCGACCATTCATTCTCAGGACGGACAATAAGGCCCTTACATGGCTGAAAACCAAGAGTGACGAGAAAGCAAAATTGGGTAGGTGGGCCTTATTGTTACAGGAATTCTCCTTCACTATCGAACATTGTCCGGGCTCGAACAACGAGCTGCCCGATGCCTTATCCCGTCAACCACAGAGTCCCAACAAAGAAACAGAAACCAACGACTGGGAGCGGATGCTGCCCCCCTCTCCCCCAAAACTTCCACGGCCGGATGACGTGGAACTACAGTTGGTAAAGTTCCACGAAAACAAAAATCTGTTATGAGACCAACAGCAGGCCGACCCCAAATTACAGGTTGCCCAGTCATATTAGGTAAAAAAAGGGGTCAACCTCGGAATGAAAGATAATAAGCTGTAAATTGGTATAAGCCTTTGTTTTGTCGTTCTTAATGTTGTCTCAAAAGTCACCAATGTTATCGTGTTCGCGTCTTAAAATATTGAAGGTCAAAGGTCATAAAAATCGGTTTTTCGCGAATATCTCGCTTTTTATTGCTTAAATAAGATTTTCACTTATTATAAAAGTTGTAGAATATAAAATTCTCTACAACTTCTGTTTGAACTTTTTTTTCATACGATCAACCGTTTCTGCGGTAGACCGCAAAGAGTGCGCCGCGCACAGTCATATATGGTCTAATGCAAGGTCAAGCGTGAGTTACGGTTATCAGTACGTTGGATAAAGTTAATTATTTACTAAAAAATTATAATTATTAAACAATTCCCATTATTTATGTACTAATTATAAATAATTTATATTTAATTAAAATAAGTGACTTAATTATTTATATTTAACTATAGTATATTAATAATTCTGGAATGTATATTTTAGTTATATTTTAAGTTAAAACGACATTATATACGTTTTCTTTAAAAGGTGTAAATGTTTTAATACTTATATACCTGGAAATACTTGTCCCTACCCTATGATCTTTTCTATTTATAGCCGGGACAGATGTTCTATTGTATTCAAGGCCACGTTCTCTTTGTCAAGATTATTCGTTAGTTTGAAATTGTATCTTCGCAACGACGGACGTACAGTTTTAAGAGCTATGGCTGATTTGTGTTTTATATGTGACAGGTGATATACACGTAAGCATCCTGTGCGATCACCTGCACTCATTCATGTCCATTACGCACTCCGACGGACGTGGACAATTCCAGCTGGACAACGCGACACCCCATACGTCGAGAGTTGCTACTGAGTGGCTCGGTAAACACCCTTCTGACTTTAGACACTTCCAATGGCCACCTAAATAACTAGACATGAACATTATTGAGCATATCTGGGATGCATTTCAACGTTCTGTTCAGAAGAGATCTCCAACGCCTCGCACTCTTATGGATTTGTTGACTGCCCTGATGGATTAATGGTGTTGATTGCCTCATGCATACCTTCAGACATTAGTCGAGTCAATTTGAGAAAGGGTTTCAAGTCTGTCACATTTAATGATTCTCGTCAGTCGTCGGTTGTCCCGTTCGTTCCCGATCTTTTACCGGCTGCAGTGATGTCGAAGATTTGATGTTTTACTGGATTCCCGATATTCACGGTACACTCGTGAAATGGTCGCACGCGAAAATCCAAATTTTTTCACCTTCTCTGAGATGCTAAGTCCCATCTCTCGTGCGCCGACTATAACACCACGTTCAAACACACTTAAATCTTGATAAACTTACATAATAGCAGCAGTAACCGATCTAGCCACTTCGCCAGACGCTTGTTGTCTTATATAGGCGCTGCCGACCGCATTGCGTTACTCTGGTTTGTTACCATACCTCTATTATTTGCATACGCACTCCTTTACCAGTTTTTTTGGCTCTACAGTGTATATGATCGCTGTAAAAAAATACTCCAGTAGACTTTACAAATTGAAATGGAAGGTTTTAAGCAATATGTGATACAGAATTTTCACATTTACTCCCTGCAGATACAGTAATACCACATAAAAAATTTGGAAACTTCAAACACAATGTTAGTAAGTTGTTATGGATGTATAAGAAAAAGCTTTACTATTAGTTCTTTCTCAATACAAGTATACACTGTTGTAAATTCGGAAACATTTTCTTACACTGATCTCAATGTTTATAATTCTTTATTGAATAATAATTAAATAAGAATTATTGTTAACCTAGAATCTAAAAAATATTACTTTCGATTCTAACCGAATATTATTCTGCTACAAAAGACATATCTGCAAACCCAAAGTCAAACTACACAGCGATGCAGTGATAACACAATGTGCTCGCAATCTGAAGAAATCGGATTGGAATCTTTGTTCGGCTTTTCAGGTTTTGGTTTTATACTTTGACACTTTAGGGAAACCCTCGTTGTTGGTTGTCACCAAATGTATTACTTGTTATCGAGGTGACGGGGAATGGTGCCGTTAAGGGAACGCTTGTTAATTGAGTGGCCGTTTGGATTGTACATATACATTTTAGTTATTCATGGTGTTAGAATAACATTANCTTGTTAATTGAGTGGCCGTTTGGATTGTACATATACATTTTAGTTATTCATGGTGTTAGAATAACATTAATTAGTGCAATTATGATCCCATCAATCACCCGTTTCGCAACAACTTTTTCAATTTGTGTGACAATAAATTTATAATAAGTGCAAACAGTACAATCCGAGTATATAGTGTGTATAACTACGCAGAGAAAGGTTATTTTCAATATGTAGAAGCTGAAAGAGTGGTAATTGCTTAGTCTGGCTGAAGCTATATGTCGTCGAAGCAACTAAGATNATATGTAGAAGCTGAAAGAGTGGTAATTGCTTAGTCTGGCTGAAGCTATATGTCGTCGAAGCAACTAAGATAAGCGCCTCTTAAATGTAGATCGGGTAGAGGTTAGGGACCTTTATTAGTCTTAGGAGGATTTCTTTACTTCAGTGAAACCGTTCTCTTACTGATCGACGTTCTAACTATCCACTATCCGCAAGACGCAGCTGATAAAGAATCTGGGAAAAAACAGCAGCTTTTTGATAAGTTGTATATGACATAGTAAAGACACAGACACCAGTTAACTAAAGTTTGTCATAATATGTATAATTGCATCTCTAACAGACAAGACGTGAACTGTTTTTGAAAAATTTCCAACTACGCTTAATACAACGATGCGTGGCATTGCGAAAGAAAAAACAAAAAAATCAGTACTTATGTTAAGAACTTTCCTGATAAGAAATTACGTAATGAACATCTGTCAAAAAGTGGCAAAAACTTCAAATATTTGCCGTGCGAAAGCTCTAAATGGTTACAGGCAAGTGAAACATAAAACAGACTCAGTATTAAAAAATACCCTAACTTGAAGATCTATAATATAAAACCAAACAACCTACAACCTTGATTGACCAATCAAATGAACCGTTGAACCGTGAAGTCAGTTTACTGTACATTTATAAATGTTCAATGTGACCACCACGAGCGGCCCAAACCACACCTACGCGATAATCAAGCTCGTTACACGCTTTTGTCAGAATGTCCGGTGTTACAGTTTGGATGGCGTCCGTAATTCTCGTTCTGAGGTCGTCAATGTAAGCGCTCAATGGTGGACGAAACACTTCATTCTTTATGTAACCTTATAGAAAAAAGTCGACCGGGGTAAGATCCGGACATCTCGGGGGCCAGTGATGAAGAGCCTAGTCACCAACTGCTCCTGGACAAATCCAGCATTGCGGCAACGTTTCGTTCCGGTATCCGAAAACAGCTATGTGCCAACGGGATGGCGCACCATAAAGGAAAAACCAGACCACCCCCTTCACATTAACGTGTCGAATGCGAGCTCGCTACTCCCTCACCACCTCCCACGAGAGTTACGAACGCCATCCAAACCGTAACACCAGACATACTGACAAGAGCGTGGAACGAGTTTGATAATTGCGAAGACGTCGTTCGGGCCGCTCATGGTGGTCACATTGAACATTTGTGAATGTATGATTAAGAAACTTCACGGTTCTACGGTTCATTTGATTGGTCAATCAAGGTTGTAGGTGGTTTGGTTTTGATATTATGGACCTACCATTTTGGGATATTCTTTTATACTCAACTTGTATTAATGTTTGGTTAGAATTGTGTAATTCAATTAATTCAGATCTTAGTTTGATTTCCTTGATTTCTCACCTTCAGCACAGCTTGGAACTACGAAAAAGCAACTTTACCAAAGCATAATTTTCTTAAACTAATATAACTACTTAAAACGGTCAAGGAAGATGGGCGGTACAAAATCCTATGTTATATACAGACGAGAAATAACAAATACCTAAAGATAAATATTCAAGTTGTCAAAAATCACNGGCGGCTGTACCAGACTGGAGTATAACACGTGCTCAGCTGATGTCTGGAGTAATCACTGTCAGTAGCAGTTAGTCACGAGCTGAGACTGAGAGGTGCGGGCGGCTGTACCATACTGGAGTATAACACGTGCTCAGCTGATGTCTGGAGTGTAGCAGTTAGTCACGAGCTAAGACTGAGACGTGCGGGTGGATGTAACAGACTGGAGTATAACACGTGCTCAGCTGATGTCTGGAGTTAGTCACGAGCTGAGACTGGGAGGTGCGGGCGGCTGTAACAGACTGGAGTATAAAACGTGCTCAGCTAATGTCTGGAGTGTAGCAGTTAGTCACGAGCTGAGACTGGGAGGTGCAGGCGGCTGTAACAGACTGGAGTATAACACGTGCTCAGCTGATGTCTGGAGTAATCACTGTCAGTAGCAGTTAGTCACGAGCTGAGACTGAGAGGTGCGGGCGGCTGTACCATACTGGAGTATAACACGTGCTCAGCTGATGTCTGGAGTGTAGCAGTTAGTCACGAGCTAAGACTGAGACGTGCGGGTGGATGTAACAGACTGGAGTATAACACGTGCTCAGCTGATGTCTGGAGTTAGTCACGAGCTGAGACTGGGAGGTGCGGGCGGCTGTAACAGACTGGAGTATAAAACGTGCTCAGCTAATGTCTGGAGTGTAGCAGTTAGTCACGAGCTGAGACTGGGAGGTGCAGGCGGCTGTAACAGACTGGAGTATAACACGTGCTCAGCTGATGTCTGGAGTAATCACTGTCAGTAGCAGTTAGTCACGAGCTGAGACTGGGACGTGCTGAATCAACAGCGGAAAGATAAGGCGCACCACGCATTTGTCTCAGCTGCAAGGCGGATTATTGACACAAAAACAAGGGACGCAATGTGGAATCCATGTCGGATATGGTGAAGTGGCCACGANCTGCAAGGCGGATTATTGACACAAAAACAAGGGACGCAATGTGGAATCCATGTCGGATATGGTGAAGTGGCCACGAGTGCCTGGCAAGGAAATAACTCTGTTGTTGTACGTATACGTTGGAGAGTAGGTGATATTATCATTGCTTCACCCCAAGTTTACATTATTCGTCGTATCCATTAATTTTCACATTATTAGGAAGAGGGAGACTCAATATTTTGTCTATGAAGGAAATACAGGCTAATAAATTTTTCCTTCCTGTATTTGTATGTGTAGAGAATGAATTTACCCATTGAAATCTTTCATTAAGTACGTCAAATTTCACGAAACTCACATATGGNTTGTATGTGTAGAGAATGAATTTACCCATTGAAATCTTTCATTAAGTACGTCAAATTTCACGAAACTCACATATGGTATTACGTGAAAACAACCGAGTACTCTTATCTTGGACAAATCCGGATTTTAATATATTAAAAATTACCTTTAACGTAATTTTTTGAGTGCAAAGTCATATCTTAGGAACCATTCAACCAGTTTATGTTAACCTTTAATACTGTCAACACTTATCTCAAGAAAATGTGTTCTTGTTTTATTCCGCCATTTTGAAATATAACTCCTCCTTGGGAAATTATATTTGTACGTCATATATCTTTAAATACTCAAACGATTGCCACGAAAACTGACCCACAAGCGGTTCTATGGTATGTTAGTCAGATTAATATGATTGTGAATATAAGCAACTTGTTTTCGAAATGGTAAACATAGTTTTTTAGTTTAGTGTGCCATATGTACAGAAACTTCCGGTCAATTTCAACCAAACATATTATTTGTGGAGCAGCTAAGCGAGCATTGAGCCCACGNATATGTACAGAAACTTCCGGTCAATTTCAACCAAACATATTATTTGTGGAGCAGCTAAGCGAGCATTGAGCCCACGAATTCGTTTCCACTTTAGACCACCGTTTTGTATAATAGCTTCCCCATGAAATTGAATATACTCTATGACATTTCTAGGACTTCATAAATAAGTCGCAAGAAGTTTGACATAAAAGTAGGTTACCATTACCAGCAGATTAACACATTTTAAATTAATTAGGGATTTCTTTAGAAAATTGCTCATTCGCTGCACTTAGAGTTGCATAGTTAATTTCTTAAACTATGAAGCCTAATTACTCCCATCTTCACTGTAATTAAATTTATCGTAAACTTCGTAAACTGTAAGGAAGTTTTTAACCTATACAGTGTATGGAAATATTATTGCATGTCGCGCTGAAAATATAGGAATGTTTAGTATTGCTATATGCAAAGTTGGGAAATTCACTACGGATTTGAATATTTCCTGAGACACTGTAGAAACGTGGTCATGCATGAATGGGGAAATAATTTACCATTCGGGATTTGTCACTGTACTTATACACTGATATCGTAAATTTACAAATAATACTCCGAGTATTGGTATGCCAACAGTTCTTATTTTTTGCGCAAAAATACTCTATAATCTCTTTAATATGCGATGCTGAAGGATAATGTTTCTTGAAGAAATTGATGTAAAACCACGAGTCCACGAGCTCCTTGTGCCCACTCTGACCGCCACAGTCACATCAACTGCACCAACTACATCAGGCCAAGAGTTTGTAGTGCAGGTCGAAAAGAACGGAACTTGCATCTTCTTGCAGACAAGGATTATGTAACTCATGATACAGCCCTACTCATTTATTACAAGAGGTTACTCTCTTAGCAAATAAGTAGGCGATCCGAAACTGTGTTTACCCCAAAAGCACAGCTGTTAGGAGCACAGGCAATTGGTCTTTATTTCATAGCAGCTCGCACAGCGCAGCGACATACGACGGGACACACCACCAAGTGGCGTCGGACTGGCCTGTAGACCGAAGCTGAAGTGCTAAATGCCTCAAAGTGAAACCAATAGTGCACAGCATTTCTCCAAACACATCAAACAATGTCACCTCGTTCACAGCTAGAGTCAGGGGTGTGTTTTATTGTATTAAGAGTAATCGAGCATGGCAACCCATACCTCTTTACTCGTCCATCCCTTCAGGAGACAGCCACCTGACAACACTGTAGTCAGTGAAATACAAACGTATTACCAAAAGTGAAATAAAAACACTTTTTACGAAAAAGTGTTTTAGTGTATTTAATGTTTAGTTCTAAAAAAACAATTATGCTTCAAAAAAGGGAGATTGCCTATAAAGTACTCCATCTTTGTAACATGTCATTTCGTGCGGTGCCACTCCCCATAAACTTCACAACATCAACCTTAACACACATTTTCTAATCAACAGGGGTGTCACTAATGCATTTTTTCATTCATTTATAAAATTTTTCATTATTGCCATAATATTACATATGGTTCAGGTCATGTTTTTCCATTCGGCGTTTGACGTCGGTTCTCGTCACTCGTGACTGAAGCCGATGTCACTCTGCCAGATCGACTCAGCACTCGGACCAGAATGGNTGACGTCGGTTCTCGTCACTCGTGACTGAAGCCGATGTCACTCTGCCAGATCGACTCAGCACTCGGACCAGAATGGCGGCGTTAACCACCCGCTCCACGAGCCCCCTCGGTACCATAATATAGACTGTTATTACTTAATTATAATAGTTAATGAATTAACAGGAAAATTGGTCTTCTTTCTTTGCGTATCGAGGGGAGAACCACCCGCACTCTCACCAGAGAGCTTAACGCTACCGCATATCCGCATAACACCGTGCTCATTTTCACACTTAGGTCAGCAGCATACCGTAATTGCTGGGTCCGTTTTCCTTCATTATTCTCATGTAATCAAGCACAGTGAATGAACAGCTTTACAACGTTCAATGTGCGTTGATTATTGTCCTCCGGGACGAGTAGGGCACTACACCCTTTGTAGTACCTCCCGAAATTTATAGTATAATCAGGCGTACGNGTCCTCCGGGACGAGTAGGGCACTACACCCTTTGTAGTACCTCCCGAAATTTATAGTATAATCAGGCGTACGAGACAGCCTACAGTCTCATCATAAGGTGTAAATAGTGTAACAGTAAGTACGTGACATCATCGTCTGCAAACTGACGGAGGACTCCACGGCTCCCTGGACCATCAACCGAACAACCGACATCGTGATTTTTTTCTAACCTACTCTAAAACTAAGTGTTATATGTTAGTCCGCGGTAGGAACGGGATTATTGCATCTCAGGGATAACCCATTACTCTTACAAGGGAAGGCAGAACAGGCAAGGAGACGTGCATCGCGGCAAAGAGGGATTAGGTTCCCATAGTCGAGTTTGGCCATGAAAAACCTCCGTAATGTACTTATAGTTAAACTTTATCTAGAAGAGAAAGGGAAAAACCGGCACAGACACCGTAAAAACTCTTTCAACAGGAAATAATTAAAAATTGTTTCATGTATTATGAGAAAATGCTACAGGAGAAAGATAGGTGGGTACCGTGCTCTTTATTATTGGGAGAGGAGATACTAGTAGAGAGGTGGCGGGGCATCTTTCTTTGTTTGGCGCTGGTTTAACCAGAGTGATGTGGTATATCACTCTGGTGGGGGGAGTGTGCTATTGTGCTACTCCCCCCTGAATCCCCAGTGGATCCTGAAAACTTAAAGAAGAAGATGACCGACATCACTAACTCTCCAATGGGTTATGGCGCCGGGCAATTCTAAACTCAACCAGCCCTGGGTCACCTCGACCACATCAAAATAATGTAATATTTTTTATAGGCAAGTTATTAAATTTATCCCGTCCTTTTCGCATGAAAACGATACTACTAAAGGCTAAGTAACATTTTTTTGTAAAATTGTTTCTCAATTATTAAATGGCGGTTGAATTCATTAAGTAATTTCTGTATATATCTTCCAATGTTTCAAATATTTTAATACACTTGAATTGTTCAGTTATCTGCGGCAAGCACCGAAGTCGCTAAGTAATAACTTTGATATTGTGTTATTTGGAATAATTGTCACCCAAATATTTTCTTTTTATACGTCTATATTATATTTCAGGAAATACTGTCTCGATAACTATCGAATTTGAAGAAAATCAGTTCTGATAAGATATGTTTAACACACTAAAATGTGTAAGGGAAAAAGGCTAGTCAGTTGTATAGGTATAATGTTCCTGATTTACTTTCTGGCTAACCGATAACCTCACATAATTTCCCATTTTGAATAAAATCGTAAAGGCACGAGTATATACTATCTTCTGTATTCTCTGGCGCAGTCTTACAGTGAAAACTTGTCTTGCGTCACGCCTTCTCGCACTCGTTATCTGGTTTGTTTTGCGCACGCTTCTCTCTCCACTCGTCGTACGTGATTTTCTATCGGATACCCGCACACACATCTAATGAGGTGAGATTCGAACCCATCACTTATTCAGCGAGCACGCTAACTGATTTGACAGGCCAGCTGTGAGTCCTTATTTCCTGACAAACACTTACTAGGATAAATTTTTGAAAAACTTGTTGTCGTGTCCTTTTGTAAGAGAGGAGGGGGGCACACTGNCACATCTAATGAGGTGAGATTCGAACCCATCACTTATTCAGCGAGCACGCTAACTGATTTGACAGGCCAGCTGTGAATCCTTATTTCCTAACAAACACTTACTAGGATAAATTTTTGAAAAACTTGTTGTCGTGTCCTTTTGTAAGAGAGGAGGGGGGCACACTGAATCGCCCAAACTAATGAAAAAAAAAAGAATGTGAATTTAATTTTCACCTANGAATCGCCCAAACTAATGAAAAAAAAAAGAATGTGAATTTAATTTTCACCTACGTACTGGAGCATGTGCAAGAAATATATTTTGCACATACACAACTCTTTCAAACCAGTAAAGCCATTATAAATATACAATATTTCTGATTGTGTTCATGAGCATTTACTTCATACTGTAAATACTAAGAATGTACATTCTACATATGCCAGGTAAGTGTACTGTGTGCCTATTATTATTATGTTAGTTTTTAAATCACATACCGTGTACAACTTGACTAACCCGGTATACTACAAGCCCCGCCGGTTATTCTTGGCGGTAATTAAGTGCTCTGGTCGGCACACCGCCGTAGCACTATTAGCGAAATATCTGACAACCAGACATTCTAGGCAGCTCGAAGCTTAAGCGCTCAAATAANCACCGCCGTAGCACTATTAGCGAAATATCTGACAACCAGACATTCTAGGCAGCTCGAAGCTTAAGCGCTCAAATAAGTCACTTTGGAAATTTTATCTATAAAATCAAAATAACTCAAGTGTTTATGAAACATTTATTTAGTCTGTNCAAATAAGTCACTTTGGAAATTTTATCTATAAAATCAAAATAACTCAAGTGTTTATGAAACATTTATTTAGTCTGTTTGCTATATTCTCTGTTAATTCGGGTCTGTAATTTAAACACATTAATTGGAGGTTTNGAAACATTTATTTAGTCTGTTTGCTATATTCTCTGTTAATTCGGGTCTGTAATTTAAACACATTAATTGGAGGTTTCACTTTAGATTTAAATTGTCATGGCAAACCATTATACAGAGCACAAGTGTTTTGGGGAACATCGATTTTCAGGTATTGTTTTAATGAAAGGGATATTACAAATATTGTTGAATAAACAATGCAATTTATCACCGCTCGCCTGGTGATAATTCGATCCATCTCGAAGCGTGAATCGAAGTTTATAAGCTCAAAGTCCTTAAAGAAGAATTTCGAGCCCAGTGTCGTATGGAGGACACGTCAATGTAACAGAAGAACAAATCACTGCCAACTGTCACCACCAGGTTGTGTCGAGCAGTAGGCTAAGCCACGGCGCGAGAGCTCGCTAGTCAGTGCAAGTTTGCATGTTAGGACGAGTGTTCACTAACATTCATCAGCCCACATACAATATGACAACTGTATGCGACGTGTAACTCGACTGCATGCAGGCTGTAGGGGTATTGTTTGTCAGCTGTTTAAAGATGGAAAACACGGCTAGGTGTATGCTCAATTCAAAGAATGTCACATACGCGTGACGCTACACGTAAAGAATATAAAGACAGAAATAAAATAATTTGATGTTATTACGTGAGTGAGTGAAGAGATCTGGGCGGCTGATGAGGACCAAGCGAATTGAGTATGGGGCAGTGCCGGAATGCAAGAGCGGGAGATTTTCGATAAACATGCCAAATAGGGTCATCATCCGGCACACGTGCCAAAATCCGGAAATCGAACCCGGTTCGCCGATGTGAGAGGCGAGTAGTCCAACCACTACACTACCATGGCCCCGATATTATTGCTTAACTCGCGAAGTTGTATAGTGTGAGTCCCACAGAGACAGACACAGTGAGACGTGTTTGTAGGGGAAGAGGAGAAGCACGACTAAAGTGTGGACGATGGGCATTTTGGCGCAACAGACGACCGCACGCAAGTCCAGACGAGACACCTGGCCACGGGCTGACGTTTAGGCGGCTCTTAGCAGCGAGATATCGAGAGCCGCTGCTCCTCAGTAGAGCAGGAATGCAAGGGAGAGGGAGAAGGAAGAACCCCGAGAAAAGCGTCGTTTACCCGCGGGCATATGCACGCTAGTGAGTACTCGCTCCTGATGTTGTGCTGTGTGACTCAGGTAGACTGGTGCACTAGGCGCTGGACCACGTGCAGATCAAGACAGGAAGTTGTTTGTGTACAGCACCCAGAGACAGAACCTGCACTTCGCCTGTGGGACGGCAACAAGTCACCTTTCCCTGCGTGTTTCCCGGTAGAACTGCGGTGCAACAACAAGCAACACGACACTGCTCCACACTCTCTCATACCACTTGCTCATTACGTGCGCATAATTCTCACGCTAATCACCACTGTTTTATCTNACTTGCTCATTACGTGCGCATAATTCTCACGCTAATCACCACTGTTTTATCTAGGACGAATGGAACATTTAACCTCCGTTTTGCGCACACTGCGTTCATCAGAATTCCTTAAGTAAGCCACCAGAACTTTTCAGTTACTTTGGCTGTGTTTTAGAATCCGTAGCTTCCTCGTAGTCGCATATTGTAGCCGAAGTTCTTATCTCTCTACCCTGACCTCCCCCCTCCCCATCCACTTTGCTACTTCTTGTCTGCACGTANTGCACACTGCGTTCATCAGAATTCCTTAAGTAAGCCACCAGAAGTTTTCAGTTACTTTGGCTGTGTTTTAGAATCCGTAGCTTCCTCGTAGTCGCATACTGTAGCCGAAGTTCTTATCTCTCTACCCTGACGTCCCCCCTCCCCCATCCACTTTGCTACTTCTTGTCTGCACGTAGCGCCCTTGTGAGATTTAGGTGCAGTCATCACAGTCGATATTACTTCCAAATCTCACATCCATGTGTGTCCTCATATACATACTTCATTTATATTGACGTTAATAGAGATTAAGTATTTCCTTCAGGTTTCTGTCTTACCTGCAATGAAAACTTTTTCTAATTTTACATATTGTATAAATGGAAACTGTTTTAGGATTACCCATTCTTTGTGACATTATTTTCCCACGTGTGTTTGAGAACACTCATTAACTGATATATTAAACAGAGTGAGAATGATTATCAAAAAGGTCCATTCGGATTACTCCCGTGCTTTAAACAAGACTCACTGGCACAGGAAGGCTGGTAGTAATTAGGCAAGAGTCAACGAAAACATGGTAGATAATGCTACGACCAACGTATGGAAAATGTCAACAGTTACAAATGATTCGATACACAAAAAAAATGTACACGTCATACTCCGATGCAGTGAGGGACAGCTAGTGTCATACTCTCTCTTCTGCAGCGACACATCCTTATTTATAAGCATTGTCTTTTCTTATTTTATTGGTTAAAATCAATACTTATTGTATAGTTGGTTTGAAATACATTTATCAATTAAATATTAATTATAAAAAAAATGGTTTTAAACCAACAAAACTTAAAATAATAATTTCAAACATCGGAATAAGATAAGACTATGCGCAAACCCAAGGATGAGTCATAAGGGAAACTATATGACACTAGTAGTATCTCATGTCATCGGAATATAACGTGTTTGTGTTTCTTCTTTTAATAATAAAAGCGGTATTTGGAACAAATGGTAGATTAAATAAATAAGTTATAAATACAGTTACTCTGAAATACCATTATTTTAAAAATAATGTAACACATGTATTGGCAGCCATATGTGCGATAAAGTTCAAAACTTAACTTTTTGAGCAATGTTTCACAGAAAAATTTCAGATTAAAAAAAAATAATTCCGATGACTGACTTAGCTGAATGCAGAAATAATCCCGTCTGCAGAGATAGAAAAATGCATTCGACAAAAGCGAAAACAGATATTGCCCCCAGCAGGGAAAGGTGAGGCGATAAGCAGAAAAGGTTAGCTCAACACGTGCAGAAACGACAAGGCTAGCAACGTGCATACAAAGTTAGGATGGCACACGGAGAAATCATTCACCTTAAGTCCTGCAGAAAGTATAAAGCCGACACATGTGCCCTCAATAAAATACATTTAANCACGGAGAAATCATTCACCTTAAGTCCTGCAGAAAGTATAAAGCCGACACATGTGCCCTCAATAAAATACATTTAAAACCCAAAATAAATAACTGAGAGATAATAACTGGTGCGCGAACTTGAAACAGCTGTACAGCTGAAGCTGTATTTATNAACCCAAAATAAATAACTGAGAGATAATAACTGGTGCGCGAACTTGAAACAGCTGTACAGCTGAAGCTGTATTTATCATAGAGGAAAACAGACGAGAAACGTAAGTGGCGAACTACATGTTCAACCAGCAAACAAAATAAACAGAAGGAGTTCACAGCTAACACATTTCTTCTAAGTGTACTTTTACTAACTACATGATGACAAGCATACTACAACGTAATAAATGCACTGCGAGGTCAAACATGACATCGCGGCCACAGCGCAGCATTGACTCTGCATGCTGGCCACACACTGAGGTGAAAAATGTTTGACCAGAGCTACGTGAAGGATTCTGAGGTGGCAAACAGAAGACGAACGGAAGTATTGNACTGAGGTGAAAAATGTTTGACCAGAGCTACGTGAAGGATTCTGAGGTGGCAAACAGAAGACGAACGGAAGTATTGCATTCTCAATGAAGAATGTCGCAGGATGTCAAGAAGAGACGAATGGCGTCCAGACATACCATGGCGAGGGGAAAGTCACGTGANAATGAAGAATGTCGCAGGATGTCAAGAAGAGACGAATGGCGTCCAGACATACCATGGCGAGGGGAAAGTCACGTGAACAGAAGCCCATTTGTTGTGGTAAAATCATGTGCTAACTGGCTGGATATGACAAGAAAAGGGCAAGAACTGCAAGCGGCGGGGAAACGATTGAAGGTGAGCTTCAGAAGGTAACAACCGGAGAATTCGCAACGTTGCAATGCACATCCGACCGACAGAGAAACAATAGCACGAAACATCAGTCAGCAGGCTTCTAACGGGATTATAAGCATAGCTTTCAATACACNACCGACAGAGAAACAATAGCACGAAACATCAGTCAGCAGGCTTCTAACGGGATTATAAGCATAGCTTTCAATACACCTAAGGAACTGAATGAAAACCAAAACAAGGAGAAAAATATTTATAAACTGTACAAATAATGACAACGATTAAATATACANAGGAACTGAATGAAAACCAAAACAAGGAGAAAAATATTTATAAACTGTACAAATAATGACAACGATTAAATATACATAAACAACTTCTTGTACAAAATTTAGTAAAGAAAATCAAAATATATAAAACAATTGACATAATGAGATATGTAAGATAAATATAANTCTTGTACAAAATTTAGTAAAGAAAATCAAAATATATAAAACAATTGACATAATGAGATATGTAAGATAAATATAAAACTTATATAACTCAATAAAAATTTAAAAAATCTTAGATTGTTCAAAAAGAGACTAAAATCAATATTTACTATATTATTTAAAAAAGAAAAGGTAAATATATTTAAATAATACTACACACAATAGTTTTTCNAAAATCAATATTTACTATATTATTTAAAAAAGAAAAGGTAAATATATTTAAATAATACTACACACAATAGTTTTTCACCAATTTAAGTATTGAAAGTTAGGTCTCAAAAATGTTAAAGTCAGTGCAATTACAGCGCAATGCCAGTGGCGTGTTTTTAAATGGGACAGTGGATTCCACATAAAACCATATACTTAGCATAAATTATGCGCTTAACTTATTATTTAAGTAATGCCAATACACAACTTGCACCATATTTCAACATTACGCATGTNTAAATTATGCGCTTAACTTATTATTTAAGTAATGCCAATACACAACTTGCACCATATTTCAACATTACGCATGTGATGATAATTAACTGAAAATTTGTTGCAGTATATCACAGCAAAACCATTTAATTGCCAGTCTTTAACAATATATTTATTTTTTATTAATGTGATCTCCAATTAAGAACATGGTAATATGCCACAGACGACCGAGTTTCATGTTGACAGGAGACAAATGTTGTACATATTTTTTATATTGAAGCTTAGAGTTCGGATAAAGTTGGCCGAAGGGCATGTTACCGAGCGAAGAGCAGGAGACTGTTTGGCGCCGTGAGGTTGTCGCACTGCACCAAGCGCTGGTNAAAAAAAAAGGTAAATATATTTAAATAATACTACACACAATAGTTTTTCACCGATTTAAGTATTGAAAGTTAGGTCTCAAAAATGTTAAAGTCAGTGCAATTACAGCTCAATGCCAGTGGCGTGTTTTTAAATGGGACAGTGGATTCCACATAACACCATATACTTAGCATAAATTATGCGCTTAACTTATTATTTAAGTAATGCCAATACACAACTTGCACCATATTTCAACATTACGCATGTGAAGATAATTAACTGAAAATTAGTTGTAGTATATCAAAGCAAAACCATTTAATTGCCAGTCTTTAACAATATATTTATATTTTATTAATGTGATCTCCAATTAAGAACATGGTAATATGCCACAGACGACCGAGTTTCATGTTGACAGGAGACAAATCTTGTACATATTTTTTATATTGAAGCTTAGAGTTAGGATAAAGTTGGCTGAAGGGCATGTTACCGAGCGAAGAGCAGGAGACTGTTTGGCGCCGTGAGGTTGTCGCACTGCACCAAGCGCTGGTGCTTGCAAGACTGACACATCACAGCCGCCACATCTGCTGCACTCACCTGGTGCTCGCTACGCAGCCTGATCCTTGCAGGAGTTCTTGGCTGCTGTATCACCTGAGGTGTTGGACGAGGCCACAGACAGTGCTGCTGCAGCCTCCTGGCAGCCGTTAGTCTTCTCCTGCGACTTGCATTCTGTCATCCGCGCGTTAGTTTCAGCGGCGACCAGACCAGCATCCCAGCGCGTGATTGTGACTGAAGACCAGCTCAGTCTCCGCCCANCGCGTTAGTTTCAGCGGCGACCAGACCAGCATCCCAGCGCGTGATTGTGACTGAAGACCAGCTCAGTCTCCGCCCACCACACTTCACACCTCACACCATGAGCCACACTTTCCCTATCCATGATGCAGGAAAAACTTAACAACTCACTTCAANCCACACTTCACACCTCACACCATGAGCCACACTTTCCCTATCCATGATGCAGGAAAAACTTAACAACTCACTTCAACTCCAATATGAGTGCTTTTATACGGTTTCGTAGATGTCAGTGGTTTAAAATACGCACACAAGACTTCAGAAACTGCGTAAGTANATGAGTGCTTTTATACGGTTTCGTAGATGTCAGTGGTTTAAAATACGCACACAAGACTTCAGAAACTGCGTAAGTATTGATCTCCCAGCTATATTTTTAACATAAAATATTCGGGATACTGGTATATGTAAAATTATATACACCTCAAAACGACACCTCTTTTGTTCCACCTTATTTTAAGGGAAAAATAAAACGGTTTACGAATATTTTGCATGGAGGTATATGACTCTGCAGAAGGACTCTTTGTGTCTTTTTGAGAGCAAGAAGTTTAATTTTCTCCTGAGAGCACAAACGTATTTTTTCATCCGGTGATGGGAATTGTGTGTGTATTTTAAGGAGGGCAGGGGACGTGGTTGCGGCAACAAAATAAACATTCTCTCGTTGGAGCTGGAATGCCGTCTTTGCAGTCACTGCTAACAGCGACTTTACTCAGGTGTCATATATGTACTATTTGAGCCGCAACAGATCTGNCACTGCTAACAGCGACTTTACTCAGGTGTCATATATGTACTATTTGAGCCGCAACAGATCTGGTGAATGCGTGTGTTATCATTTGTAAACAGACTTATCTTCAAAATATTAAGTGCGAATAATTTTTTNAACAGATCTGGTGAATGCGTGTGTTATCATTTGTAAACAGACTTATCTTCAAAATATTAAGTGCGAATAATTTTTTTCCACCTAATTACGAGTAACGTGATACTCCTTCAATGTCTCGTACTTGACTCAGCTATAAACCTGGCACATTCAGGAAAAGTGAGAGATATCAAGCGGCTCTTACCAGCTTTATTAAGCGTAGATTAGAGTGAAGTGAAGCACGGATTGAGTANAAAGTGAGAGATATCAAGCGGCTCTTACCAGCTTTATTAAGCGTAGATTAGAGTGAAGTGAAGCACGGATTGAGTAGCGCGGAATGCGATGATGTGGAAAACGGATGTGCCGAGAGAAAACACACCGGGCAATGGCAATATCCGTCATGTTTTCCACATGCNGCGATGATGTGGAAAACGGATGTGCCGAGAGAAAACACACCGGGCAATGGCAATATCCGTCATGTTTTCCACATGCGCCAGGAGTCGAACCCGGTCGGGGGAGGCGAGTGCAGATACTACGATCGCCTCGAAAATTCGGGGAAACACGTAACATGGTGTAATGACTTTCAATATTGCCAGGATCGGATGGATAAATGAACTTCATTCTTGTACACAGTGATGGATCTCCACNGTGTAATGACTTTCAATATTGCCAGGATCGGATGGATAAATGAACTTCATTCTTGTACACAGTGATGGATCTCCACTGTCTGTCCGGAGTAAAATGAGACATCTGCCAGTCACACGGCACTCCGCTGTAAAGTCGCTTGCACAGTGTAACATGTTCACTAAATCACTGTCGTAGTACTTTAAATGCATTAGTATAAGGGACAGTCGATGCTGGTTTAACTATCAGTATGTGTTGTAAATTGTGGGTAATGATTGTTCTTTGTGTTTTTCTGGTAGGCCCTATCTCCAGTAATTGGAAAATACGCTCGAATGTCTTATGAGATGCGTGTATACTGATATTGCTAATACTTTTAAAGATAATAATTAGTTACAATTATGAATGAACAGGAATTGCTGCCGTTTTAAAAATTAACAACATCATTTTTTTCCTTAAAATACGTAAATAAAGAAACCAACTTGCAAGTAACCGTGAATGTACTATTAAAGGTCGTACTTCTGCAGCTAAGAGTGGTAATGTGCCAAATTATGTGCAGGCTCTAGGCATAAATTATTGATAGTTAATTGGATGTTTCTTGGCTGGTGGTTACATGCAAATGTCATAAACCTGTTGAGTAGATCCGGTTTATAGTTGCNGTTAATTGGATGTTTCTTGGCTGGTGGTTACATGCAAATGTCATAAACCTGTTGAGTAGATCCGGTTTATAGTTGCCTGTTCAGACCGCTTTCTATTGAACGCGGGAACGTCTTGAAGCACATTTTTATACTTTTCTGCCTTAACATGTAAGCGTCACCACAAAGTTTGTACCTGGCGATACTGTGGTTGCCGAGCCACAACTATCTGATTTTCTGTATTACCAGAAATAGTTTTAGAAACATTTGCCAAGCTCCCGAGAAGACAGATTTCTTCACATTCGTACGAAGTATTTAAGTATTAAACGTCTCAACAAAAAAATTTGCTTGCTNCCCGAGAAGACAGATTTCTTCACGTTCGTACGAAGTATTTAAGTATTAAACGTCTCAACAAAAAAATTTGCTTGCTATATTAAATGGAATTTTCAATTTTTATTATTTCTTATCTAGGCTCGCTTTATCCTCNAACAAAAAAATTTGCTTGCTATATTAAATGGAATTTTCAATTTTTATTATTTCTTATCTAGGCTCGCTTTATCCTCAAGGATTTTTAAATTGTAACTCCACTTTTCTCTAATGCAGAAAGTTTATTAATAAAATTTGTTCACAGTAAAATGAGCACTTTTTAAGTCAATATTTAGAANAAAGTTTATTAATAAAATTTGTTCACAGTAAAATGAGCACTTTTTAAGTCAATATTTAGAAGAAAACCGCAGTCCATAACTGCACATCAGCTGCATTGCACGCCGGCGTGCGAGCTGCGAGTCCAGTTAGCAGCGCACTGAGGAAAACATTACTAAGTCTTGNTCAGCTGCATTGCACGCCGGCGTGCGAGCTGCGAGTCCAGTTAGCAGCGCACTGAGGAAAACATTACTAAGTCTTGTTGACGTTTTATTGCTAATGTAATGTTTACATTTATAACTATTATTGCCAGAAAAATTAAGTTTTTGTGTTTATCTCGGGAAACTATTAACTGGTACCCACCAAATTCAGGCAACAATTTGTACTACTGTAGACCATCTAAATTTATATGACTTAACGAGGTATGCAATCACATATTTTAAAATCACAGTAATGCAAATATTTTATGTCAGTATACCACATATCCCAAAATATTTCAACAGTGTCTATGACAAACAGAATGTGCCAAAAATCTCCTGAAAAACTAATACTTTCGACTATTACTACCGAAGTAGATGCTCTAGACTCCACCTCCGTTATGTGAGTTGCACGCCAGNAAAACTAATACTTTCGACTATTACTACCGAAGTAGATGCTCTAGACTCCACCTCCGTTATGTGAGTTGCACGCCAGGTTACGGTACGAGGCCGTCTGTAATCGAGTCCCAGGTACCAGGAAAAGCACGGGTGTATTTGTAACTGTCTCACTTGTAAAGCGATATCCCGGTAAAAGAGACGTCATGGCCCACCTACCATCTAACCATTTCAAAATAATTTGCATCCCTGTCTCTGAAAGTAGGCTCATTAACTACATCGATAACATCTTGTTTTCATCAGCCATAGTTTTTAATATTTTTAATTTATTTAAATTTTTTTAACACCTATCAGAAATTCTCCCTAAAGCTTATTTCTTTCTTTGCAAAATTTTTTTACTAAGTTGTCTTGACCGTACTGGGTCGTAAGCAGCTCTGGTTCATAAAATATACCCTTGATGAACTCACTTTCCAAATATTTTATTCTGTATGTTTTGGGGTGCGTGTACAATCCATCACATAACTTAAATACTTCAGTGGACAATTTGGCGTATATCCCTTTTCAAACAAACCTTTACTTCTACTTATACGAACTTTATCTCCTATAGCAAACCTTGCTTTATCCATTTTTCTTTCTCCACCATGCATGTTGATTAGAATAGACGTTTCATTCTTTGCACCTACATTGGCAGGCTTCATCTCGATTGTGCTGTGAACAGTGTTAGTGTATTCACTTATTCATTTGGGCAATATATCCACCCATTTATAGCTTCTCTACACAGTAAATATCNAACAGTGTTAGTGTATTCACTTATTCATTTGGGCAATATATCCACCCATTTATAGCTTCTCTACACAGTAAATATCTTACACATTTTCTCCTTCAATGTTCTATTAAATGGAAGGGGTTTGTTTGTTAGATTTCATAAATAGTTTTGTAATCAAAAATAGTTTTGTAAAATAAATTTTTAAAATATTCTTTCTACAGCAAAGGCTTTCTTTCAGCTGAATGTTGAATTGTGTGTTCTGTTGTTATTGAATATTAATGTCTTAAATGATTTATTGTAAAATTCTTTCCATTCGTCTGATTGTAAATCTATATGACTGCGGCCATTCAAAAGAGTTTTGACCGCTAACGTAACATTTTCACCTGTTTTATCTTTGACAGGTATTGTCCATGCATACTTGNATTCAAAATAGTTTTGACCGCTAACGTAACATTTTCACCTGTTTTATCTTTGACAGGTATTGTCCATGCATACTTGGAAAACACATCTATCAAGGTCAGTATACACTTAAACCCCTTGTTAAATCTGTGCATACCTATTAATGACCCAGAGTNGAAAACACATCTATCAAGGTCAGTATACACTTAAACCCCTTGTTAAATCTGTGCATACCTATTAATGACCCAGAGTCCATCTCAACCAACTCAGCCTGCCAGAGATCGTCGATGCCAAAAGATAGAACAGCCCTCCTGGGGAAATGTTTTCACATTAGTTTGACGCTACGCCACTGTGGAAGACAGGGTGGCATGTAGGTTCGTAGTTAATTCCTCCAAGCACAGACTATAATGTGNTGACGCTACGCCACTGTGGAAGACAGGGTGGCATGTAGGTTCGTAGTTAATTCCTCCAAGCACAGACTATAATGTGTCTTGAAGGTTAAGGGTATTGCAATAAAGTAGTCTTATGGTGTTTCATTTGGAAGGATAGTTATATTGTCTCGAGGNAATGCTAACGTAACATTTTCACCTGTTTTATCTTTGACAGGTATTGTCCATGCATACTTGAAAAACACATCTATCATGGTCAGTATACACTTAAACCCCTTGTTGAATCTGTGTATACCTTTTAATGATCCAGAGTCCATCTCAACCAAGTCAGCCTGCCAGAGATCGACGATGCCAAAAGATAGAACAGCCCTCCTGGGGAAATGTTTTCGCATTAGTTTGACGCTATGCCACTGTGGAAGACAGGGTGGCGGGTAGGTTCGTAGTTAATTCCTCCAAGCACAGACTNCATTAGTTTGACGCTATGCCACTGTGGAAGACAGGGTGGCGGGTAGGTTCGTAGTTAATTCCTCCAAGCACAGACTGTAATGTGCCTTGAAGGTTAAGGGTATTGCAATAAAGTAGTCTTATGGTGTATAATTTGGAAGGATAGTTATATTGTCTCGAGGTTAACACAAACAATCTACAGAAACACTTCCGAGGTGTGGTACTCTAATAATTTGGCTACTCGGATTAACTGCGGATGACTTCGTGATGGAGGGGGGGCTTCTCTGGACGGTGATTGTATACTTAACTCTGCTGATATGCTGTCCGCTTTGGTTGTGCTCCATCGAAGTGGGCGGCCTTTGGCAAAGGCCCGCTGGGTGTCGTCGTCTCCCCTAGACTGCTCTACTGACGTNTGCTCCATCGAAGTGGGCGGCCTTTGGCAAAGGCCCGCTGGGTGTCGTCGTCTCCCCTAGACTGCTCTACTGACGTTCTGAGGTAATGTTGTGGCCTGGAGTCCAACTCCCGGCCTCTCGACTGACTGACTCACTCTCCGCGTGGTACTCTAGAACTGCCTGATTCCTCGAACTGACGTCTCTGGGTGGTAATAATTGACTGACCCCTCTTCTCTTGTAAAGGGCTTATATGGTCGCCAGCCTCCCCCCTTAAGTGTCGGCATGTGTCTCTATTATTGGGGAGGGGGCGTGAGGTGGTATAAAGCAGAATAATGCCTTTCAAAACACATGCCCTGGTTCCTGAAGGTTGGGGGGGAAGTGGCACTTTGCTCCTAGCTTGCTCTAGCAACTATTACTCGGTGCGTTTCCACATTGCCCTGTGATTAGCTAAGAGGGGGGGGGGTGTTCACAGCACCATTATCCAGCTTGTAAGCTGTTTCTTCCGCGGTGTGTGTTTTCTGAATTTAGGCAAACTGTGTTTCTCTATCTCATGAAACCTCTGCGCTCAACATATCTCACGGGCTTGCTAGAGGCGTAGTGGGTGGGAGGGTGGCATGGAGGCCTAAGCAACAGGATACGAGTAACTGAGATCTGCCACCTGCCTCGTGACACGTGTCAACTGAGAGGCGCTCGCAAAGGTGGTCAGGAAGGCTTCTATTCCAAAAGGCGACACACGTCGAACTATAGTCATATCCTAACAGATACAAATGCAGTTTTTCAAAAGAATGACCCCAACTCGGGAACACCAAAATNGAAGTAATATTCAACAATGACCGACTTACTGTAAAAGATCGAACATACATTGGAACTGATGGTTTGCTGAAACTGCTAACTCGTAAGGATGTATCAGAAAGTGACTACACTGCAACTGACTATGAAAACTATAGTCATATCCTAACAGATACAAATGCAGTTTTTCAAAAGAATGACCCCAACTCGGGAACACCAAAATCAAAAAAGGGCGATAAATGGAAAACTATCGTTTGACCAGTGTACCATTACTATTTCTTTTCGGCAATGAGAGGAGCATGAGGAACAGGTATTAAGATGTATACAGGCTATCCCAATGAGTGCATATGAATGGATTATGTTAGGAAGCTCATTGGTTGGCTTCTCGTTATTTATGGCGAAGAGAATGCTGGAAATGATAACTATTACCATGAGAAGGACGGAATAATGGATATGCTCATCAGCAAGTTTACTGACTTTGTTGTGAATAATCCAAAATATATACCATACCTGATACGAGTGGTAAACACAATATCTCCTTCTTTCTGAGAGTCGGAGCATCATGGAAAAGGATTAGTCAGTCACATAATAAATGCACTACCTTTTGAGTTGCATGCACCAGGCTATAAATTCCTAGGCCCAGGTACCAGACTAAAAGNCTACCTTTTGAGTTGCATGCACCAGGCTATAAATTCCTAGGCCCAGGTACCAGACTAAAAGAGAGACTTGAGAGAGATGATAAACCTGTTAATCCATTAGATGAAGCTGNGGCCCAGGTACCAGACTAAAAGAGAGACTTGAGAGAGATGATAAACCTGTTAATCCATTAGATGAAGCTGCAATGGTGCATGATATAGCTTATCATCACCATAGAGATCTAGCTGAAAGACACATAGCTGATAAGGAACTGGATAAGAAGGCATTCAAAAGATTATTAAGCTCAGATACTGATCTCAATGAAAGATTGTGGGGTGGTGTTACTNACTGGATAAGAAGGCATTCAAAAGATTATTAAGCTCAGATACTGATCTCAATGAAAGATTGTGGGGTGGTGTTACTGGATCTGCGATGCATATTAAATGTAAGCTGGGCTGGGGAATTAAAATAAAATTTTAAAATGTTAGGTATAATAAATNGGATCTGCGATGCATATTAAATGTAAGCTGGGCTGGGGAATTAAAATAAAATTTTAAAATGTTAGGTATAATAAATTAAAGTAAAAAACATCGTATTTATAGTTTTTAACACGGAGTTGAAGGGTCTGAATATTGATTCTTTCCTGATGAAAGATCATCTGGAACGCAAAAACAATAAATTGAAGGAAGGCAAAATGATGACTATCACATTCTCAACTTCCACAGCTTAAGAAAATGTCTAAGGAAGTGAACACTGGAAGTGGTTTGACATCTCACAAAGGTGGATTTTTACCTCTGATTTTTGCAGCATTGGGAGCTTTAGGGGCATTGGCAAGAGGTGCCTCATCTATCGCTACAACAGTAAGTAATGCTAAGAAGATAAACGAGGAATTGGAAGAACGAAAAAGACATAATTTAGCCATGGGAAAACGAGGAAAGGGGGAGGGGAAGAATGCAAAAATAAGTAACTACACAAAGTTACTTGGATATTGATATAATGGTTAAAAAATTAAACACTAAGCATTTTCGAGGAGTATTTATGATTGATAAGCTACCTAACACGCCACTCGATAAGGAATGTGGGATTGTTAACCTAGATGTTTCAAAAAACTCTGGAACATACTGGGTATGCTACTGGAAAGTATCAAATAAAAATATGTTGTCGACTTATTTGGTGGAGATCCACCCCGGGAATTGATTGCTTATCTCGGTGGTAATATTATTTATAACAATAGCAGAATTAAACATTTTCACCACGTAATTTGTGGCCATATGTGTGTAATTGTGATGAATAACTTTTCACATAATTTTTAATTTCTAAAAATTATTTTACTATTAGTAAACAATGGATATATGTGGAAATGCATTGATGACCTCTTGGATTGAAGATAAAATTAAAGAATACCAGGGTTATAATACAACTACTGAGAATATCAATCCTAATGATTTTATTTCCCACCCACAGTTCAGTGACTTTATAACCACACTGACAAGAAATAAGAGATCATTGGATAAATCCTTTTTTACTTAATTGGAAGAAGATAATAATATAGACTTTGAAAACAAAAGTCTTACAAACGTGGGAAATCCTATTGTTCCTAATGATGCAGTCTTTTAAGAGTGCTATGAGTCCAACAGAATTGAAATTATTCGTTTAGTCGGGAAATACAGTTCAGTGGACATNACTATTCGTTTAGTCGGGAAATACAGTTCAGTGGACATATTAATTTACCTGGGTAATAATAAATCACAATACATTTTTATGAGGAGTGGAAGAGTAGTTGAGATAATAATAAAATCAGNCTTACAAACGTGGGAAATCCTATTGTTCCTAATGATGCAGTCTTTTAAGAGTGCTATGAGTCCAACAGAATTGAAATTATTCGTTTAGTCGGGAAATACAGTTCAGTGGACATATTATTTTACCTGGGTAATAATAAATCACAATACATTTTTATGAGGAGTGGAAGAGTAGTTGAGATAATAATAAAATCAGNTTTTACCTGGGTAATAATAAATCACAATACATTTTTATGAGGAGTGGAAGAGTAGTTGAGATAATAATAAAATCAGAGGATTGTAAAGGAATTATCTAATTATACCATAATTTAAAAAGCGTCACCATACATAAGACTTTCGATGTTTTGCCTGGTGATAAGATATTTTTTAAAATTCCAAAAGCCCTCAGTTTATCTGAAGGCACAGCTGTGTTTTTTAAAATAGTAATGGTATATAAATATATTTAAGGAAAAGAGAAGAGTCTGTTAGTTTTTAATGGAAACACTTCCATTAAAAGCAAAAAGGAAAATGTCCTAATAATCTAAAGATTTANAAGAGTCTGTTAGTTTTTAATGGAAACACTTCCATTAAAAGCAAAAAGGAAAATGTCCTAATAATCTAAAGATTTAAAAAATTCTTTAATTTTATTACGATACTTGCCATTATTCAACTTACGAGTAGTATCTATTGTAACAAAGCCATATTCCTTATCCCAACATTTTGACCATATATACCTAAGTTTCTCAAATGGAATATCACCACCAACGAAATTGCTATGAATATGTTTAAGATTTGTATCATCTTGTCTGAATATGCAAAGAAAATTGGCATTGTCTCTTATAAGCTGTTTAGTCACTTTTGAGTATGTCTGAGCTAAATAGAAGCAATCAATATCTTTGTGCCTACCACAAGAAAAGAAATCTCTTATTTGGTCCTGATTTTGAAGTATGATGTCATCATAAACCACAACAGAGTCATAACAACATTCATCCACCGTAACCATTTCTTCATTGAAGGGAAGAAATACGCTATTGGTTCAGATATTGATTTNTCATAACAACATTCATCCACCGTAACCATTTCTTCATTGAAGGGAAGAAATACGCTATTGGTTCAGATATTGATTTTGCTGCTACCTCTGTAGCTTCCTTTAAAGTGATATATTTAGGCTGGTTCAAACGTTTTGAACACACATATAAAGTACCACAGTCCAACCATCCTGGGGAATATATAAAATTATCAATCATAAGTGTAGTTCTTCCTCAATTACTAGGGCTAACTATCAAACATCTAATATTATTTGGCATTAATTCCCCATGACGTTTTGTCAATAGGGTTTTGTCTGGTATTTTTATTTTAATATCCCAGTCTATCTGTTTCATGTTTCTTGGATTANACGTTTTGTCAATAGGGTTTTGTCTGGTATTTTTATTTTAATATCCCAGTCTATCTGTTTCATGTTTCTTGGATTATTCATTTAGTTAATAGATTTTTTTGTTGTAATAAATGCCCAAAGTATTAAAAATAACAGATAACAAATCAGTGTTGAAGAAAATACTACATTATCCTTTAGGGATAGAGGAGCACTCAATGGCTTTAGTTCAGTTCTATACTGCATACCTTACACCTAACATTACCCCTGTAAAAAATAGGCTCTATTTTATAGACATGGGTGGTATGGAAACATCAGTTGAAATTCCAGTTGGCCTATATAGTTTAAAAGATCTTGCAAAAACTATAAAGATAATTCCCCGATTTAATATAGTTCCAATGGGTGGGAGAGCAAATAAAAGCATATCCGTCGGGCTGGTAAAACAACAAACAGGGTGAAAGTAAAATGTGTGTATGATTTACAGTTTGGAAAATGGGGTTCGATAGGATAACTTTTAGGTTTCACAGAAAATAAAATCCTAAAGGCAATCAGTACCATTATGGAAACACAATTCCAAAATTTGTTCCCTTTGAAACAATAAACAAACTGTAATATAGTTAATGGTATGATATTAAAACATGATGAATATAACCACATAGAAACTAGCATAATTGCTTCATGTAAACCAAGGACTATATTTGGATTTGGTGATACAATCTATTACAAACCTGGTTATCCATTATTTTTTCCAGTGCAAACAACTCAAGTAAAGGAAATAATAGTTGAAATTAAGGATGACAAAGGTAAGTTAAAAAATTTTAATTCATCAGAAAAAACTGTGGTCTTCTATATGAGACNGTTGAAATTAAGGATGACAAAGGTAAGTTAAAAAATTTTAATTCATCAGAAAAAACTGTGGTCTTCTATATGAGACCATGGATACTTATTGTAATATTAAAGAAAAAAGTATTTTAGGTTGGAAGTACTAATATAATAGCTTTAATGGTAAATTAAACAATTAAAGCTTCATAAT
The DNA here is from genome assembly GCA_002778355.1 of Clitarchus hookeri. Classification (NCBI taxonomy): domain Eukaryota; kingdom Metazoa; phylum Arthropoda; class Insecta; order Phasmatodea; family Phasmatidae; genus Clitarchus; species Clitarchus hookeri. The sequence continues at coordinate 16,777 of NQII01003384.1, read as the reverse complement.
CATAAAAAAAACTAAAGAATATAGGTCAGGCTAGTTGGTAAATGCTTTCGAATTGCATTATCTGCATCTGAATTCATCACACAGCTATCATTTTGTTGGTGTAGAAATAGGTTTTCCTCATACGGACTAAGCAACTGCATCTGCCATCCTCGCTATCGGTGACGTAATATGTGAACCAGGATGTGGTTGAGGTCGATTTATATGTGCTCTTCATATTATTCNTTTTCCTCATACGGACTAAGCAACTGCATCTGCCGTCCTCGCTATCGGTGACGTAATATGTGAACCAGGATGTGGTTGAGGTCGATTTATATGTGCTCTTCATATTATTCNGTCCTCGCTATCGGTGACGTAATATGTGAACCAGGATGTGGTTGAGGTCGATTTATATGTGCTCTTCATATTATTCATTAAACCATTCGACGGGACTCGCTATATAAGTTATATGAAGAACCTCGTCTAGCATCTTGCCAGTTTAGATCATGGCCAAAATGTCCGAATCTTAATGCAAGGTTCGTGGGTTCAAATCCCAGGCTGAGCGGATAAATTTACAGTGCGGGTGTGAAGGCGCCCGCATCCACACTGTGTGTTTATCAACCGAGCCATTCCAAATTTGAGCTAATAAAATAAATGATCATAGTCTTAGCAGATGTCTAGGAATAGCAGATGCAAATATATGGTACGTCTTAAAGCCCAGCAAAAATACTCTCTACAATATTCGCGTTATATTCGACGTATAGCTGGGTAATCTNTATGGTACGTCTTAAAGCCCAGCAAAAATACTCTCTACAATATTCGCGTTATATTCGACGTATAGCTGGGTAATCTTGGATGGTGAAGGAGCCACACCATCTGAGAGAGGGTACTAGAAATAAAAAAAAAAACTCCTCGACCTCACCACTTAAAAAAAAGGCTAGCTGAGGGGTGAGTTGGGGGAGTTCTCCGAAAAAAAAAAGAGTTTTGATGGCATCAAATCAGGCTGTAATAATATTTAAAAACAGGTCACTGGCAAGTCATTAAGTTGACCAGAAACCTTTTCCAATTTTTTCTTGTAATATACACTGAGGCAACAAAGGTCATGGGATGCATCCTAATATCGTGTCAGACCTCCTTTTGTCTGGCAAAGTGAGGCAACTCGACTTGACATATAATCAGCAAGTCGTTGGAAGTCCCAGCAGACATATTGAGCCATGCTGCCTCTATATACGTCCATAGTTGCGAAAGTGTTGCCTTTGCAGGAGTTTGTGCATGAACTGACTTCTCGATTATGTCCCATAAATGTTCGATGGGATTCATGTCGGGCGATCTTGGTGGCCAAATCATTCGCTGGAATGGTCCAGAATTTACTTAAAACCAATCGCGAACAGTTGTGGCCCGGTGATATGGCGCATTGTCATCCTTAAAAATTCCATCGTTGTTTGGGTACATGAAGTATATGAATGACTGCAAGTGATCTCCAAGTAGCAGAACATAACCCTTTCCAGTAAACGATCGGCTCAGTTGGATCAGAGGACTCAGTCCATTCCATGCAAAAACAGCCCACACCATTATTGAGCCACCACCAGCTTGCACAGTTCCTTGTTGAGAACTTGGGTCCTTGGATTCGTGGGGTCTGCGCCTCACTCGAACCCTACCATCAGCTTTTACCAACTGATATCGGGATTCATCTGACCAAGCCACNCGTGGGGTCTGCGCCTCACTCGAACCCTACCATCAGCTTTTACCAACTGATATCGGGATTCATCTGACCAAGCCACAGTTTTCTAATCGTCTAGCGTCGAACCGATATGGTCACGAAGCCCAGGAGAGGCGCTGCAGGCAATGTCGTGCTGTTAGTAATGGCACTCGAGTCGGTCTTCTGCTGGAATAGCCNCAGGAGAGGCGCTGCAGGCAATGTCGTGCTGTTAGTAATGGCACTCGAGTCGGTCTTCTGCTGGAATAGGGGTCATGTCGGTTTCAATCGGCGTGACAGGATTGTCTGAGCAGGCACGTACTACCCACATTTATTCCTGCTGTTCTTTCACACAAAGTTTCTTGTCTATGAACACTGACAATTCTGCACACATGTCGTTGGTCTCAATGATATTGAACTTATGGATATTCAGATTTCAACGATACAGAATTTGATTCATATATAACAAATAAAGAAAATATAAATTAATTACGGGTCATTTAGTACAGGCAGTCGGCCACTGTGTTGTCCATGGTGGGAGGTTTTGCCTGAAATTACCATAAGAGCCGTGTGAGAAGACACTGTGGATCACGGAATGTTGAATTCCCTAACCATTTCCGAAATTGAATGTCACATGCATTTAGCTTCAACTACCATTCCGCGTTCAAAGTCTATTAATTCCCGTTGGGTTGCCATTAGCACGTCAGAAACCTTTTCACATGAATCACTTGACTACAAATGAAAGCCCAACCAATGCACTCCCCATTTATACATTTTGTATGCGATACTAATGCCATCTGTATATTTGCATATTGCTCTCCCATGACTATGGTCACCTCTTTGTAATAAATATGGATAATATTTCTACAGAAAGTGCAATGAAAGATTTAGAAAAATAATTAGATGTTTCACCTACTTTATTATGTCGAATTTGGAGGTGCATATCCAAACTTTTCATTAGACTAGGTTACAGAACCTTTTCAAAATCAGAGCGGTAATTGTGTCCTAATTGTTTCACAATCATTAAATATTTATAGATATATTGACGCATGACGCGTCTAGAGAAAGAACAGAGCGACGACGTCACAATCTGCCAGACCGTGTGTCAAACACGCATNGCGTCTAGAGAAAGAACAGAGCGACGACGTCACAATCTGCCAGACCGTGTGTCAAACACGCATACAGACGTCACCCTATAGTTTCTTCCAATGACGCACGTGCCAGGTGACAGAGAGGCGCTCGGCGGCGCGGGAGGCTTGCTTCATCTGATCGACGCACGCCGAAGTTTGACGTACATCGGGTCGTCATTGACGTAGGTAATTCCTCGACAGGACGGGAGATAAAGTCCGGCAGGGAAGTGGGGACGGCAGTTGATCCGGGGGACTCCGAGGACGTGGAGTTCGTGCCGACCCCGACCTCACGGGACAGGCGCCGCAGGAAGTCAAGTCAATCCGAGGGACTCGTGGGACGCCGGAGTGGACCAGACGATACGAGGGACGACACCGCAAGACGAGAAATCGAGAAGAACGAGCACACCACATCAGCGCAGCTAAGTAACCGCGCCTCCATATCCGACCACCTTTCCCCGAAGTTTAGGAACTAAAACTCCGACCTGTAGGCCTCCGATGGGTAAGGGAAAGGGGAAGGGAGCGGGACCCCAGATGCGCAGTGTATTATTCCTATATATGAGTGACGTAACAATGAAATAAATAACTGTTAACTAACCAAATCCTAAGCCNTGCGCAGTGTATTATTCCTATATATGAGTGACGTAACAATGAAATAAATAACTGTTAACTAACCAAATCCTAAGCCAAAGTGTTCTTTTGCCGCCTCATTTCACCCCTGAGTGTGCATCAGTCATTACACAAATTCCAACTAGATCGCGAGGATCACCCTGTAGAACACCTACAGAGTGGAGAGCAGACTGGGATACGTCAATTTGATTCCAAACGAAAATAAACTGATGTCTAATTATACGAATACGTGGATTTACTCTNCAGACTGGGATACGTCAATTTGATTCCAAACGAAAATAAACTGATGTCTAATTATACGAATACGTGGATTTACTCTTTTACAAACACACTAGAATGCCTTTGTGTGTCACCACATTTTTCAATTTCTTTAAACACAAAACTTGTGCATCCCCGATTAATATCACTTTTGTACTTAAGTACACTTTTGTACTGAAAATCTTTACATATCTGTCTGGTAATCCATTAGTTTTTAAAAGTTGGTTGAAACCNTTAAGTACACTTTTGTACTGAAAATCTTTACATATCTGTCTGGTAATCCATTAGTTTTTAAAAGTTGGTTGAAACCGAATGACTATTTAAAATCCATTAGTTTTAAAAAGTGGTTTTTACAATGGATGGGTATTTTTAACCCATTAGCTTTTAAAAGTGGTTTTGAAAATGGATGGTTCTTTTTAAANTTAAGTACACTTTTGTACTGAAAATCTTTACATATCTGTCTGGTAATCCATTAGTTTTTAAAAGTTGGTTGAAACCAAATGACTATTTAAAATCCATTAGTTTTAAAAAGTTGTTTTTACAATGGATGGGTATTTTTAACCCATTAGCTTTTAAAAGTGGTTTTGAAAATGGATGGTTCTTTTTAAACTATTAGTTTTGAAATGTGTTTTGAAAACGAATGGCTATTTTAAACCCATGAAATTTTAAAAGTGTTTTGAAAACGTATGGCTATTTTTAACCCATTAGTTTTTAAAAGTGTGTTGATAACGTGTGGCTATTTTTAACCCATTAGTTTTTAAAAGTGGGTTGAAAACGTATGGCTATTTTTAACCCATTAGTTTTTAAAAGTGTGTTGAAAACGTATGACAATTTAAACCCATTAGTTTTTAAAAGTGGCTTGAAAACGTATGGTTAAAATCTATGGTGGGCCAGTAGCTGGGCTCGCATTGGCATTTTATATCTACTCTCGCTGTCAACGACAGGTTAAGTCCTACCTGCGTACATAGATGCCTGTTATCCATTGTAAACCCGCCTCAGTGCAGGTATTCTCCAGTACGTATTCCAGTTGGTTTACTTGTTAACGAGAAAATATTTGATTAAAATAAAAAATAATTATAAAATATTTGTAAAATAAATGCTTAAAATGAAATTAATTACATCTTAGATGGTAAATATAATCAACAGATGATTTCGCATACCTAAACATTACAAAGGAAGTGAATTTTTTAATTAACTTCCTGAAACAATAAAAATAATCTTACATACATACAAAACAGAACTAGAAATTTCCCGAATTAAATGCAAGAAAACAGAATAAAAATCTATTAATAATTTTTGTAACCCAAAGGATAAACTGCAGGGCTTGTGGTATTAGTATTTTAAATTGGACTGCCAGAAAAAAAAACAGGGAAATTCAGTTAACACTCCGGTCGTTTTTTTTTAAATATATGCACATTTCGTTATCGTTTGCCGGCGGTGACCGTGACGAAAAACTACTAGAGACGATTCTTCGGAATGCGAGTTTTCATGTTCGAGTTTCGGGTGTCACTGAATGGTTTAAATTTAATTTACTGTAGAAAAAAACCTCGTTATCCTTTAAGAATACACAAAGGTAGTTTATAGACACCGACTTAGTTAAGTCAACTAGATGTTAAATTCACGGTCGCAGTAAAATGAATGACACACAAAATATTTAAATGACTATCCATTTAAAAATGACATGCTGAGGTAGAGAACTATTAAAGTATGATGTATTTACTAAGTAATATATGTGTACCGAGTTTGATGAAANGAGGTAGAGAACTATTAAAGTATGATGTATTTACTAAGTAATATATGTGTACCGAGTTTGATGAAATTAGATTCACTGTTTCAAAAGTTATTAGGTGGGTATATACACCCCATACAGACGCTCGCGTGGTTGCATTAAGCCTCTCTTCCCAAGGCATGCGGGCTATGAACATATTGAGTAGAGCGCGCGTCACGTAGAGTTAACATTGCNCCTCTCTTCCCAAGGCATGCGGGCTATGAACATATTGAGTAGAGCGCGCGTCACGTAGAGTTCACATTGCATTTTGGCGTATATGGTGTACTCGTCAGTCTGAGAGCAGCGCTTGCGGCACGCTAACCAACCATCACACAAGCCTAGGGAGGTAGGCTTCACGCATCTTACGTAATAGTAAATAGTCTGTACTCCACCCACTCCCTCTTCGCCACAGGCGACTAGCGAAGCTCTAATAAAGTGAATATAGGGATAAAGGCAGCCAGTAACAGCGAGGGTTGCACTTCCTTCCATAAACACCTTTACTCACGAGACCGCACATGATCGTTGTTCTTTGTGTGGGATAGCTGCTTGTCATTCACCTACATTTTGCGATAGTGGCGTTAGAACATTATTTCTTATTTTTTTTTGGATTTAAATAACAATATATATGTTGTTTACATATATTTATAATATATATAAATTCGNTTATTTCTTATTTTTTTTTGGATTTAAATAACAATATATATGTTGTTTACATATATTTATAATATATATAAATTCGGCAAAGAAGGTATAACTGCAACAAATGTCTACTGGAGAAACATGACAGGGTGTGCCCAATTGCGCATTTCCCCTTCCGGCAGGAGTGTTGAACCTCCGACACCCGAGTTACAATCAATGCCAGCACGACCATGAGATTAAAAGCATTCTTCCCTAATTTTTCAAACACTATTTTACCTACGAGTATCCTTTGCCATCCTTTGTTCTAGTACAACTCTTCTTCTACGTAATANATTTTTCAAACACTATTTTACCTACGAGTATCCTTTGCCATCCTTTGTTCTAGTACAACTCTTCTTCTACGTAATAAATTACATGCAATTTCGCAATTACTTTCCATCGAGGGGGTTTTTACTGTGCCTACGCCGGCTCCTTTGTAAATCAGGGTAAGTTGGTATCCATGGCCCCAATCGCGACTGTGTTTTCNACGCCGGCTCCTTTGTAAATCAGGGTAAGTTGGTATCCATGGCCCCAATCGCGACTGTGTTTTCCCAATCCTCGTAAAGCTGCGAGAATGTGCCCTTTTTGGTATAATTATCTGCTTGCTTAGTCTTACAGGACTCAGGCGTGAGGTGCAGTTAGATCCAATCCCTACCTATGACATTTGACTCTCCTCTTAGTTTCAAAGTAGATTATGCAAATACATGTATTAGAAAATAAAGAATATTGTACTATTTCTATTTAAAACAAATACCGAAGAAAACTACATACTTATTAAGGCTTATTAAGGATCATTAAACATCGTTAGTTAATGGCAAATAAATGTAGATATTGTCTACGTTTATTTACTTCAATTTAGAGAAGCAAAAAATTTACTACAAATCATGTTAAGGCGTGTGACATTTGTCGTTAATTGTATCATCCACAGGAAGTAATTTTANAACTACATACTTATTAAGGCTTATTAAGGATCATTAAACATCTTTAGTTAATGGCAAATAAATGTAGATATTGTCTATGTTTATTTACTTCAATTTAGAGAAGCAAAAAATTTACTACAAATCATGTTAAGGCGTGTGACATTTGTCGTTAATTGTATCATCCACAGGAAGTAATTTTATATTTAGCACTGGCAAACCCGGCGAACTCCGTTTCGCCACCAGATGGCTTCGTTTTATGCAACATTTTGTTTGGTGATTAAAACATGAAGAAACATTTTTTTTATATTTGAAAAGGAAAAATTTTATTTCATTTCACAACAGTAATTAATTGAACTTCTCTAAGTAAATGAAAGTGAATCCAAAGTAAATACGTTTCATTGAAGTGCTCTTTGGTAAACCACATTTTTTGTTTTTTGGTCTGACGTTAACACAAACAAAGCGGATGGTTTCCCAACTCGTGAACACGCAACGTATAACTGCCCATGTGAAAAACAATGATTTTCTAAATTTATCCCGCAAACACTAAGCGATTGGCCTTGCGACTTGTTAATTGTCATTGCGAACGCAAGGCGAACTGGAAATTGCAATCGTTTGAAGTCAAACGGAAGATCAGTCGGAATCATTGGTATTCGAGGAATACATACATTTTCACCTGCGTACTTTCCGTTAATAATGGTTGCCTCAATCAAATTCGGCATAAGTCTTTTTACCGAAAGTCGAGTACCGTTGCAAAGTCGCGGTGGATTCAAATTACGCAATATCATAATAACTGTACCAACTTTGAGTTGCAAGTTATGTGGTGGAAATCCTGGTAACTCCAGAGAGTTCAAAAACTCCGTTGGATAATTTACTACATCATCGGGATCTCTTATGGAATCAACGGATTTGTATGTCACCAAATCGCCAGCAATTTTTGATTGAATGGTGAAATTCAGTGCGTGTACATCATTATTCTTTGCGGCAAGAATTGCTCGTTGACTTAACCAAGCATAATTCTGATAATTCTCACTAATGTTTGGGAAAACATTTTCAATAAGAGCTAATTGAGAGTCTACAAATCGGCAAAATTCGTTGGTAAGAGTAATTAATCCAGATGTCGCATCAACTGGGACTTTTCCATTTCCAACAGCTAACAATTGTTTGGAAAATTGTGCAGCACTTTGATCATTTTGAAGTTGAACTCTCATATTAGTGGTTAGCGATAATGTTTTTACGTTATTCCATAAAGGTGATGCCTTCAGGCAAGCATTCAATTCATCTGCAGGCGTTCCACGGGGAATTACTGGCAACGTCTGCCTGAAATCGCCTGCCAACAATATCATCAAGCCGCCAAAGATGTTGTTATTTCGCCGAAGATCCTTCAGTGTGAAGTTAAGTGCTTCAAGTGATTTCTTATGTGCCATTGTGCACTCATCCCAAACAATGAGCTTGCATTGCATCAACAATTTTCCCATTGCACTGGATCGGGAAATATTGCATGTTGGAATATCAATTGTGTTTAAATTGAGTGGCAACTTAAGCGCAGAATGTGCAGTACGACCGCCATCTAGAAGAGTCGCCGCAATTCCAGATGATGCTAACGCCAAAGCTATGTCACATCTTGATCGAATAGTGGCCAAAATAAATGAAATGACAAATGTTTTCCCTGTTCCTCCAGGTGCGTCCAGGAAGAATAGACCACCAGTATTATTGTCCACCGCTTGCATTAATGTTTCGTATACTTGTTTTTGCTGTTCATTCAGCAACGGCTCATTATTTCGAACGAATTCCTGCAATGAATCAACATTGTATTGCAGCTCTCGATTTAATTCTTGGTTGAATGCATCGTGCATCGATCGATTTGGCGCAATCATTCCTACTTCAATCAGTAGCTTGTTTGCAATAGTCAAGCATTGATCCTCAATCAGAATCAATCCTTCATTGTAGATTTCATCGGTTATTTGGATGTCAGGATTATTCGTTTGAATGCGCAAGCGATGCAAGATATCTTCACATATGTCGTCTTTGTATTTGTTCCATAACTGAATTGGTTGTGAAGGAAAACATGTGGTGATGATAATTGCGAACAGCGTTCGTATTTGGTACGCATTTGATGAAACAACTGAATCCGCAAGTGTTAAATCCCAATGAGAATCGTTCTCCAGCAAACCCAATAGTTGACATGCTTCTCGATATGTTTGGCATTGGTGGCCATTCACAGTTTTCAAATGCGCGAATGATTTTGGTCCACGTACATGTACCAACAGCAGTCGCAAATAAAAACATTCATCATTTCTAGGATGAACAGTATACATGCGACCTAGTGCATCAGTGGAAAACACCTGTGGCCAATCTGGAACTGGGGTTCCTTGTTTGCGACGTTGGAATTTCTTTGTTGATTGATTCCAAGTGTAATACTTGGGCATTTCAACGTACATCAGCGTCGCTGCGAATGGATCTGCTTCACATATTGCAAAGAAGCTAGTCAATGTTGTCGATGGTGGTCTCTCAGCTCGTTGTGCCGCATTAGCCTCAGTGAAGTAAACTCTTTGGCCATTTTCCAAATGCACTGCTAAATGTACAACTGTGGGATATCTTTCATGAATTTGAAATGACAATAATCGCCACAGTGCTTCATTAGTACTGACGTATCTGCCCATTTGGAAGTTGCTGATTTCGTCATTCGCATTTTCCGACGCAATACCAAACACAGCCATGTCGCTGCCTTTTGTGACGTACTTGCACAAATATTTGATTGATTTGGCCGAATGACAACTCTCAACGTTTGCATGTGTTTCGAAAATTCGTGATAGCAGCGGGCAATATGGTACAATGAATTCATTTCCGATCTCAATCTCTTGATTTTGAACTTTAACTTTGATAGTTCGACCATTATCTTCTTTTGAACGCCGACGATAAACTGGATATCCATCGTTCCCTGTGACTGTTTCAGCAACTAACGGTCGCGGATATCGTTTTGTGCACTTTCCATCAGCCATGCAAGGCGATAATGGATTTAATGCACCGCACGGTCCATGGACCATCTGTGTCGTCACAATGTCGTGTAGATGGGGATCAGTGACTGGATCAGGAATTTCAGCTGATATGATGTCATCCACTTCATTTGAATGTAATTTGTTCAGCAACCAAATTAGGATATGAGCATGCGGTAGTCCACGCTTCTGCCATTCCACCGAGTACATATAACAACGTGTGTCACCAAAAACTCGATACTTAGTAAGCACATCCATCATAACCTTGAGTTTTTGCTGAAATACTCTGGCGATTATGTCATGGCGATCTTGCGGTTTTTGGCCCGGTTCCAACTCACGTTCAATTTCCGTCCACTTCGGATTGCATGTGAACGTAATAAATAAATCCGGAGTTCCATAATTTCGCACGTACGTCATAGCGTCTTGAGCGTATTCGTGCATGTGGCGTGGGCTTCCGATATAAGATGATGGGAGAATCGTCAGACGTCCAATATTCTGAACATCACCATCTGAATGAATAGCATCACGCAAGTGTATATAGTCCTCAGATCGTAGCTTTGCCTGATTGAATCGGATGAACGCTAAACGTTCGGTCTCGACTTTGACATACATGTCGACAGCGAATTGCTGGAATAGCCGACGGCACTTCAGAATGACATTCTCCTCATGTGTACGAATCATCATACGATACGCATAGTAATTCATTGCGCTTAGATTTTTATTCGTTGATACGCCTGAAAATGCAAAATTAAATGAATTGTTAATGGAAACCAATAATAGCAATAATAGCAATAATAATAGCAATAATTAGTGTGTGAATATTGTACCTGTAATTGGATCGACCATCTTCGACGTGATGTCGTATCCGTCTTGCCCTTGCCAATAAATGATTGGATATTGTAACGCATCGTACAAACGATGTGTCTCGTTTACACGATGCATGATATTGCTTCTTCGCTGAACGACAATGTCTCGCGATTTAGTTGGATCGCCAACAATAATTGCAGCAACATCATTAACGGTGGGTGCATTGAATCTTCGCACATGTTCACCTGTTGGGGTACAATCCGCTCTTATGACAAATTTGTGCGTATCCGATGGCATTCGTTCCAATGCTGTTTTGAACATATTAACCACAGCATTATTAGCGTGAAAAAATGCTTGCAACTGTTCAATAATTCGTCTCTTTAACTGTTGTGTTCCCTGTATATTGCACCGCACATTCAGCTGATCCACCATCGACGAAATGAAATATATTTGCAGAAATTGATGCGGTTCATCTGGTGTTGGCACCATTGAACCATGCAAATGATATATTTGTCCTTGTATCTGTAATTGCAAACAAACATAGTAAGTTGTAAGTTGTAACATAGGTGTAACATAGGAGTGATTGGTTATGTGTGTTGTATCTTTTACCTTGCAAGTCGGCATGAAGCCGCCTTCTCGAATGATATTAGCTCCAAAGGAAGTCATGCGAAAGCAGTTATTGTATTCAAGGATGTGTTGAAGAAAATGGCTGGAATCGGGATCACTTCCATCGAACAATGGTTTCAGTGGCTGTGGTGGTGTAAGTAATGGATCCAGTTTGACTTTTCCACTTGCGCAGCACAATCCAGCCGTTTCTCTTTTGAACTTTAACGCATTGCAATATCGGCATATAGTCGTCATTGGTCCAATATCTAAATTTTCATCATCACTGTAGTTCGCAGTGGGATCATATTGGAATGCCAAGCGATTGTATGATGCCAATGATCTTCGTGTGCTCACGCGTTGTCTCAATCGGGCATTTTCTCTTATTATATTTTGTCTTTCTTCGCTTAAGTTCTGTGAATACACTTGTTGCTGGCTTGCATGTCTCGTGCGGCGGCCGATGTTCGCACGTCGTCCTCTAGGCATTTTGGACTATGGACAGAGTGGTGAATTTAACCTCAAATGCACGATCCACATAATTTACACAGTTCAACTTACCACCTTAAAGACAAATGCCTGCTGTTGAAATTGAATAAAAATTTGCACAATACACGTGATTGATTTGATGGTTTCCAATTGAAATGTTAGGAAACGAATAACTTATTTTTTTTACTTTTTTTTCACAATTGTTTGTCACATGAAAGTTTGTCACATCACTGAGCAGAGAACAATGAGTAGCTGTCAAACAATGTATCACTCACCGGCGCCATCTACTTGATAATCGGTTCGTGCGTTGTATCAGAGATGGCGCTGTATGTAAAAAAAGATTTTCCCGCTTTTCTGTAAAAAATTTTTCCTGAATTTTCTTTGCTATAAACCTCACGGAGCCCGAGACCTTTCCAACGAATGCAAAACCGTGGAAATCGGTTCGTGCGTTCTGGAGTTATAGCGTCAGGAAGGAAAACCCGACTTATTTTTATATAGTAGAAGATATAAATGTTACTTCATACCAAACTTAGATTTACATGTATTATTTGTTGAGCAATAAGGTCATTTTAAGTGACCAACTTTGTTTGTAAATAAGNACCAAACTTAGATTTACATGTATTATTTGTTGAGCAATAAGGTCATTTTAAGTGACCAACTTTGTTTGTAAATAAGAGACTAGGCAAGTGGGCTGATTTCACTAACTTGTACAAAAGCTTTTCTAATATGTGAAAGTTTTAGCTTTTTTTAAGGAAATCATTNAGTGGGCTGATTTCACTAACTTGTACAAAAGCTTTTCTAATATGTGAAAGTTTTAGCTTTTTTTAAGGAAATCATTAAAATTAAAATTTTGTAACCATCTGCCTTCCCAGAAAATATCTCATTCCCACGACTGCCCACCACATCGCGTTATTCTGATTGGTTCCATTTCTCTGTTATTTGCATACGCACGCCTATACAGGNCCACGACTGCCCACCACATCGCGTTATTCTGATTGGTTCCATTTCTCTGTTATTTGCATACGCACGCCTATACAGGTTTTTTTGCTCTTCGGTGTAGTTGGAGGGTTGATACGTGTTATTGGCTACTTTCCATCGCGAAAAAACATCTCATAAAATTTACTCAATATGTAATTACCTTTAATCATTCTATGTTAAAAGACATAACAATTTTTGTTTTAAAATTGACAATAATGCCTNTCAATATGTAATTTCCTTTAATCATTCTATGTTAAAAGACATAACAATTTTTGTTTTAAAATTGACAATAATGCCTTGCAAATGAAAATCAAGTCTTTGAAGAGCAAAAACCTCAAGCATAAGCGAGAATATTTTCTCGATCACAAGCGTCTTAAGATGATGCAGAACTGACAAGATAAGAGCAAGAAAAGCGACAAGCTGCTTTNTATTTTCTCGATCACAAGCGTCTTAAGATGATGCAGAACTGACAAGATAAGAGCAAGAAAAGCGACAAGCTGCTTTGAGAAGCACTGAATCGCCTGCTCAGATTCAGGAAAGGCTTGAAGAACAGGCCACACGCCAGGAACATCTCAGTATATCAGAGACTCCTGCCGATACTCAACTCCGTCGAGATGAACAGGCAGAGCGTCAAGCACTTATAGAGCCCCCGAAACACCTGTTCAGACCCAACTACGACTGGAAGAACAAGCAGAACGACAGGCTTCTTTAAGGGCATACGAAACACCTGAACAGTCACAGGCGAGATGAATCGCAAACGCGGAACTCCAAGCGGATCGCCGACGAGATTGTCAAAGAAACACTTGGTCTGTATTAAATAACGCTGCATTTCATTACGATCCNTCCAAGCGGATCGCCGACGAGATTGTCAAAGAAACACTTGGTCTGTATTAAATAACGCTGCATTTCATTACGATCCTTTTATAGATTATGAATATCACAGGCTTATATTTATCATCCTCATGGGTAAGTCGTACCGGTTTTGTAGGGCTTTGAAATGGAATGATTAGAACGCAGGGATGTGCTGTACCAGAGGGAAAGTTTCCCTTTCTTTATTTGGTGAGCCAGAAGAGCCTCTGAAATTGTTCTTTTTGTATGACGTTGATGAATCACGGCGATTTTTAAAAAGGACCTGAAAGTACAACTTATCTTACCAAATTACATCTTTTGCATTTGACAGAGAGATAATAATGCCAGTATTTTCGCCAACGATTACTGTTCAACGGCAAGTTTAACATATTATAGGTGCGCTTTTTCCAGCTACCAATGAGCAGCATACATTATTACAGGTATATGTCATTTGTGACGAAGAAATTGTAACAAACTGCGACTGTCAATTTATTCAAGAAGTTGAAAGAAACACAGAGTTGAAAATTCAATGAATGTTAAATAAACACGGTATATTGATAAACACATTTAAAACTGCTTTAGACAACATCCCTCCAGATGATTTTAAGGTCGGACTCAGCGGGGAGAGCATGAGAGGCGCTACAATGCACCTTGAATTAATGAAATCTCTCCAGGGGTGAGCGGCGACCAGTTTTCATCACGAGACATCGTCCTGCGAGCACATGACAATACGCTGACAAGGGTAGCCGATACTCATAAATTTTATGACACCCTGCAATACCCGTTCATTTATAGCAAGGGACAAGAGCGATGTCATTTTGAAATTCCACTCATTAATCCAAAACAAAATAGANATACCCGTTCATTTATAGCAAGGGACAAGAGCGATGTCATTTTGAAATTCCACTCATTAATCCAAAACAAAATAGACTGTTTCAAACACAAAAGTTTCGAGTATGGATATTCGTATCACATCATATTGCGGGAAAATGATTTCAACCTCTTCGCGCGGTGCAGACAACTTTTTCATCAATTTCTGGTCGACATGTATACAAAGTAGAAAGCGAACGCCTCCGGTACATCTGCTTATATATAAAAAAAGCAGCGAGTTGAGAATTATATACATCTGCAAGATAATATTAAAAGCTATGCTAATGTAATCCCCAGTGATTAGGTAAAATTGTAATTCTTCCATTTTAATTCGTAAACAGGTCCTGCTACCTGCACGAATACACCCAGGATACACTCGTCTATGTACGGAATTTGGAAAACCTGATCTTTTTGTCAATTCCACTTGCAATCCNGAATACACCCAGGATACACTCGTCTATGTACGGAATTTGGAAAACCTGATCTTTTTGTCAATTCCACTTGCAATCCCTCATGGAAAGAAATTACGGAGGAGCTAATTCCCATAAAAGAAGCTACTAACAGACTTGAATTGGTTGCCAGGTTCTTTCGTTTAAAATTACAAAAAATGATCAATGTTGTTACCAAAGGCAAAANAACAGACTTGAATTGGTTGCCAGGTTCTTTCGTTTAAAATTACAAAAAATGATCAATGTTGTTACCAAAGGCAAAATATATGGAGACCTACAGTGCTACATGGATTTTATTGAGTGGCAAAAACGAGGTTTGCCATTTCTGGACATCCTAATATGGCTCAACAAGGAGTTGCGCCACAACCAATAAGCGCTGAGATTCCATATCCAGAACAAGATAATGATTTGTACGACACCATAGTTAAAAACATGGTTCACCGTCCAGGTGGCGTGCATAACCCAGTATTTCCATCAATGAAATGTGGGAAATGTAGAAAAAAAAATTTTACAAGCGCTACTACAAGAAACAGTGCAAAATGACAAAGGCTTCCCGTTATGCAGATGCAGAGTCAAAGAAGATGGTGGTGGGAGAGTCACTGTCAAGGTTCACAGCTGGACATCCGCAACCTTCGGCAATAGCTGGGTTGTGCCATTTACGCCCTGCTGTGTGAAATGTTTAGTGCTCACATTAATGTAGAATCTTGCAGCTCTCTCCGCGCTACAAAATATCTAGGCAAATTTATAAATAAAGGAAATTATCAGGCGATTTTCAATCTCAGAAATGAAGTGTGTTGCATCCCACTAATGAAATCAAGAAATATAAAGCAATCCAAGCGGATCGCCGACGAGATTGTCAAAGAAACACTTGGTCTGTATTAAATAACGCTGCATTTCATTACGATCCGTTTATAGATTATGAATATCACAGGCTTATATTTATCATCCTCATGGGTAAGTCGTACCGGTTTTGTAGGGCTTTGAAATGGAATGATTAGAATGCAGGGATGTGCTGTACCAGCGGGAAAGTTTCCCTTTCTTTATTTGGTGAGCCAGAAGAGCCTCTGAAATTGTTCTTTTTGTATGACGTTGATGAATCACGGCGATTTTTTAAAAGGACCTGAAAGTACAACTTATGTTACCAAATTACATCTTTTGCATTTGACAGAGAGATAATAATGCCAGTATTTTCGCCAACGATTACTGTTCAACGGCAAGTTTAACATATTATAGGTGCGCTTTTTCCAGCTGCCAATGAGCAGCATACATTATTACAGGTATATGTCATTTGTGACGAAGAAATTGTAACAAACTGCGACTGTCAATTTATTCAAGAAGTTGAAAGAAACACAGAGTTGAAAATTCAATGAATGTTAAATAAACACGGTATATTGATAAACACATTTAAAACTGCTTTAGACAACATCCCTCCAGATGATTTTAAGGTCGGACTCAGCGGAAGAGCATGAGAGGCGCTACAATGCACCTTGAATTAATGAAATCTCTCCAGGGGTGAGCGGCGACCAGTTTTCATCACGAGACATCGTCCTGCGAGCACATGACAATACACTGACAAGGGTAGCCGATACTCATAAATTTTATGACACCCTGCATTACCCGTTCATTTATAGCAAGGGACAAGAGCGATGTCATTTTGAAATTCCACTCATTAATCCAAAACAAAATAGA
>NQII01003383.1:247587-278455 GCA_002778355.1 Clitarchus hookeri | reverse complement strand
CACCGATGATTGTTTCAATAAAAGCTTCTTACATACACATTTTTTGTATTCGTTATGCACACCGATGATTGTTTCCTTGGTTGTAATGGAGGCCAGCATTGTCTTTATTTATGCGCTGTACAAATGAATACAGTGCAGTGCTATGGCGTCTGAAATGTATTCGTAGCATTTAGTCCGCAGGAACTACTTAAGGATGGATTTTCCAAGTGGTCATCCACTTCCAGACATTGCGAATGCTGGTGAAGTCCGTTGTAGCATTAATCACAAGATCCTCGCCAATTGGGACAATATTTAAGTTCACAGAATCAAGCGTTTATGTAAATATATATACATTTATCAATAAAAAAATACCACGTGGTGGAAGTTCCTGAACAATGCGTTTAAAGAAAAATGTGAGGAAAAAAAAAATAAACAAATCATATTAATTCCACAGGTTTAGTCAGTTGGAGACAAGTTCGCTTATTATAGCACATCAATAACTTTTTGTGTCAGTATTGAAGTACACTTTCTTAATAATTACATGGTGGCATTTGTCGGTTTTTGGGAATCATTCTAATCTTAAATTGTTGCACTCTGCAAGTAGTATTTGCTCGCACTGGACATAAATTAAACAATTTTTTTTTCAAAATTACTTTTACCAAAAATAATAATTATGCAAATGAAGCTTCCTAACTCTTTATACTGTATAGTCAATTCACAGCTACTTCGCACTTTTTTGAACTACTGTTTAAGGTAGTCTATACTTTCAGGTACCGTTAACGTATTCTTTCACTACATTTGAACAAACACATTACCACGTGCCTTCTCTGTTTTAACTGTCAAACGCTTTGTTTATTTTGCATTCTTCGAATTCCTTATGCTGTTGCATTTGAAAAAAGTTATAACATTTTCACAGTTTTTAACTATGTATATAGGGTTGTTTGTGTCATAAATTTTTTTGCAGTGCGTGTATTGATAACGGATCGATTGGTGATTAAGTCACAAGTTATTAAAATATCAACGTTACTCACGATATAGCGCATTACGCATATTACACGTTAATAACTGAATTGCTCTTGAGGCGNGGGGGGGGTTTGTAGAGAAGTCATTTAGCATATCTTTATTGCGTGGGCTAGTTTACTCAGATGAAAGACAGACCTTAACCAGAATGAATATAAAAAAAAAGAGCAAAACGAAAAAAAAAAGAAAAAAAAAAGGAAACCCATGCATAGAATTCGTGTTGCTTATTTTATCACGTTACCATAACGGTGATAAACATGATGGTGGTTAAAATTCTAAACAATCTTGTGCACACACACAAACTTTTATTCCGCTCATATATTTTCAGCATGCGTCGTTTTTGTTAGTTTTTTTTCCCTTCATTCTGACTGTTTTAACTCTCTGAGTAATTTATTGGGGCTTTGACAAATATCCAGTTCACTGAAATGTCAAAGCAGGTTACATAGTTGTGTTTCAAAGACATACAGAAAATTAAAAATTTGGGATATAATAATAGACTTGGTCTTTCAATAATTACTATACGTATACATGTCGTTCAGAGCTTAACAAAAAATTCATGTGTCTAACATTTGCCTTCACACACAGAACCAATGTACGGCATAACTGCATCAGTTGCGGCACCGTAGAATATTTTTTTTTGAAGTTAAAGTATTTGTAAAAACTAATGTTTTTATCTTAATTTTTCGTTTTGTGTAAATTTTGAATTAATTACATTAAAAGCCTAAGTTTCTCTCTTTGTTTGCATTACTATTCTTGACGTAAATTCTGTAAACTTTATTTCCGTTTTATAGGTAAAGTGCTGAAATTTTAACTTAATGTTATGGTAATTAATTTTGGTACTCTAATTGTTTTACTTTCGTGTACATAGTTTTTTCTTGTTATTCTCATCTTCCCCTCCCGTTTTAGTTAAGTGTTTTTAATTGTTATTCAACATCGTTTTCCTAGTTTCCACGCTACCGCGGGGGCTTCCAAATGGCATGTGTCTTCATAAGGAGCAGTCAAGTCGCTGACCTTGCCGGGAAGGGCGTCGAGCGGAAAAGGAAATTTTAAGTGTATTCATTGTAAAGAAGACGACGTCAAGACCAGCCATTTTTGGTAAGTATATGCAACTATCATAAGTGACGTCGATCACTTTATATCCGGAGTGGCTAATTGTGTTTTGAAATGTATTTTATTTAAGCAATTACACTCACCCGAAATAATATGCTTCTTGATTTTTCCATCATGTTTCGCCGAGTAATCACCCAGCGGTCTTGGGATCCGCACCCGACTGAAGCTAGCACACACTTTTATAAATATTGATTGGATCAATACCGAGTTCGAAATTAAATGGAACGGAATTACTAATTATTTTATTTGACCAAACTTTTTTTGCACATAATTTTACTGTATAATAAGTTAATTTCCGTGTGAAATTCTATTGTCATAATGTTTTATTTTAGCAGTGAATTATATCCGTAAACACAGCATATTATACTCTGACAATCACATAATTATCATTTTATAATTTTTTATGTTTTTGTTTTAAGTAATTTCCCCGTATATAAATTCTGTACTGAAAGTATTATTTCTAAGTCAGTAACTCTACTAGCATACATCCAACTGTAATAACATTTTTAATAAGTAAATTTTCTTTAATTTCCGTTAATTTGCTCTAAAAATTCAATTAACTGTTGTGAGTTGTGCTGGTAGATAGTTCCTTGTACAACGATTGAGTTTGCAAATGCCTTTTTTTTTTGTTGTCTTTATGCCAGTTTTACGTCCAGAGTCCATTGTGTAGGTAAATTATCCAGTAATTTGATCACGTCACCCAACAACAACTGTAAATTAAATTTAACATATGTTTGAACCATCAGTACATTTATTAACTTGACTCGCTAGTTGTTCACGAAACATTAACCAATACATTATACACAGTTAACAGTACATTGCATTTACACATATTTTTAGATAATGGAAAAACATACATTTTATTTAGAACATCAGTTTATACTTCCTACCTAAACGATACACGTAATATTTTTACACTTGCAGTGTAAAAATAAACGTACATCACAACTTTGTTACTTCAATAGGTAGGTTTGAAGTATGCATAAAAACTTTATTTAATCACTATCAGTACGTTTTGCCAAAAAAAAAAAAGAAATAAACACAACAATTAGTCACGTTACCAATTTCGCAAACTTACATATCCAAACCATCCCTCTATCATATATGATTCCATATTTAATAAGCAGTAAACATTAAAATAATTCTTAAATTTTTTATCAGGAATCCAGACACAATTATTTATGATAAAAGTATAAAATATGGTAAAATCGAAAATATGAAACTACCATTCGCATTCTACGACCTCTGAGAAACGTAAATGCGAAAAACAATTAAGTTCAGAAAAACAAAAATAAACAACTCGCTACGCCTAGTTCGTTTTCCTCCTGAAAAAAAAACCGAAGAGTCAAGAACCGATGCACTGTGTTTCGTACTTTTCAGACCACAAAAATATAAGTATACTAGTGAACCGGCCCAGCTTCGCCAAGGTACAATTGAGTTTTACAGTGATACACTAATAAACAAATTGGGAAAAGACAATTAATTTATGTGAAAACAGAATTATAAAAACATACCTTGTTGGCCTACGTTTTTAACTGATTATGGCAACCCAAAAGGAAGGAAATATTTTTTACCCGATAGCCAAGAAGAAGGGTATTGCTTTGGAGTGTATCTGTGGAACTATCGCGTTGTTACCACATTTCCGCTTTCCAGCGTCGATGTGTGAAAATCAAAATGTGAGTTTCATCAAGTTGTAGCTTTAGAAATAAGTGTAGCTAGGTACTAATTTTTGCGCTTGGCTGAGGGATCTTAATCAATCACCTAAGTTAAGCAACGTTCCCAGCGGCACTTATTTGGATGGGTGACCGTTTAGTGGCATAACATGGGAGCGCATCCGGGATTCGGAGGGCACGTTAAATATTCGGTCCTGGTTTTTATCGATTGATAACAGTCGTTAAGCCATTTCAGAGGTCCTTGGGTGGCCTGATAAACTCTGACACCAGAGGGAAAAAATATTTCGACCACGTTCCCAGCCGTTGCAAAATTATATTTCGTTTCAATTTCACAGGATCTGTACAATTTTCTGGGATAAAAAGTATCGTATGTCTTATTACAGGACCCAAAGTACCTACAAACCAAGTTTAATCAAAATCCGTTTAGCTGTTATGGAGTTCAGTGGTAACAAACATATATACATACACACACACATTCTTTCGCATTTATAATATTAGTAGGATTTAATAATAAGTAACAATAAAAATTGTTTTTACCAGTGATGCGGGAAAATGTAAATATTTCTGTAAGAAACGTTTATTTCACTATAGTGTGCAAAAACTCAATTTAATAACATTTCACATGTAAACTATTACTAACTAGCCGTTATTAACAGAGCACTGATGTCACTGTTGTTTATTATTTTTCATTAGGAATTAGATACTTTCATTTACTGATAATGTATAAGTAAAAGTATCGTATAATTAAAAATATTATATAAGATAATATTACTTATACTATAAAACGTATGCTGTATATGATCAATTTAAAACGCAGGCAGGCATGTTAAACCTACAAGGGTTTATTTCAAAAAGTTGAAAGATAACGTGTGTTAGGTATACAGTCTGAAGCAGAAAAATATTTTATGTTTTTATGAATAATAATTACTTGATAAAAGCCTAGTCGTTAGTGGCGTTATTTCGTTATATATTCCATTATTTCGTTACTTTGTTGTAATATTACTCGAAAAAACTTTGCATTTCCAGGGTGGCAAAAAAAATTTATCTGTGGAAATATTTAAGTTTTATATAAATTTTGAGAAATAGCTATGATTTAAAATCCTACAAAACCATAACAGTAAGATCACTAATTGTATAATATTTTGTTCACTGTGTAAAACGTTTCACTTCCTACAAAATCTACATACATTAGTCTATCTAGCCCTTTTCAACCAAATATCCAAGGAATAGGTGACTTTCTAATATATCCAGCTTAACAGATTTGTATGGATACGAGTAAAATTGCATTCATTATTTAAATACAATAATCTTAAAATATTCATTGGATATATAAAATATATCAGAAAGCAATTATTTAATTTTCCTTGGCTTCCCGACACTAATTTTGACAACTTCAACTGATTTACTTATTTAGCGGAAATGAATTAGTGTCTTTTGGTCTAAAAGTCTAAAAACACTGGATAGATTTGTCAAGAAATATAAAATATGGATACCACTTTTATGAAGTAAGGTCATGGATGGTTAAAAAGCGTAAATAAAATACATTTTATAACCTCGAAAGTATTGAATGCTTACGAGTTATAAGAAACGAAAGGAAATATTGACGAAATAATTTTCAAAAGTACGTATTTTAAATTTCCACTTATTGGTCACCATTCAATCTATTGTTATTAATGTGTAAATTGAAGACGGACCCAAAGTTCAAGTTATCGCTTTTTAACGACACCAATTTTACAAGAAATTTTAGTGATTCTGTTCTCTAAAAAGGATTAATTAATACCGCGTCAAAACTGTATTACCGGCAATTTTTTTCCTTTACAACTACGAATGTTTACCACAAAATTAAATTTTTACAATTACTATATACCTTATTTTTGTTAATGTCAAGTAACTGTCCAACAGTATAATACACCGAGATGTAAACAACTGGCTAACTAACTACGGGAAGTAATATAATTTATCTCTCGCGACTGAGGTGTTCCATTTTGCGTTAGACTTGGCATTGAAAAAAATTCTAATTTCCAGGAAAATAAATTTAATATTTTACTTCTTAGCTCCATACTAGCACATAAATATAGTCTCCAAATAGATTATTTTATTACTGTCATATTTCATTTGATTGAAAGAAAACTAATTAAATTCCAGATTTTTGTGGCCACGTCTCTCCTGAGTAATCATTTCAATTAGCAGTAGACATTTTCCTAGCGATTATGTTTGGTTGTTCTCCATTTTAATTTTTTTTGTTGTGTTATTTGTAAGTGTTCTTCTGTCATACATTTAAGTTCTTTACATCTGTGTTACACCGTCTTTCCCATCACGGGCCTAACCACCTACATCTTCACACGTAAGGCATATGTAACACGCAGCTGTTGTTACATCTGGCGACCAACGTGTTAGCGGAGCTGCTAGCTAGTAGGTGCTACATCTGGCGCACCAAGCGGTGCCAAAAAACAGGTGTCAGATTACACATATATAAGCGACACAGCTTTGATGAGTAGACGTCAGCACACACTTTATAATTTAAGGCATATTACACCAATCAACAACAAACCGTTTGAATACGTTGCTGAGTTGGAGGAAAACACACGGGAAACCAGCCTTACAGAAGGTCACAACACCGCTAGTGCCATTAACACTGAAGTAACACAGCCAAAATTAGCTAGTGTACCAACACATACAGCAGAGGCCGCAACTACTAACACCGAGACCCCGAGCCTAGAAACCGTTCTGCAAGTTATTATGTAGTAAATGAAAGATAAGATAAGAACAAATAAAAATTCAAATAACAGGGCTAACACAAATCCAGGGTATAACCCAGTGCCTAGAAGATAAACTACAAAGTCAGGAAACGCACAACAGAGAACAAATGAAGCAGTTGGCAGAACAGTGTAGTAACACCCAGCAACAGAGTACTCAGTTGACTACTAAAATACAGCAAGAACCATAAGACGTAGACACTTCACGTACGGAAATGACAGCGATGAATTAGAGCTAATGATACAACACTGCACCATGCAGGTGAGCGAAGTAGAACATTGTATCCACCAGCTGGAGAACCAACCGGCAGCTATAGCTAGCACCACACAAGTTACGGAACACTTAAATAGCCAACTTGATTATTTTGACCGGCACATTGAACAGCGCATAGGTACAAATGAAAAGGTCGGGACATGTTGTACGAGGCAATATTACCGACCGCATTGCCAAAATAGGAGACAAGGTCGACCAGCTAGGCCAGGCCGGTATTAAAAACCTGCACATTACCACTCACGCAACAAGAAACGAAGAGCTGCAGTCCGGTCACACTACAACAGTTTCTCCTTTAACAACACCCCGCCAAACTGCATGTGCAGTAGACAACCTAGGTAACCAGCTTACTGCAACTATGAGCACTCTGCAACACCACTCGTAAAAGCTCTTGCAGAACAATTACCCAGGTTAGAGGGAAAATTGGGCGAGAACCCTGTAAATTTCCTCATCATGTTTGAGGAATATTCAACACTTTTCGGCCAACCAGACAGTAATTTGCTACGCTGCCTGAACTTAGTACTCCGCTTCACAGCTCATTACTGGTGGGAGGTAGTACGAACCACCACCACTTCGTACGCAGAATTTCGTAGAAAATTTCTAGAGAATTTCTGGAGCCAGAAAAAACAGGAAAATATAAGGGCACAGCTGCATGAGGAAAGGTTCTCCCCATGGAAAGGGAGAAGTTTAGTCACGCCTTACGAGCTGTGTAAAAAGTCTCGTCATTTAACACCACTCGTCAATGATGATGAGATCATTGCAATGGTTCTTCAGCAGCTGCTCTACAGCTACCAAACACATTTGACTAGCAGGCTAAGCAGTGATCTGGTAGCTTTCAGGGAAAGTTTGTTAGCTTTCTTTGATCAATCAGCTTGCAAAGGCAGAGTTCAAGCCGCGAGGATGATAGTCATACACCGATAAGGCAAGCTCCAACCTGTACACAGGCAACCAGCGCCCAGGTTTTAACAGCGCACCTAGGCAGGACCAGAACCACAGGGTGTGTTAACACACCAGGTAGAGTACTACAATACATACGAGGCACAGAACCAGGATCACCACCGAGGCAGGAAGTTTTATTCCGGCAGGATGTTTAGGCGGGGCATGATGTACCGGTACTCTAGAGAAACGGAGAGTGACCAAGAAGGGTATCGCTCAGACAGTGACCGCGGACGCAGAGAGGCGACTCGCCAGATGCACAACGGCATACACCGTCAGCTCCACCCACTTCGAGCCATCCTGGCAACCAAGGGGCCCAGAACACCGGCGCAAAGAGGCAGTTAATATCTGACAACCAAGGACAAGGTCGTAGTTAAACCAATCAGGGAAACGCGAGAAACCGGCATCAGCTCGTGCAGTTTAGTCAGGGAACTGAAGGCTATAGACCCAGCACCTTGTGGAAGCAGCAATAACCGGAAGTTAAACCACTAAGGGTTATTGAAGAGAGAACCCACTCGCTGACCTGTGAACCATATTTTGCCCCCATGGGGTCCATTAGTACACCAGATAACAGTTAAGAAGTTGTGAACGAGCCTACAGGTCTAACATAAATGGGAGTCAATATTGTTTTAATAGGCGAAACCGACCGGGAATTTTTGCTGAATGAACCCGTTGACGAGATAATGAACTACCAAGAAACTCTTTGCCCGGACTTAATGCTGACAGTTTGTGGTTTGAAGGTACCTTGTTTGCTAGAAAGCGGCGCTAAAGTGAGCTGTATTTCAGAAAATGTTGTCGACAATATTTAACATCCGGTTTTAAATTACCTAAAGTTCATGTGCCTGGTTTGAAGATTGTGGGAGATACATCGAAATCCAGTCTGGTGGTAAGCAGACAGGTATTGCTAAATCTGGAAGGCTTGACTAAGCCTAAGGGAGTGTCTGCATTAGTAATTAAAGGCCTTAGCAAACCAGTGATACTCGGCATAAAATTCCTAACCCACTACAAAATTAATTTGGATTTTGGAAGATTGCTTGTGAGTGCACTGGATAATACAGTCAGTACCGTGACGTTACTGGAAAGCTGGAATTGATCTGATAAGTTTTTGAACATGCTAAAAAGGGAAGTACATCAGTTGAAATGTCCTTTAAGTACGAGTGTACTAGCCACGCATGAAGACATCTACCAAGCCGTAGCCAGTCACACATGGTGAACCGTTTCACTGTAAGTCTTATCCTGTTCCCGCAAAGTACGATTATAAGGCAGAGGAATATTTGAAATGAATGTTGCCATGGAACATCGTGCCACGCTTCAAGTCCATACTGCAACCAAATGTGTGAGTGCGTAAAAAGGATGGATCGGTACGATTGGGCTTGGACGCATGGAAAACTGAATGAAATTACCATCAAGTCGAGGGAAAGTCCGAGGTCAACTGAAGAGCTACTGCGGCTACATCGTGGAGTGAAGTACATGTCCACCATTTACCTTACGCAAGGACACTGGCAAATTCCACTGACGGTAGAATCACAGCAGTACACTGGACTGGATTCCTTTTCCGTAACCAGTAATTCGTTTTCCATATACTTCCTTTCGGACTCTGTAATGAGTTTCATAGTTTACCCGCTGCATGATTTTAACTATTGGCGAAGATTGTTTCGCCTTCGCAAGATCGTACGTGGACGATATATTTATTGTTCCAACAACTTTTAAAGAGCACATGGAACACTTGAAAATTGTTTTGGCAAAATAAACTGAAACTGGCATTGTAGTACAGGTGAAACTTCGTGGAAAATAACCACGAATATTCTACCAGTTGTTCTGCACAGCACCTTTCATAAGTGACCCTGGCGCAGAAACTCCAAACACGAGTAGGATACCAATGTTCGGTGCTCCACCAAACCTAACACCATTCCGAAGAAGCGTGGGAGGGGAAGCTCCGAAGGATCTGGTTGTGTAGGCGTGACCCCAATATATAATGGAAAAACAAAGAGGCCGAGCCAAAATTCATAATCCATCACCCTTACACAGCCTACTAATATTATAAATGCGAAAGTCTGTGTGTGTGTGTTTGTTACCACTCAGCTCCATAACGGCACAACGGATTTTGATGAAATTTGGTATGTAGTTACTTTAGGTCCTGGAATAGGACATACAATACTTTTTATCCCGGTGAATTGTACGGGTCCTGTGGAATAATAACAAAACATAATTCTGCAATGGCTGGGAACGTGACCGAACTCAGCTCTATAACTGCTGTACGTATTTTGATGAAACTTGATATGTAAGTACTTCAGGTCCTGAAATAGGACATAGCATACTTTTTATATGGGTCCTGTGGAATAACCACAAAACGTAATTCTGCAATAGCTGGGAACGTGACCGAATTTAGCTCCATAACGGCTAAACGGATTTTGATGCAATTTGGTTTGTAGGTACTTTAGGTCCTGAAACAGGATATTCGATCCTTTTATCCCGGAAAATTGTACAGTTCCTTTGGAATAACAATTAAACGTAATTCTGTAATGGCTGGGAATGTGACTGAAAATTTTTTTTCCTCTGGTGTCAGAGTTTATCAGGCCGCCCAAGGACCTCTAAAATGGCTTGACGACTGCTATCAATCGATAACAACCGGGACCGAATATTTAACGTGCCCTCCGAAGCCCGGAAGCGCTCAGATGTTATGCCACTAAATGGTCACCCATCCAAATGTGTGCCGCTGGGAACGTTGCTTCTTTGATGATCGATTAAGATCCCTCAGCCAAGCGCAAAAAGTATTACCTAGGTACACTTATTTCTAAAGCTACAATTTGATGAAACTCACGTTTAGATTTTCATACATCGATGCTGGAAAGCGGAAATGTGGTAAATACGCGATAATTGCACAGATACACTCCAAAAACAATACCCTACCTCTTGGCTATCGGGTGAAAAATATTCCTTCGTTTTGGGTTGCCGTAAACAGTTAAAAATCTAGGCCAACATAGTATAATTTTATAATTCTATTTTCACGTAAATTAATTGTCTTTTCCCAATTTATTTATTAGTGTATCACTGTTAAACTCAATTGTACACGGGCGAAGCCGGCCCGGTTTGCTAGTACATAATAATACATTTATATACAGCAATAAAGCAAAGTGTGATTTAGAGTAAAAAGCAAGGTGGTTGATAAATAAAGTAGAACTTACATTCGTGTAACCAAAATGAGTTTTAATGGAAGTGAAATAAAATACACTAATAATTAAATATTTATATTGTGTAACAACAGCAATATATACTATCTTAGGTTTATATAGAGAAAATTTTGAGGTTAAATTTTTTTCATGATTGATATAGTTCAAAAGTAAGTTTATTGAAAAACGGCGACTTGAATGCTGTATAGATCAAAGATTCATGCACATGCAGAAAATGATGGCAGCAAGGCTGAACTTTCCTGAAACGTTGCCCATCTTCGGAACATCTCCTTTGCCAACGCCATAATCGGTGTTACAACATCATAATTAAGTCGGCCTCAAGGAGACGTAAGGCGACTTCAAAATGATTTANTTAAGTCGGCCTCAAGGAGACGTAAGGCGACTTCAAAATGATTTATCACGCCTTGGCAGCAAGGTGGTGAAATGGCCTCAACACAGCATTTTCCCACCCAACAGGTCAACCACTGTAATAACATATATTTACACAAACAATAAAGAGGCAAGAACAAAATAACACATAACTGAGGCGACGATCGAACAGCAGGACAAGAACACTCACACTATGCGGTAAAACTCAGAAGATCTCTCCAATAAAACTGGATAATAGCCGGAGCTAACAAAATGTTATGTCAGGCCTTAACAGGTAGGAAGCAAGAAGAAAGCTGTAGGGTGTGTTCTGAAAATACCAGTGATTATAACAGACAACAAGTCGCTTGACACAAAACCATTGCTACTACTATCCTTTTTCATTACGCAGTATTTCACGTTAACATCATGAATTCGTTACAAAACTACATTGACAGAAAAAAAGTTAAATATAAATTTCATAAACCATATATAGGATATTTCATTGCAAAATTTACCATTCATTTAACTAAAGTTATTTTAATAGGTTGACACAAAATCTTAACCTGGTCACTGATAAATTTCAAAATGACGAACTAATGAAATCTTGGAACATTCCTTATGAAATAAAAAAAATTACAGAAACAGTGACCTGAACATAATCTAACCTTGTTTTTACACAGAAATAACCAATTAAGAAAGCTAGGTGCTGGAAAATAAAACAAGTGGCTTTGCCATGAAAACCAAAACTATTCCCTGAAGGAGAATACACGGTTAAAAAAAAATGGTTAAATGTAAGCGAATGCCTACAAATGGCACAGCATGACTGTAAAAATGAAAAAGTCACAGTTTTACTGAGAAGAAGTTCCATTTTTTTAGGCCATATTCTGACACCGGTAGAGATACGTACGGCACCGGACAAGCTAGTTACCATAACACATTTCCCTACCCCAAGAAATGTTACACGTGTTCGTGCTTTTCTGGGAGTAGTGGGGTTCTACCGCAACTACTCAGATAAAGTTGCAGCAACTTGTTTGCCGCTGTTCAAATCATTACGCAAAGATGTCCCGTGGGAGTGGACTGCGGAACTGGCAAAAAGCGTTCGAAGCTGCGAAGAACCTGTTCTTAAGTGAACATGGGATCCATCACCCAGTACAAGGAGTTACGTATAACTCGTACGCCGACACGCCTGACTACGCTCTAGGAACCAAGCCAGCACACCTGAGTGAAGACGGGATTGAGAAGGCCTGACTGTGTGGCGGGGTGGTGGTCACAATAACGGGTAATCCTCGCTTTTAGTCAAACTAAAATTAAATAGCTCTCTGGCAATCAATCACGAGTTAGTTTCAGATGCGTGCATATCAGGACGGTATATTATGGCGCAGTATAGGAAGAAAGGAAAAACTATATACAGTGAAGTGTATAGTGATACACAGCGAAGTGATCAGGCATATGATAAATAAATGCGACGAAGAAGCTAGTGAATGTCAATTTAAGCATTTGTTAACTCAACACAGTCCACGTGCATCAGAATACACTGGGATTTCTATGAGAAGTGTTTCCAGAATTCGAAAAGAAGGTGCCGATGCGTGTAACAGTTCGCTGTAATAACCAGGCAAACACCGAAAACGTCCACATGAAAACAAATGTGATTCTTTTAATAGGAGAGTATTCAGAAACGTCATTCATTACTTTGTACTTTGTACAGAAACAAGTACCAACAAGTACCAACTCTCGTTGCTCTGAGAGAAAAAATTGATTTTCCATGCTCTGTTCATACGCTCAGGCGGATACTGAATGAAATGGGGTTTAAATGGAAACGGTGTAACAGTTCTCGGAAAATTTAGTGGAAAGACCGCACATTGTCCGTTGGAGTTGTAAAAACTTAAAATAAATTCTCCACTAAGTAATGGGGGAGTGCCCCATAATTTACATTGATAAAACCTGGCTTGATAGCGGCATCATATCTAACAAATGTTGGCAAAGTGATACTGAATCTGGTGTGTTAACCAACAGCAGTTCTTCAAACCGTTTAACTGTTGTTCACGTAGGTGCTAAAACTGGATTCATATGAAATTCACTGGTAATTTTTTCAACAGGCAAAGCTACGGGGGACTACAATTGGCAGATTAATTCTGCGGACTTCGAAAAGTGGATACATAATTAGTTATTGCCAATCTACCGGAAAAGTCTGTAGTTACTATGGACAATGTGCCTTACCACTCAGTGCAAGAAAATAAACCGCCATCGAAGTATGCAGTGAAAAAGTAAATGGAGTCATGTTTGACAAATAACAACATTCCCTTTTCTCATGAAATGCGAAAAACAGCTTTTTGACTTAATTACGCAGAACAGAAAGACTGAAAATGTATTTCGCATTGACCATATTTTAAAGCTACACGGTCACAATACTCTTAGACTTCCTTCAATATGTGCGAACTTAATCCCACTGAGTTATCGTGGCCTAAAACAAAGAGACTAGTGCGGGGAAAAAAATTACTGCTAGCTTGTCGTTAACAAAGCTAATGGAAATCACGACGGAAGCAATATCTTCCGTCACTGAAGAAGACTGGCAAGGATAGGTACTGTTCGCATGTCAAAAATATAGAAGCAGACTACTGGCAAAAGGACTGTCGTGTGGAAGATGCAATATACAGCGTTGTGATATGCCTAGGCCGTGACTTCAGTAGCTCGAGTGACTCAACTGACGACGAATTTTCATCTTCCGAATCGGAACTGGCGCTGCCACTTGCTGAACGTAAATAATAATATCTGCGTGCTAACGAAAGTCGCCTCATATAGAAAGGAGAAGTGCGAATATTGTAAAACAATATCCATGCATGAAATATAACATGAATAAAAAATCTTGTTATAGAGGAAAACGTCACATGTGATGTTATCTAATCTCATTTGATATTGTTTTCTTATGATTCCCAACGTAATATATCTATGGTAAATTAAATGTCAAAGATGCTGCATTTTTGCGTGACACATAGCGAAGATGGTCCCTGAATGCATTATATTTGAAATGAAACAATTTTATCAGGAAGCGACCCATAGGAAAGTGGAAGATAATACGACACTTTAAAAACGCTCAGTGAATTTCCGTTATGTCCACTGTGCACCACACATGCGAATATTTGAACTCGCATTCGCTTTCGTGGGATACCCAGATTGCCATAGTAACTGGTTGGTGTGCTAATCGCCCGACGAGTGAGGCTACTTACCCGATGTTGAAACTGTCAGTGATGGCTTCATTGTAAGGATAAACGAACCGAGAGGCATCCAATCCCTACCACAGAGAGTAGNACTGTCAGTGATGGCTTCATTGTAAGGATAAACGAACCGAGAGGCATCCAATCCCTACCACAGAGAGTAGCCAACTTTTTTCTTCCTATGAATACAAGAAAAATTCCAGTGTTCTAATTCTGGAACTAGCAAGAATAGTTCTTCAAGGGTACAGACCAATCCGAATGCTATTGTGTGAATACGCGCTGTTACATCCTGTAGACTTCTGTTTCTATAATCACCACGTAGTTACAAAACTTTGCTACTGAGGAACATAAATTATTGAGTATAATATTTGATAGAACATAAAGTATCGAGAACGACTAGGAGATATAAAAGTGATCAAGTAAAGGGAATCAAAGAAATAAATTGATTGCTTATGTTATCGTGTAATGTTATCGTGCCTATCTTATCGTTTACAACAGTGTCACTAATATTTCATGAGTGAATAACTTTTTTCAAATGAATTAGTCTCGGCTTCCTTAACAGTATTTTCATTTGTGATATTGGTTGGAAATAAACTCTGGCAATTACATTTCTTCAAGATTAAATTTAATGTTTTCTACAGAACAAAAATTAAAATCGTTTTTAGGTAAATTTGCACGTTGCCAAGTTTTGAAACTGTCGCAGTTATGCTACTTATTAAAAAAATTGCCAATCTGGCGCCGAATTGCTGTAAGATTAATTTTCGATAATTGGTGGAATAATAAAACCTGTGCTTGAAACGGATATAACACACTACCGGAAATCTTATCCCACTATGGCACTATATGATGTCAGACATACGTTCTCTAGAGTCACGCCCTTTGCCACATGGCTAAACATTCTTGGTAATATTTAAATAATAAAGTATATATATGTGAAATATTTTACTACATATATAATGTCTATAAATAGTGTGCTTATCAATAAATATAATAATTTATTTACAATTGTTTCATTCATAAATTCATTGTCAAAACGTTAACTGTTTTTGAAAACTACCCGTTACAGATACTGCCAAGTTTTAGCCTATGTAAGCTAATTATTCTTCTGAAAATATTTTATAAACTTTTAAGTAAACCAAAATAGTGTTTACGTACTATACAACCTCATATAGAATTTTGTAGTTTTTGTTAGTAAATATATTTTAGTTTTACGAAATAAAAAAAATATATCATTAAAATAAGCGTTGAATTAATGCCCTGGTTATCATCCTACCTTATTTATGGTGCGCCACAAGTTTTATATACAGATAAGATTAAAAAATGAATTAAAGCTATCTCCTCACTTCATTTTTAAAGCATGTTAGCTAACTGTTTACGTGAGGACCATAAATTTTTCAAGCACGTGACATTGTTTCCTGTGTTTGTGACATCTAACAACATTAAGTTCTTATAATATAGGATATTTCGTAAAAAAGGCTATGGGTTTAGTACTGAAACTCAACAACGTTTTCCTGTACGCCAAGGCTAATAATTCCCTGTGACACACAGACCATGCGAAAAGTTTCATCCTGTACAAACAGGTATTACCACAGCTGTTTAAATGTTTATACAAACCAAAACTTCGCTGAATTCAGAACATAAAGAGGATACATTCAGATGCAAAATTATTTATTTTGACAACCACGTCAATATTTTAAAAACATTCTTGCAAAAAGTCATAATAATATACGTTAGTATATTTCCACACATTCTAAACTTAACAAAATGTTTAGTTTAGCAGCAACTCTGAAGAAATTCAAGACAGATTTCATTTATCAACATGGACTGAAATGTTCTGGCAATAATACGCCGCGGAAGTCCGATACGATCCAAGCTAAACCACCGACAAATGTGGTAAGCATCTGATAAGATGTGTATTCATCCGGACAGTGAACATGCAGTAAAATTGACTTCTACGTTGAGAACAGATTGTCATGCAGCTCTTGGGAGACAGAGAACCATTCCTGCTCCAAAGTCACCCGANTGACTTCTACGTTGAGAACAGATTGTCATGCAGCTCTTGGGAGACAGAGAACCATTCCTGCTCCAAAGTCACCCGAAGCTCCTGGTCGGTTCTTGAGGATGCTCAACACCCCATAATGCGTCACCTGAGCATGCTCGATAAGGCTGAGATCGGGTGTTTTGTCAGGACAACCCAAAACGATTGTTATCCTCAGTTTCCAGGTAGTCATACACCAATGCAAACCGATCTGGACGGCCNTGTTTTGTCAGGACAACCCAAAACGATTGTTATCCTCAGTTTCCAGGTAGTCATACACCAATGCAAACCGATCTGGACGGCCACTTTCAATCATAAATTGTGCACACTGCACCCCTGGGTAGTCGGACGTACTGTTCAAGGATAACATCTATGTACAGACATGAGAAAACCAAAATAGATGTGTACGTGAAGGCAACATGGTGCCTCCCAGTAACGTAAAAACAGAGGGAGGCAAGATACACATTGCTTCTCCCCTCTACATTTTGAAAGCTTGTGAGGGCACCCTAAAACGGAGATTAAGTAGAAACCCAAACGTTTTGTTAACTGGTATGTACTCCGACAACTTTATATAGTCTCTTTCTGGAGTCGTGAAGATGCTGCTCGTACTTACGGCGTCCTCTGTCATTGTAGAGCTACAGAATTATAGATTCTCTCATAAGCCAGAGAAGGAATACATTTCAAAATAATAACTGGGAAGTAATTTTGTTCTGCTTTTAGTTATAGTTGCTGATAATATATTTATTATTATTGTATACTTCTTGACTTCTAGATTATAGATATTTATTTATCTTTTGTACCACATGTAATTCAAGTTGTATTTACTCCAAAACGAAATTCGTTAAGGAAGTAAGAATGTAAAAGCCAAAAGGCTTGCGCTTTCATGTGTTGCAGCTGTGGTTCCGTTACTGTTGACACTCTGCATACCAAGATGTCACCACTTTTCGTAATGATCCTCTTCAGTGGTGTTAGATGGGCTGTACCTAATCCTTTGTTCGTACTTCGCGTTAACACGCCGGGAATCACTGCGAAAACTGAACCGGACTCGTTTGTAAACAGGAAGCAACCATTCTGTTTATTGGTACATATTCGATGTTCCCTGAAATACGCCAATAAGGCTATTTGTGGGCAGTGATCAGTGAATACATGTCACAGGTCTCCGTGAATACAGTCCTTGTAGGCGCTCTCAGGTTGTCTGCTGTACTTCAACTGCATAGTCTGCAAATAACCATGTTTATGAGGCGTTTTATACTATCCATGCCCATTTTTAAAGGATTGACCAATATTTAAACATTTCCGTAATATCTTTCATATCCTCCAAATTTTACTCTGTGGGACGTGTAGGACTCGATACACCATAATTTAAGTTTGGCTTGCTTACAGCCACCCGATGATTCTGCATTGTGGTATCCTTGAGATATCGCCTTAGGATGAATACCAGTTGTTTGTCAAGAACACACACCCTATCTGCTCCGTTCTGTTTCACCCATTGCATCGCTAATATGCTATCTACCGTTCATCCTCTTGGTCTCTCATAGGAGAGCTTTTCATTCTCAGTTATCAGCAAGCAAATTTGGGTGACAGCACATGCACATAATATTAAGTGGTATATACACTGAAGATCCAAAAAAAAACTGGTACACCTGCCTAATATCGTGTAGGGCCCCCGCGAGCACGCAGAAGTGCCGCAAGACCACGTGGCATGGACTCAAATAATGTCTGAAGGTATGCAGGAGGCAATTAACACCATGAATTCTGCAGGGCAGTCCACAAATTCATAGGAGTGCGAGGCGGTGGAGATCTCTTCTAAACAGCACGTTGCAAGGCATCCCAGATATGCTCAATGTTGTTCATGTCTGGTGATTTAGGTGGCCAATGGAAGTGTCTAAAGTCAGAAGAGTGTTCCTGGAGCCTCTCGGTAGCATCTCTCGACTTGTGGGGTTTCGCATTGTCCTGCAGGAATTGTCCACGTCCATCAGAGTGCACAATGGATATGAATGGGTGCAGGGGATCGGACAGGATGCTGATGTATCTGTGACTTTTCAGAGTCGTATCTAGACCTATCAGGGGTC
Organism: Clitarchus hookeri; assembly: GCA_002778355.1. Lineage (NCBI taxonomy): Eukaryota > Metazoa > Arthropoda > Insecta > Phasmatodea > Phasmatidae > Clitarchus > Clitarchus hookeri. The sequence continues at coordinate 259,849 of NQII01003383.1, read as the reverse complement.
CCATTTCACGCCAACTGCACACGCCCCATACCATGACAGAGCCTCCACCAGCTTGAACAGTCCCCTGTTGACATGTAGGGTCCATGGAATCATGAGGAGGTCTCCATACCCGTACACGTCCATCCATCCAATACAATTGGAAACTAGACTCGTCAGAAAGGGCAACGTGTTTCCAGTCATTAACAGTCCAATGGAGGTGTTGGTGGGCCCAGGCGAGGCGTAAAACTTTGTGTCGTGCTGTCAACAACGGTACACGAGTGGGTCTTCGGCTCCGAAAGCCCATATCAATGATGGTCCGTTGAATAGTTCGCACGCTGGCACTTGTTGATGCCCCAGCATTGAAATCTGTGCCAATTTGAGAAAGGGTTGTACGTCTGTCACGTTTAATGATTCTCGTCAGTCGTCGTTCGTCTCGTTCGTTCACGATCTTTTTCCGGCCGCAGCAATGTCAAAGATTTGATGTTCTACCGGATTTACGATATTTACGGTACACTCGTGAAATGGTCGTACACGAAAATCCAAATTTTAACGCTACCTCGGAGATGCTATGTCCTATCTCTCAAGCGCCGACTATAAAACCACGTTAAAACTCACTTAAATCTTGATAACCTGCCATTGTGGCAGCAGTAACCGATCTAGCAGCTTTGCCAGACGCTTGTTGTCTTATATAGGCACTGCCGACCGCATCGCGTTACTCTGATTGGTTCCATACCTATGTTATTTGCATACGCACGCCTGTACCAATTTTTTTTGGCTCTCTAGTGTATATTTGTCAGTCGTCCTCGTAGTATCAGAAAGAAGCAGTATTTTATTTGTCCTGCAGAAGGAAGTTCTGAGCATAGAAACGCTTCTTTACACTAAATAAAATGTTTCGTTATAAAGTCTTGAAGATTGTTCTGAAACAAATATTTTAAATTGAAATTTGTAGTGGAAGCGTGACGACTGTGACAATCAGAAAAACTGAAACATCTACAGTTTGCTACAACCAGAATTTCACAGCGAAACTGAATCATACTCAAATACGATAAACATCGAAAGACCGCAAGAAGGTAAGATGAATGCCCAGCTTAAGCGTTTTTCGTAAATTATAATGCGTTCTCCGGAGAAAGCAGTCCTACTGTGGCTTAAAGTTGCTGGGTAAGCTAGGCCAAACAGTGAAATAAGTGTGTACTATTATTAATCATTTTTGAAAAACATACAAATTAAAAACCATCCAGTTTTCGGCAGCGTGTTCTTAAATGCTGTAGGCTGGCGTGCGATATCTTAGTTCTAGAAAATCTTGACATATTAGTTTTAAAAATGCGCATAAAGCCATTTTTTAAAATCGTTTTTTGGTAAATTGTAGTAACAGAATCCAGTGTAAATTGTACAAGGAACGATATTAACGACATTTATACTTCCATGTTCCGTAGTATGCTGCAACCCGAACATTACTAAAGTAATAATAACTCCGCAAAATTACGAGAGAAATGCAATAATTTTATATTTTTCCCCTACGAAAGTTGGAAATTTATTTGTGGAGATATGTTGCCTCTGTTCTCAATGCTTGAGTCAATGCGTGGGCTGTCAGAGAGCCATAAGAATGTGGTGCCCTTTGCTTCCAAGAATAATGAGATATTATTAGTAAAGTTCACTGTTTTCAATGACACCAGCGTACCAGTGCTTGTTCCATTTCACTATTGCGTTTATAAACAAGTTCATTATGATATATGTATAGAATAACCCTCTGCGATTAAAACATACTATTATTGAATACTGCGAATAAGTTTAATTTAGGCTGTTCAAGGTAAAGTGAGCACTTTTGATGCTCTGGTTATTTCATTTTATTTCAGCTAATGTTTATTCTTTCACTATTGTTATAAATAAATATTGCCGTATCAGTATTACTGATTATAACTAAGTAACACAGATTATATATTTCACCGCTCTCGAAAGTTAACGTCTAAGGCTACAATAAACATATTTTATTATTATTCTAAATGACAGAGCATTAACAAGTGCTCAATTTATGGTGAACAGCCTATAATGAAAGCAATCAAAACTGCTCAGTGTTTATCGATTTTATTTCCCAGTGCGTTTGTAAGAATAACAATACATTAGAAAACAATGCGATGAAGAAATTACGTCCTGCTGAACACATTAGGGTTTGCGATTCTGCAGTTGCAAAACTCGTGCGCTGGAATATTTAGTCATAATATTTATAAACTTATTCTCTTTACGCAAGTGAAGGAGTAACTCGGGTATTAGATACCGTTCTCAGTTTACTGCAAACATTAATTTAGAAATCAGAAAAATTGTATTGTGTATTACGTGCTTGAAGAAGTAGTATACATATGCCGATACTTGTTACCACTGACTATGTTATAAACTGTTTTTTGTTTGAAACGTGTATATATTAATGTATGTATATGTATCATCGGAAATAGACTGGCCGACCAAAGTCAATTACAACAAAAAATAACACCAAGTAACATCGAGTTGTAGGAAGGTTCTATGGATACAATGCAAAAAAGCGCAGGGTCGACAGAAGCGATGAGCGAAGGTTGGTGGTAATAATAGTGGAGTGGTGTGGAGAGATTTTGGCGGCTTTTAATAACGAGGTCTTGAGAGCGGATGAGGGTGAAACGAGGTGGATATGAAGCAGCGCCGGAATGCATGAACCTTGGATGGGAGAAGGGGCGAGAAATCCCACCGACCAGCGGAATCGTCCGGCATGATTCTCATGCGCGAAAATCCGGGCGTGACCCCACCAGGAATCGAACATGGCTCGCCTTTGTGGGAGGCGAGTACCCTAGAGAACTGGAGGTTCACTGTTTTGTTTAGAAGACAACCCTAGTAGAATCTGAAATAAACCAAATAATTTATATCCATTTATATACAAATATTGTGTTTTATGTTTGACCGATTCATTGTGTTTCCTGGGTAATAAATATTACTTCTATATCACTATTAAAATAATCAGGAAATAAACTATAAAAAAACAAATCACAGCTTTTTAACGTCATTTAAAACAAATGTACTTTAATATAGTATATTAGCAGCATATACACACTTTTTGAATCCAACCTTACTAAAATCATTTTCTATATGACGAATTTTGTTGTGTACTTAATATATAATGTATCATAAGCCTCTTATACGTATATTAACTTACAAGTATCATATTTCTTGTTAAATTAAACTTTTCCTTATATTTTATTTAAAGGCCGAAATTTCAATATTTAATTTATTATCAAGATTAATGAAAACAGCGAGAAAATAGGTGTGTTGGTTATGCCTTGTAAGAAATAGCTCTTTTGCAAAATGTTGTTATACTGAGCGCGTACGAAATCAGCGAGTTGTCCCTTTGGTGTAATTTTTTACACTTAGTTAAACTTTGTTTGCGTAAGGTGGAGTAATAGACTTATAGTACAAGTTAAGTAGGGTTTCAGAAAAGGTTGAAGTAATTATAAATGGACTATAACCATGTTTATCTAATTTTCATATATCGCTTAACCTACACAGAAATGTGCTTCAGTATATTATTCAACATTATTTATCTGTAAATCAAATTAAATTCTTAATTGTGGTTACAAGTGTACGTATAAAAAAATGTATATGCGGGTATATATATGTATATATATATATATATGGTGATNTATATATAAACTACCTGTAGGATCTTCGTGTGTGCTTGACATCTGTGTGTTAGGAACGCAACATGTAGATGGGAATTTGTGGTAATTTCTGGTGATTTCCTTGTGTCGTATAAAGTGTGTATATGTATTATGTATATATACATAGTATATATACTATGTATATATATTCGGCATATAAATCGGAATCGCTGAATGAGAGGAAAAATCTCCCAGAATGCGATCTGAAAATTGTTATCTTGGGTATTCGAAAAATGTCCACAACATGTTGTGGCTGGTCAGGAATTTTCAAAATGTGTTACGCGGATTCCGTAACAACCTCATTCAGTCGACCAAATACTACGAGGAAGTGACTACGGTGGAGTCCCATTTGGTTATGTTAGGTTAGACGAAGTTATAATCGGTTATATTACATTGGGTTAGGTTAAGCTAGTAGAGGAATAAGCAATGAGTAGTCCAAATCGCCTTCAATGAGGCGTTTTTCTACAGCAACTACAACGTTGTGTTGACAATTTTTAGAATAGAGAAGTTACGAAATTCGTGTCTTGGAAATTATGAAAATTCAGACCTCACTATGGACGTTTTCTTGTCAAACGAGTGATTTCGATATTTGCGCCTAATATATACACACAAATCAACACACATGTCAACACACAGCACACACGCAATACACACATTTGTTGCAAATTATTTATTCTACTTGACGTTATGAGTGAGTAGTTTAATACATTTGTATTGTCTCAGACGTCATCTAGAACACTGAACGCACATTTATCGTAACTTAAAGAAAATAAGAAAAATAATATATATTGTTCTTTATCAAACTTGAACTTAATTTCCGTTGAGTTTCACGTAAATATTATTCAGCACTGTTACTCTCTCCACTTCGTCCCAAAAATTACATGTAATAACTGTATTCTGCAATTTGGGATAAACTTATTTGAATTTGAACCTTTTTCCTTGTGATTTTGTTTACTCCTTACATTTACAATAACAATACCTCCTTTTAATTGTTTGTACGACCGCTGAAAGTAATTTTAATTTGTGTAGTCACAATGGTATAAAAGCTAGTGGAAGGGGTATAAGGAAAATGGAACCCCTGATACTTCCAAAGCTGCGTTTTATTTCGCATACATTATGAATTACAAATACGAATGCATGACCCACTGTGTGTACAATTATGATATTAAGGTTATCTGTGATAACTATAGGAACTTTCCGGCGTTTGCTAGTCAGATCGTCTGCAATACAACTGAAGTTGCGGCAAGAACTGGTTGCGGTTTGTGGAAGAAAACAGCTATCAGCAGGACAATCCTCACGCAGGTATTGTGTGTCAGACTGCCCTTCCCTGAACCCTCCGTGGAATATGTGTCTAATGACCATTCAAGGAAACACTAAAATGTAATCCTAGTTTCGTAGTTCACTCCATTGTACACTGACGCCTTAAGGGAGAGTGAGCTATAGTGATTTCTGTTTTATTCTCTCCAGAGATAACTACTGAGACTTTAAATATAGATAACATTAACAGAAGTTCGATGGAAATTATAACAATAATAAAATAATAAAAATCAATGCTGATTCATGATCTTTCATCAAAACTTTTGAAGAATCAAACGAAACTGACCAACAATAAGTTTCTTTTCCCATTTGGTCGAAACTCTTACTGAGTGGCAAAGTATATGAACTAGCTGCTTAGCAAATGCATTCACTGTATGAATATGTGGCTTATGTAGCGCCTCTACAACTTTCAACGCAGTTGTAGAGTCTTGAATAAAGTTGATGCAATGAAGAGCGGCTAGTGAACAACTCCGTTCTCTCGCTTCATTCCCGCTTTACGCGCTCTCTCGGTGAAACAGAATTTGCAATGCATAGTGTTGTGAACAGGAGATATCCTTCCGGTTGGTTGAATCGGATGATGCTATTACAGCTCTCCGGTTGTTTCCAGAACAACCGGCAGAGGTGAATCAATTGTGGACCTCCGGAGGTAGTTGTTATTTATATATCCTGCATACATAACGTGGCCATTTTTCTTCCTTCTCAAAACGGGACACTTGTCAGTTTTCATTTGCAAGTAGGTAGATTGAAAGAAAAAAAAACGTGTTTATTAGTTATGTTTTATTATATATATTTTTCATAAGAACAAATTATTTTATATATTAGGCGATGATTTTAAGTAGGAGTAAAATTCGTGGCAGTTTTTTTCTGATTTTAAATGTTGCTCAGTGTCACTGACACCTCCTCGTGCCAAACTAAATTCAGTACGGCATTTTTCACATCTGACGTCCGAGAGAGACTGAGTGTATTTTTTTTAAATGTACGGATATTTCGTTTGTAAGTTAACATTAAACGTACATTTGCGTTTAGGCTACGCGATTCACAAAAACACGTTCAGAAAATCGAGCTCGTAAGTAGGCATGAGTAGACAGATTCGTGCGCTCACGCTGGAGAACAATCTACGAATAATGCGTGCGTCGGAGAGTCGGGCTTGCGTTGGAGGAGGGAGGGAACCACACCGCCCGCCCCCGCGCGTCTCGGAAAAAATACGAGCGAGAAGTCATTTGACAACCGCGGATGAAGCAGCATTCTGACGTTTCAATTTGTAAGGTAAATTTACTATTTTGAAATGATTTTTATGATTAGTAAATCAATATTTTTGCTCGCTTGATAAAAACGGGACATTTGGGCGTCCCGAAGCTTTCATCGGGGACAACGGGACAGAGTGCCGAAAAACGGGACTGTCCCGTTCAAAACGGGACGTATGGTCACGTTATGCATACACAATATTCTTTGTTTATCGGTGGAAATACCTCTTTACCTTTTTTAAAAATCAATAAATAAATTTTTTAATATAGTATTTCTATACTATATATGTATAACGTACAAGTAATATGTATATAAACAATCTCTTCACANCACACGCAATACACACATTTGTTGCAAATTATTTATTCTACTTGACGTTATGAGTGAGTAGTTTAATACATTTGTACTGTCTCAAACGTCATCTAGAACACTGAACGCACATTTATCGTAACTTAAAGAAAATAATAAAAATAATATATATTGTTCTTTATCAAACTTGAACTTTATTTCCGTTGAGTTTCACGTAAATATAAATCAGCACTGCTACTATCTCCACTTCGTCCCAAAAATTGCATGTAATAACTGTATTCTGCAATTTGGGATAAACTTATTTCAAATTGAACCTTTTTCCTTGTGATTTTGTTTACTCCTTACATTTACAATAACAATACCTCCTTTTAATTGTTTGTACGACCGCTGAAAGTAATTTTAATTTGTGTAGTCACAATGGTATAAAAGCTAGTGGAAGGGGTATAAGGAAAATGGAACCCCTGATACTTCCAAAGCTGCGTTTTATTTCGCATACATTATGAATTACAAATACGAATGCATGACCCACTGTGTGTACAATTATGATATTAAGGTTATCTCTGATACCTATTGGAATTTTCCGGCGTTTGCTAGTCAGATCGTCTGCAATACAACTGAAGTTGCGGCAAGAACTGGTTGCGGTTTGTGGAAGAAAACAGCTATCAGCAGGACAATCCTCACGCAGGTATTGTTTGTCAGACTGCCCTTCCCTGAACCCTCCGTGGAATATGTGTCTAATGACCATTCAAGGAAACACTAAAATGTAAACCTAGTTTCGTAGTTCACTCCATTGTACACTGACGCCTTAAGGGAGAGTGAGCTATAGTGATTTCTGTTTTATTCTCTCCAGAGATAACTACTAAGACTTTAAATATAGATAACATTAACAGAAGTTCGATGAAAATTATAACAATAATAAAATAATAAAAATCAATGCTGATTCATGATCTTTCATCAAAACTTTTGAAGAATCAAACAAAACTGACCAACAATAAGTTTCTTTTCCCATTTGGTCGAAACTCTTACTGAGTGGCAAAGTATATGAACTAGCTGCTTAGCAAATGCATTCACTGTATGAATATGTGGCTTATGTAGCGCCTCTACAACTTTCAACGCAGTTGTAGAGTCTTGAATAAAGTTGATGCAATGAAGAGCGGCTAGTGAACAACTCCGTTCTCTCGCTTCATTCCCGCTTTACGCGCTCTCTCGGTGAAACAGAATTTGCAATGCATAGTGTTGTGAACAGGAGATATCCTTCCGGTTGGTTGAATCGGATGATGCTATTACAGCTCTCCGGTTGTTTCCAGAACAACCGGCAGAGGTGAATCAATCGTGGACCTCCGGAGGTAGTTGTTATTTATATATCCTGCATACACAATCTTCTTTGTTTATCGGTGGAAATACCGCTTTACCTTTTTTAAAAATCAATTAATGNACCTTTTTTAAAAATCAATAAATAAATTTTTTAATATAGTATTTCTATACTATATATGTATAACGTACAAGTAATATGTATATAAACAATCTCTTCACATGAACACATTCATACTTACAGTGTGTGATGCTGACTGGTATAAGGGATTTCATTACACACATTATTAATTTACATATTTTAGTTCATGCCCGCATGATTTATATGTTTATTTTGTCCTTCAGTCGTTACTTTCTGTTATTGTCTCCCTTTTCGTTAGCTTTGTAAACCTAAGAATTCACCTTATTTGCATTATGTATATCACCGTTCTGTGTTGCTTGCTAAAGGATACCGTCGCGTATGCCTACATTAATAGACAACACAGCACCGAAAGAAGTCTGACATACACATTGGTCAGTTCCTATTGGTTCATGGCGTCACACAGTATACTAGATGGACAACGTAACTGTGATACGTATTGCTTAATTTTAATTTTCGCCTAATGAATGTGTATTGCCACTAATATGAGCCTGCATTTATTCAATTNAATACGTATTGCTTAATTTTAATTTTCGCCTAATGAATGTGTATTGCCACTAATATGAGCCTGCATTTATTCAATTCTCATAATTTGTTTTTGCTTTCTGCGATGTATGTTTCGAGCACAGACGTGGTGACGATAAACATGCAATACTTTCAGTTATGAGCAGACGACGGAATCCGATTGGTTCGTAATTGCCGAGGTGTAAACAACTCGTCAAATAGGAGGCTCCGTTTGAAAGCGCAGCCAACCTCCGCTCCGGAAACTACCGTTCCGTTCACAGCACTACCGATGCACTTTCTTTCTTACTCTCGCACAACAAAGGCTTTAAAGTGAAATTAATAACGAGAATTAACATAACGAATTGGAATTCAGCTTAGTTTCCAGGTCATGTTTATATACTCGCTGTGCGTAAATTAAATCAGCAAGTTGGCGATTTTTGCGAATTAGCTGACAGAGCAAAACCGCACGTTATTAAAAATTTGTATAAACCAAGACGCCTTTGTATTAATTTAAGTGTGCGTGGTGCATGTAAACCTGTGAATAAAAATTGTATTTTGTTAATATCAAAAGCGTTTATTATAAGAGCTATGAAGTTATTTATAAAATAACTACCGTTTAATTATAGGAAAAACATTTATGGAAAAGATAAGGCGAGTATTAAATTAATAACAAATGTCATGTTTGATGTATTTATATATTTAATAATTAAATTCATTTCTATAGTATCAGTAATATAATTGATCATATTAAGATCATATCAATTTATGTCAAATACAATACGTACAAATTTGTAAATATATATCTTATAAAATGTTACTAATTTGTAAATTATATAAATTGCTAATTAATGTTATGAAAACATGTAAAACCATTATATCCACTACAAACATTTCAATTAAATCTGTCTGATACAAATTCTAATCTAGTTTCGTACTAAACGTACGTCTATTAGCGGTTTCTTCACACTTTATGAATCAAACCATTGAAAATTCACCCCATGTATGGTGTGTTTGATGCTTCCTAAATATGTAATGTATTACAAGCGTTTTATACTATTGTTAACATGAAAGTAGTTTATTTGTGATAAAATTAAACTTTCACTTATAAAAGAATACCACAAATTTGAAGGTCTACGATATCAAAATCAAACAACCTACAACCTACAACCTTGGTTGTCCAATCAAATGAAACATGGAATTGTGAAGTTTCTTTACCATATCTTCATAAATGTTCAATATGACCACCACGAGCGCCCCGAACGACATCTACGCGATAGTCAAACTCGTTCCACACTCTTATCAGCACGTCCGGTGTTACGGTTTGGATGGCGTCCGTAATTCTCGTTTTGAGGCCGTCAATGTTAGCAAGCAATGGTGGACGAAACACTTGATCTTTTATGTACCCCCATAGAAAAAAATCGCATGGGGTAAGATCCGGGGTTCTTGGGGGCCAGTGATGAAGAGCCTGGTCACCAGTTGCTCCTCAACCAATCCAGCGCTGCGGCAACGTCTTGTTCAGGTATCCGCGAACAGCTAGGTGCCAATGGGGTGGCACACCATCCTGCTGGATAATGAAGTTCCTCGCCGCCTCTTCTAACTTAGGAAACATCCACTCTATAAGCATGTCCAAATAAGGGATTCCAGTAACAGTGGGCTCGTGAAAAAAGAAAGGATCGAAAACAGTGTTTTTGTATACAGCTCAAAACACGTTCTCTTTGGGGAAAGCGCGCTCGTGTTCGGTGGTTTCATGTGGAGGCTCCTTACCCCATATCCGCACGTTGTGCCGGTTCACCTTACCATTTGTATGGAACGTCGTTTCATCGCTAAAAACCAGCTTAGACACTAAGGCATCATCTACCTCGTTCTGGGCAAGAACGAACGTGCAGAAATCACGTCTCAGTTCTTTATCCCTTTCGGTAAGAGCCTGTACAAGCTGTAACCTGTATGGTTTGTACAGCAATCGCTTTCGCAACACTGTCCATACCGTCGATTGAGGGATTTGCATTTCCCGGCTAACTTGTCGAGTTGATTTTCTCGGACAGCGAACGAACGCTTGTTGAATCCGTTGCACATTATCTTCGGACACACGCGGCCGCCCGGAACTGTTGCCTTTGCAAAGGCACCCTGTGTCATGGAGCTGACGAAACCAACGTACGATACTCCACCTTTCGGGAGGACGACGTCCATATTTGCGACGGAATTCACGTAGAACAGTCGTAACAGATTCACATTTAGCAAACTGAATAACACAGAACGCCTTCTGTTGTTCNATTATCTTCGGACACACGCGGCCGCCCGGAACTGTTGCCTTTGCAAAGGCACCCTGTGTCATGGAGCTGATGAAACCAACGTACGATACTCCACCTTTCGGGAGGACGACGTCCATATTTGCGACGGAATTCACGTAGAACAGTCGTAACAGATTCACATTTAGCAAACTGAATAACACAGAACGCCTTCTGTTGTTCCGTCGCCATCGTGATGCGGACTAACACACAACACACGCTCATAGTGCGACGACAGACGCTCCCAGTGTCATCTCTCGGCACATAAAGGAAGCATCAGACCGTCCCCTTTACATTTAAGTGTCGAATGCGAGCTCGCTTTCCCCTCGCCACCTCTACCAAGCGTTACAAACGCCATCCAAACCTTAACAACCTTAACACCGGACATGCTGACAAGAGCGTGGAACGAGTTTTTGGTTATTGCGTAGATGTCGTTCGGGCAGTTCATGGTGATCACATTGAACATTTATGAATGTATGGTAAACAAACTTCACGGTTCCACGGTTCATTTCATTGGTAAATCAAGGTTTTAGGTTGTTTGGTTTTGATATTAAAGACCTTCAAAGTTGGGGTATTCTTTTATACTCAACCTGTACACAATGTCATTTATAATTAATATGATTAAAGGTAGAGAGAAAATAGGTGCGTACGCAATGACTAGTAAGAAAAAGTTCTTATGAAAAATATTATTACATTGAGCTTACACAAATGCGGTGTATTGGCCCACTGGTGTAATTTTCTAAGCTTTGGTACATGAAGCGGAGAAATGTCCTGAAAGGAGAACTTTAGCAAGGTTTCTGAAAAGTTGGAAGTACCGTAAATACACTATATCAAAGAAATGAAGGATAATTTTATTTACGGCGTAACTCCCCATTTAAGAGCGTAACACTAAAGAATAATAAAATATACTGTTTTCCTGTAACAAATTTTCCTTTAAAAGAAGGCCTGGTAATTCAGTCGGAGTGTTTTAGACCAGGGATGCTCAAACGGTCGATCGCGATCGACCGGTCGATCGCGAGAGCTTTAAAAGGTGATCGCGGACATATGTCCACATTCCCTCAAGAAATTAAAAATAAGCGCCTTCCGTCGGTCACTCGTACGGCGACACTGTGATATGTAATAATGAAATGTAAAGTGCCGCCGAAAACAACGCTGTGCACCGCCAGAGTTGTCGGCGCGGCTTAGTATTGTTTGCTGCCATTGTTTGTAAATAATGGCTTTCTGGATTAAGAAGCCGCCTGGTGAGTTTTATTCCGTTTTGGCAAGTTTGCAAGTTTGGTAAAATCAAACAACAATTTTATCCATCGCCTGGAGCGCTAATCGTTATGAGAGTACACCTTCGCACTAATCGTTATGAATATTCTCGCAAGGTCGCGCTCTCTTCGAAAAATGGCGGCAACGATTTACAAAAAGTAAACATAACCTGATCAAAGTGTACTCAGCATAGTAACACGCAAGTGTAGCCAGGGCCTAACAAAAAAAAAAAAAAAAAAAAA
>NQII01003383.1:218869-247567 GCA_002778355.1 Clitarchus hookeri | reverse complement strand
AAAACATAGGTTGTAACAGCAACGGGCTTACCATCTGTCATGTTAGAGCTCAGTTCTACCCCCTTACTTTTTGTTTGTCGATCGCTTGCTGCCGACTTTTTTTGCGGTCGGTCACTGATGGTACAAGTCTGAGCACCCCTGGTTTAGACTATATCATTCTCTGTGTGCTAAGGGAACCTTGTTTTATCATTTGATGCTGTGCAACAATAAGCCTTGATATCCTTTACGGTCATTCAATTTCCAGTTACTTTTTATTGGCTCAGAGACTTTATGAGAGTGTCAAATAAATAGCTGTTCTGCAACAAAAACATAAAAATTAAACAATTATTTGAATCAACCAAAGAGCGAAATTTTCATGTGTCTGCGTAATTCCTGACGATTTATTTCAACGAAATATAATTCAGTTACGAAAAATTACGAAGGCACAATCGTCTATGATTCCACTTATCACTAATTATCACATACATACTTACAAATATGACCAATAATATAACTTTCTACGTCATAATTACTCACGTAATAATAATATTTTTGAAGCGAGAGTTAGAAATGTAAGCGAAAATTTTGTCTAATTTAGTCAAGCTCTTCTGAAACAATTGAAATAACTAAAATACTGAAATGCCATTTTCGGAGATTCCATGTAAAGCCCTGGTATTGTTCGCTGTACTCTGAAAATCAACCCAAGACTTGAAATTGAGATTTCGAAGAGATCAAACTGATGGTTCTTAAGAGACCACTCACACGATAGTGCGCAGAATTCAGGTACACAGTTGGACGTAATTTTTTGTCGTTGATCTCACTGTAAGCAGGAAGTCATTAAAGTCTTTTGGATTAACGCTCACAGCCCCATGAAATGAAGTATGCACGTAGACTGTTTACTATGAAGTCATAACTAAAGCTAATTTTCATCAGTCCAGTGAAATTAAGCATTGAAAATTAGAACAAAATTTTCAGACAGAGATGACTTAAGTCGTATATGAAAGAAGAGGGTAAATATTGAACATAACTTCGCTGCAGTATTTATTAAAAGGTTAATTTAATTAAGAGTAATATTTTTTCACCTTAGAATTACGCGTATATTTCTTTTGGGTACTTAAGAGAGAACATTGTGAAAAAGATCTTTATCAAGCAGGGTAGTGAGAGTAGATACTTCGCTTCTAAGTAAGAAAACATTTGAACCAATTTGAAACATATATTTATAGAAAATCCATTTAAGTGCACCTGTATATACATATATGTAAATATTTCTTCAATGCATGTATACAGACTAGGACTCAAATTTTCTTACAAAGAATAAGAAATATTTCTGGTTGCCCTGCTAGAAAAATGTATTTTTGCTCAGTACATTTTCTGAAGAAAATAAAAGAAAAAGACACTTAAACTGTAGTAAGAGTAATAATAGTATATAATGAATTTAATTAAAACATGTTTGTTTCAGTTGTGACTGCAATATAATATTTTTGAAAATGTTGTGGATTGTGTAGGAGTTTATAATAATTTATGCATTTACCTCACTGTAGTTAATTTTTGGTTATAGTGCTGTAAATAAATCAATTTTATTTCAGTACTTATACTTTAATTAGATGCTTTTGCACCAAACTCTGAAAAAAAACCGCTGGTAGCTGCGTGCATTTTAAAGTAGGCAAACACTGAATGGAACACACTGATGGCAGCAATTACTAAAAGTGCAACGTTTAAATTTGTAAACACAGAAAAAAATTACACGTTTGGTCGTGACTATTGTCATGCTAGGGACATATTTACATCTCTAACACTTTAGTAGTGTAGTTTTATGGAAGCATGTATAATTAATTTTTATTAAAAAAATTATGTTCACTTTTACATGTATACTGGGTAATGGTTTTAAGGGGATGTAGTGGAATGACGTCACATTTCCTTAAAACAATTTCATAGATATAAGGCATAAATATCAGTGTTCACTGTTACTAGAAGTAAAACAGTAATGTATATTTGTAAAAGCTTTCATTTAAAATATATATTATAATTTTATACAACGTCGTATAATAGACTACGCGCAGATGAAGAGAAAAATGTGACGAGTGTTTGATTCGAAAAACCAAGGTGTAGCCACGCCCCGAACACCACGCCCAAAAAAACACGTAACTGGCTCCGCCACTAAGCGGAAGCACAATCAGTGGCAAGACGAAGGAACTGAAGGATGGCCTTTTAAAAATTTGATTACGCCAAACAAACTTTGTTTGAATCAACACAACCGTTTGCTCAGTGTATAAGAAATTAGTTAATTTATGGTCGGTCGTATACGCAATGTCTCCAAGAAGCTCACCTGAGGAATGGCGGACGACGTGGAGTTAACCCGCAGCACCGACTGCGGAGAACTCGCGAGCACGCAAGGCCGACCGTCACTTCCTTCGTTACTCGCTCCAGCGCATGCCCGCGCCGTTTTATTTCTGACTGGCGGGCTCACTGCGGCCGCAAAGTAGGAGCGAAACTGAGAGCCGGCGTCTGTTTGCAGATGAACGATAGCAGGAACGAGGGGAGAAGAAAAAAAAAGAAGTTAGCGTCCCGGTGGTGTCACACCCGCTCGGCCGAGGCGAACATCCTTGTCCGCTGCCGATCACCGTAGCCGACGTCGTTGGGGCGTCAGCCCCCATTTCGCACTCCATACACAATTTCCTACTTAATTACTTCCTTAACATTCATATACTGCGCACGTATGCCACAGGGTAATAATATTTTACGTTCCTTTGATTTAAGGCCACCAGGGGTATTTTGGGGGCCTGAAACAAACTTCTTTTTGGCGCCCTCTATTTGACGTGACCTTACGTACTTCGAATGCTACTTAAATTGTTTTGTTATATTTTTCCGATATAAAACACGTTGCTTGGAAACAATTTTATCATCTGCTATCAACCTAATTAACATCGACGTTTTATACGAAAAATAGTAACTTTCTCACATTAAAATATCGCGAAGTGAGTTTCCTGGTTTAAACTATTTCCCTACGAATATACTTATTGTCTAATGCTCTGTATGTTCGTGTTCACAATTTTACACATTATTTTATGACTGGGTTTTGCATTGTCATGTGACAATTACGGTAACATTTAAGGTGGAAAATCTTTCTTATTTCAAAGGCTGTAAAAAAATTTCAGCTAAGATTCCCTTACATTCAAGGTAAGCAAATTACACTTACATGTTAGATAAAATTACCTCATAAATGTAGAGTAAATTTACACAACAAGAAAAGTATCTACTATTCCCTAATCGTACGGAAAAGTACCTTACAAGTGTGTGGGAAAATCCCATACAAGTAAGCGAATATTAACTATATTGTAGAATAAAATTACATTTTAAAATATTAAAGGGGGGGGGGGGTTAGNTATTACTTACAATCTACATCCCCATATGAATAGTAACCGAAACCACAATTCTAGAATTCGCGGTACTTGCCGATGGGCGGGCACGAACCACGGTGCACTACCTCGGGAGGCCTATGCGCTATCCACGGCGACCATTTAGCTGAGTTAATTATTATTGAGAGTAATAATGTAATCCACCAGGACAAATAAAGTACACATTTAGGTAACCTGCAAACGTTTTAATTGAAATAACTATGCAAGTTTTCCCTACGATATTTCTTTTTATTAGCTTGAACTTTTCCTCCATTCAAAGATCAACTTTATAAATAAGTTATTCCTGGAACTGGCTATAATAATAATTTGGTGTAACAGATTACTATTTTACTTTTGTGCGGTACAAATCAAAGTTTGTGTAAAATTCCTTTAGTGTCTTTATTAGTGCTGGAATTCTATAGCTTTCCTAGCCTTTTAATAATTCTTATGACATAAAAATCACTCTGTTAAAGATGAAGGTGTATATTGATATTTTAACACGGCGACAAAAAGCTATCCGTTTCCCACAGTCTCTAAAACATTTTTTTTTAACAAACTTTCCATTTGTAACTATTTGATCATTGTATTTTACAGATTTTCTAACTTACAATTACTTTTTATTGCTTATAATTATGCCTGCGATATCGAATATGAGTCATACAAGCTGTCCAACATGGCGCCTCGTCTTGTTTCCTCCTCCAGTCCAGCTGCTGAGACAATGCTGATGAGAAGTACACGATGTAAGGTAATTTTCCCATCCGTGTATTGAATTTTCCACGACCACGTACGTAAATTTGACTCCAGAGTGCGGTAATTCTACCTTACACGCAAATAAAAAAATATTTTACCCAAAAAAGTATGCGAATATATCATACAATTGTCAGGAAATTTTCTTAATACTTTTTACAGTATTTATTGGAGAAAACCGCCCCTATTTGCTCCCCTCCTGTGGGCAGGCCTGTCTGGATTTGAAAATCTTAAACATTCGTATAGTAAATTCAGTTGTGAAGTCAGCAAGCAAGGAGCATATGAAGAAAAATCTGCCACTCCGAAATTATTATAGTTTGAAGGAAAAACCGCTCGATAGAAATATGCGTGAATAAGCTTGACAAACTGATAAAAAAATTTATCCGGTTCACCCTTCTTTAAGACGGACGTGGATATGCCCACGACCTTGAACATAGCAAGCAATGAGCAACCTTTCGTCGGTACACATGATAAGCTGTCTGTGGATAGGAGAACAAAAATACACGGCGAAAACAACAAGCAACGGCCGATAAAAGGTTCAGCTCTTCACAGGCACATTTAGATATTTCGCATATAGCTTCTTGCAAGCGATAATTCCTTTACGTTATTTTCAAGTGTGGAATGTATTGAACTTTAGCTACGCACGGGCGAACGTCAAGTATCGTGATTGCAGTGACATAGTACTTACTTAGAGAGCTCATGCGCCCACGCGATTCGTTTTTCGCCTGTTTAAACGTGCTCGCAAAAGTAAACTCTACGCTTGTTGCGCAGTTATTTGAAAACCACAGGAAAGTTTGGAATACCGGTGTAAATGCTGTTAGGAAATCGAAACAAATTTACACGGAGAAACAATTGTCTGCTTCATCGTCCCTGCGAGCCTGGCAGCAGAGTTCTAAAAATCTTGGGGTTGACTGTAAATATAACACAAACGTCCCTCCCGGTGTACGACTTGAACACAACAATAATTCCGTTGATTTTGTTGATACATTTAGGAACATGACTATGCGAGGCTTCATTCGAGAAAAATAATTCTATACTACGCAAGTCGCAACAGACTTTCGCGAATTAAGGTAGTGCGTGCTGCAAACAGAATATCATCCAAAGCGGTGGATACAGACAATTTACAAATAATATTTTTAAATATAGGAAATTTTTAATAGCCCTGTTACTGATACTATCAACTACAAAATGAAAACGAAAACAGGAGCCATCTTTAGCCAATGGGGATCTGTATACGTAAGACCACTAGCGAAAATTAAGTATCCCAATAGTTTCATTGACTAAACTAACTACCATATTTTCGGCATTGTCCAAAACTATCGAACAAATCGTCCATAATCAGCCCTCCATTCAAACTAAAATTTAGCTATTATCTCCATGTCAGTCCGGCTTTAAAGCTAAGCAATGCACTGCTACATCCTTGACGCATTTCAAAGATGACGTGTGGAAGGAAATGGGTAACAGGGAATTAACCATTTTAATACTGTCTGTTCGATTTCTCGTGTGGTGTCCACAGGATTGTTTTACATTTTCATAAATTATTTACCACGACGCCCGCAGTATGCAAATCACCAGTTGTACACGGAATATTCCCAGATATACTTAAGTTATGTTTCAAGTAATTTAAATTGCTGCAGTAACATTATGAATACTGATATGGATAATAATGTTCAATAGTCCAAAAACTCAGTGTTGCAGACAAATACCTATAAAACTCTGTACAAAATAAATCGTCCGATGAGAAACGTAAACTGTTCTTGCTTGCAGCTTTGTATTGCTATAAAGCAAACATGATGACTGCTAAATATTATTACCTTTTTTTGAAAATTCGTCAATTTTTCACCGTGAAGAGCTTCGGACATGTCACCGTATTTTTTTTCCTGCAATTCGGTAGCCAGTTTCAATAACAGAGTTTTTCATTTTTCCAATAGAAACAGTAGGTGAATAGCGTTTGTTTGTATGCGCGACAGTATATAGTTTTGCCATAACTCCGTTATCGAAGCCCCAGCGTTGCTGAAGTGTGTAACTGAGTACGAAATTAATTAGATGGTTACTGGTAGTATGTGTTAGGATTTATATTTCGATTACGATGTCCCTGGTTTGAATTCGGGCAGGTTATGCATGTGCACGAACAAAGATTAGTTCAGTTGTAAACTTCACTGTATTAAGCGGGAACGTTTTTAGCTGCAATAAAGATTGGGCTCGGCGATTTTACAGTAAGTTGTAGCCAGAATTTACTTCTTCACAAATAAAAAGCTATACGTATTGATTCCATACTGGAAACCGCATAAAACGTAAACAAATTTTGAAGTAATTTCCAAACATTGATAATTAAACGTTAACCAAAACGAACGTCAAATTAGCTTTTAAATTTGTTGGGATAATTGATGATCACAGAACAAAATAATCAGAAACGTTAAGTATGAAATACATTTTTTTTTGCTGATACTTATTTACCACCTAAAACTTTTCTCCACTCTCTGTGTTCAACTGAAGCAGGGCGAGATTGCAGTCTGTACGCACTGTAGTTGTGAACGTGTCCCATTTTGTGGCTGTGAGGTTCCTGAACATAAAGGAACTAATCCGCAAGCTTTTCCCTCCACGATTATCCTTCAGGGATATAACTGAACGACTGAAGCTCCTAGCTGCTTCACGATAGTTCTGTATTGCGCTGTTCTACACAGAGCTTTGTTCGCTGGATCAGCGATCGTCTCTGCTCCCAGACAGGAAACATATGCGAGTCTCCAGCAATTATTCACCAGCATTCTTTGTCCAGTGCCGTGCCAAATGTGATCAAAAGAAAATTCACATGTTGGTATTCCGTAGAGGTTATTTTATTATAACTTTGACTTTCCTCGAAGTTGATGCAAGTTTGTCGCCAGTATCTTCTCTCTATAGATAAGTAAGTGTCTCCTCGTTTCTCCCATTTGTATTAATCGCTGTATTTTAGAGGTTATTTTATTATAACTTTGACTTTCCTCGAAGTTGATGCAAGTTTGTCGCCAGTATCTTCTCTCGATAGATAAGTAAGTGCCTCCTCGTTTCTCCCATTTGTATTAATCGCTGCATTTTAGAAAACAGCTGAAATTTATAGCAACAAACTGCAAAAAGTGTTCAGCAGTATATATGGACGCATGCGCTGTAGGCACCTAGAGGTGCTGGATAGGAAACATCATAGCGTCAGACGCTGACGCGACCATCGATTTACAATAGACGCTTGGAGCAAAACGTATGTTTACTTTTGTAGACACAAGAAACGTTTATGACCTTAAGTAAGTGCCTGTGGTGTGATCGTTAGGTTAGCGTTTGCATCTTTCACTAGTTCTCGTTTATTTTGGCGTTACATACAGACGCATATGTCGGAAACTTTTGGAAATACGGGAGGTGTCGGAAATTTACTTTGCTTACGCATAATGATGCCAGATATTCGGACAGGAAAAACAAAACCTGTGTTATAAACTTTACGTTTACGGCCTACCGTAAATTAATTAGGTTTTTGTACACCCATAACACACACACATTTTGTGAACCAGACTTAAAAAGTAATAGCCCTATATTTACTCTGGGGTGGAATTANGTTATTTTATTATAACTTTGACTTTCCTCGAAGTTGATGCAAGTTTGTCGCCAGTATCTTCTCTCGATAGATAAGTTAGTGTCTCCTCGTTTCTCCCATTTGTATAAATCGCTGCATTTTAGAAAACAGCTGACATTTATAGCAACAAACTGTACAAAGTGTTCCAGCAGTATATATGGACGCATGCGCTGTAGGCACCTAGAGGTGCTGGATAGGAAACATCATAGCGTCAGACGCTGNGTATATATGGACGCATGCGCTGTAGGCACCTAGAGGTGCTGGATAGGAAACATCATAGCGTCAGACGCTGACGCGATCATCGATTTACAATAGACGCTTGGAGCAAAACGTATGTTTACTTTTGTGGACACAAGAAACGTTTATGACCTTAANTCATCGATTTACAATAGACGCTTGGAGCAAAACGTATGTTTACTTTTGTGGACACAAGAAACGTTTATGACCTTAAGTAAGTGCCTGTACTGTGATCGTTCGGTTAGTGTTTGCAACTTTCACTAGTTCTCGTTTATTTTGGCGTTACATACAGACGCATATGTCGGAAACTTTTGGAAATACGGGAGGTGTCGGAAATTTACTTTGCTTACGCATAATGATGCCAGATATTCGGACAGGATAAACAAAACCTGTGTTATAAACATTACGTTTACGGCCTACCGTAAATTAATTAGGTTCTTGTTCACCCATAACACACACACATTTTGTGAACCAGACTTAAAAAGTAATAGCCCTATATTTACTCTGGGGTGGAATTAAACCGAAAAACTTCGTGAGATGANAAACCGAAAAGCTTCGTGAGATGATTCCTTGGGCAAAATTAAATGGAAAACATAGAGGACACTTTCTACCTAAATTGAATATTAAAAGAGATATGAGCCATCAAAAATTACTATTCGAAACTGCATTTTTTGTAAAATATCGGAAACGAAGTGCAATCAAACTACAGTTCTGCGAGCACTGTTTTATGTTACCGGGATTTTCAACCTAAGAGCAAACACTCATTATTACCTCCCTTCGTTATGAAAATAACAGAAGGGGCCACCCTCGTTTTGCCAGCAACCTTTCACCATCAGGAATTATGAACGGTTGTTGCTGGTTTGTTGAGCAGTATGAGTTAATAAACAAAAATGGCTCTCTTACTGCAACTGCTCAGGACTAATCGTTTTCGTGTAAAATGTACACTAAACTTTCGAAGGCAGCGACACAGTTCCAGGACCGTAGGGAATCACACGCCGACTGTCGCCAGAAACAAACAGGCAGCTTCACTACTGTAAGTTTATTCATTAATCTTACATGTTGTTTACAGTAAGTGTTAAAAAACGCCCCCCCCAAATCGTCGTTGCAGTGGATACAGAAGCACACCATAGACGCACCTTTTTGTTAACTAGGTCACGCTGCTCAATAAACCAGGACCAAATGGTCGTAATTCCTGATGGCAAAAATGTTGCCAGAAAAAATAGGGTGGCCACCCGCGTTTTTAAAATTAAGATGGGAGGTATTTATGACAGTTTGCTCTTAGGTTTAATATCCAATAACATAAAACATTAATTTCACTTCGTTTCATTATTTTGCAAAAATTCAGTTTAAAACCTCAAATTTCAATGACTTATATGTGCCTTATTATTCAGATTAAGTATAAAGTGTCCTATATATGTCTAGCATTATTTTTCATAAGCAATCAACACACGAANGCCTTATTATTCAGATTAAGTATAAAGTGTCCTATATATGTCTAGCATTATTTTTCATAAGCAATCAACACACGAAGTTTGTCAGTCGAATTCCGCCCCACTCGGCATATCCAGTTATAAATATTTGATTTAACAACTCATACGTTGATGATGTTTATTGCCAAATTTTGTATTTCAAAATAAATATGAAATTTTTATTTTGGGCTAATAAAACGAATGCAATCGAATTATTAGAATTAGAAGACTGTGTTTGAAAAGAACCATTATGGAANGCCTTATTATTCAGATTAAGTATAAAGTGTCCTATATATGTCTAGCATTATTTTTCATAAGCAATCAACACACGAATTTTGTCAGTCGAATTCCGCCCCACTCGGCATATCCAGTTATAAATATTTGATTTAACAACTCATACGTTGATGATGTTTATTGCCAAATTTTGTATTTCAAAATAAATATGAAATTTTAATTTTGGGCTAATAAAACGAATGCAATCGAATTATTAGAATTAGAAGACTGTGTTTGAAAAGAACCATTATGGAANAATTTTGGGCTAATAAAACGAATGCAATCGAATTATTAGAATTAGAAGACTGTGTTTGAAAAGAACCATTATGGAATTTTGTAATTGGATAATTTTTTCTTAGGTTTTGCAGTTAATAAGAATAAAACAGAATATTTAGCGTACTGTTACAGGCAAGAATAGTACGCGGAACAATGCGCGGAAAAAGGGAAATTCCCTGGGTAAAACACAACGTCTGACAACTTTACTTACTCACGATGGCGCCACAGGCAAACAAAAGCATTTATAAAGGTACCTTGTGTCCAGATAGAAAACTAGATAAAAATAAACGCGGAGAAAATATCATTCAGTTTTATTGCTCTTCTAGTATTATTCATAATCTATGATGTAACAGGCGGAACCTGTGAAGCACTCATGTTATTCTTCTCTATGGACCTCTATATATGTATATGCTAAACTACTGTGGTTATACCATAATCATATATTAGTTCTGGCTATTATATATTTGGTTAGCCACACAGAGTGTTAAAATTCTTTTGACTCCCAGTTCTCATGTGTGGGCTCTAAGGTGAACCTCTCTCCATTTAAAATAAACTAGAAACGATCACGTGACGAGTTATATAAGCCACGTTCATAAGTACAGGGAAAATGTAAATCTCGGACCAGTGTAGTATGATTAGTAGTTCATAATGGAGGCTGCCTTTGCTACCACTACGTTTCGGTTTCAGATAAGCTGAGAGGATCTGTATTCAGTTTTCCATCCAAACGTTTATCTTTACAAAGTACGCTTCTGCCAGGTACAATGGTAAGTTACTTGATTAAATAACGAAGGTGTCCGAAGGTCAGGCCAGCAAGCATAGATTTCACAGTGAGATGAGGGGGTATTAAAAAGTAGTTTTGATTTCAGCGCTCAGTACACCACGTCTTCGAAAGATTGACCGATTAACCATTTTAGCTTGGCGAGGTATCAGCAATTGACGTTAGAAGATTGTGATATTTGTTTGAGCTTCACGACGGCATACGTTGCTAACTTACAAAATTATGCGCAGGCGTTAGGCCCCACAAAGTAAATTTGTTTCTTCTCATTACAGTGAATAAAATAGAAATCTGGTAAGTAAACATCGGGATGAAACATTATTGTAACGTATTGAAAAAGTGAAATTCTATACAAAATATAGTATTAGTAACAAACGCCAAGTATGTGAGCCGCTTGTACGCATGCATCTTTTGAGCGTCACAAAGATAGCGTTGAACTTAGAAGAGTGAAATTTAATTTAGTTTTATTGTGGCAAAATGAGCATAGTGGGCATATGGCACTGCAATTAAGATGACTTTAGAGGATTTTACAGAGCAGTAAATAAAAATATTCCTATGTTAGAGGACAGAAAATAACGTACATAAAATGATCTTATGTGAACATTTATCAAAACAAATGCATTCTATTCATATGAGAAAGAAGTTACTATTGGCTGACACGTTTTAGGTGTCTGGAGGGCAAAACATCGCCCCACTCACTTCCTTTTCACACAACGAAGGTATAGGTGTTATTAAAACTTCGGCGTTCTAAATAACTTCATACCGCAAACGCATGTTGTAAGAGGGTTTTGCACAACACATATATTGCAATTTTCGTTTCTAAACGCATGGGCCCTTTGCCCCCATGTTCTCGTGAAGGCCGTTGATACAAAGGCTAACAAGGATTTACCACCCAGATTTCTGACTGTATTACGTAATCAGTAACGACTGTCTTTTCACTATAAATTGTGAAAATTAAAGACAACAGTAAACGCTGGTGGTGCCTTTGAACGTTTTCCACTCGAAGTATTTGTACCTTTAGATGTATTTTGTGTGTTGAAGGACTTGAATCTTGGAAGCGTTAGTGGTAATACAGACAAGAGCGTTGCATATCGGATGCTTTATCTCCTCTATGTCTAATCAATTTCAAGAAATTGGAGGGAAGTTAAATCAATAACCTTGTCTCTACCGTATTTTCAGCGGAGGCGATGTCATTTAATTATGTAATAATAAATACAAATATTTCGTGACCTTCCAGTGTTAGTACTAAGTTTGTGATTCAGGGTTTACCGAGCTAAAATATTTAGCTATTTTTATTATGGAAACTAAATGAGATATAGCCGTGTATACTGTAGTAAATACAAGTGTAAATGGTAATATTTTTAACATAGCAAGATGCTTTTTTTTGTGATATGAAACAATAGTTGAAAATGTTCGACAATTGAGAAAAATTACTTCAAAAACACAAAAATGAGGTATAGGTATTCTAAATGTAAATGTTTTTTNAATGTTCGACAATTGAGAAAAATTACTTCAAAAACACAAAAATGAGGTATAGGTATTCTAAATGTAAATGTTTTTTGCGTACAAATTTCTAAATAAAACAAAATCGGTACTTTACGCTAAGCTTCTATGTAATTGTCAATGTTAACNTTTTTTGCGTACAAATTTCTAAATAAAACAAAATCGGTACTTTACGCTAAGCTTCTATGTAATTGTCAATGTTAACAGAAAATTAAGAAGAATATTCATTCGAAATTTGTTACGTAGCTTGCCCGTATATACATTTTAACTTTTGTGGCAGAGCCAAACAATATTAATCACCGGCATATATTTTTACTTGCAAAATAAAATACTACAGAAGCTTACTCTGTTGACAAAAGTAGACGGAGCAAGATGAAACAATTATTGCTCTCTTAACTTCTTATCCAAATATATTCGTTTATGACACACTACAGAATTAATAATGTTATGACCGGTGCTATATACCAGCAGCGAGACTAACTGTGGACAATAATTTGTGTCAGAAAAGTAATAATGTATGTCTTGAAGCAATAAAATAATTTTTTTTACGAAGGACTATTGAAAAATTATTATTGTATACGTAAAATTTCATACAAATCGGTTAAGGGTTTTAATCAAGCGGCAGTTTTCTTCAGGATCATGTGCACCCTGTGTCCATGTATTCCAGGCAAATCAAATATTTATGCAACTGAGGACTGCGTAAAGATAGAGGCTGCAAAGTGGGGTTGTTGAACGAAGAAATTATTAGAAAGTTTCTCACTGCACTTAACGAGTCGGTGAAAAAAGAACATTACATTTATCGCAAATGCGAGAGTATTCACATAGTACTGCTGGCTCATATTTCTATAGTATATTTAAGGTTAATAAACATTTTGAATATTTATTTTCTTATATTTTATAGTAAATTGTTTTTAAATTGGGATAACCATTTTGTCTTTTAAATACGTAGGTTTAGTAATTTTTTGTAACAGATAACCAATAAAAATAGATTTTCTTAAGATGAATTGGCTGTATATAAAAAATTTCCAGTAATTGAAAATACATTTTTTTTATGGAATAAAAATTGCGAACATTTGATTTAGCTTCACTCATAATTACCTAACAAATGTAGTCACTTCACAATGAGGGAAGCGTTATGGTGCTATGTAAGGTTGACCTGAGTCGACCTGATTCTCCAGATAGGTTTCTTTCATTAGTAATGTGCTTACAGGTAGTGTAGATTATATTGAACATGTAAAACATCATGAAAACAAATCATAATGAAAGTACAATTTGTTTATGCAGAGCCACTTCTCCTAAATCATGTCGCTGAAACCTCACAGTACTTGATCTTGTCTACAAAATTTAAACACACGACATTTTCCTTTAAGTGCGTTAGAACGTTTGTAAGTAACCCTAAATATATATCGAATTTTCAAGACGTATTATCAAAGACCATTCCAGAATGTACAAACAGTTCATAGTTTATACCTAACACACGGGTAAGTATAAAACTGCCTAAGAAACAAACAAAGCTTACCCGGCTTGCACAGACGGTAGAGCACGAGACTCTATCTTAGAGTCACGGTTTCGAGCCCCACGTTGGGCGGTGTATTTCACTTTTGTCATGACGCCAGTTTCATACTGTTTATATCTTGAAAATTGCTGTTAATTTAGAGGAAAAGTTGTGTAAATAAGCAAAAGTATAATTTTCGTATTTAATTCTGTGTTTTCAAACTTACTATACCTATAACTGAACAATATTAAATACCATTATGGATAATATTTTAAATATTATGTTAGGGTACCTAAAATATTTATAGTGGTTACATCCAAAAAGCTATAACTAAAGAGTACCTCTCTGAAAGGGGGAAATATACTATAAAATGATGCATTAGGGCAGCCAGCTCGTGGTCTGTAATTACGAATAGACAGTGGTCTATTGATCTAAGGTCACCTTGACTGTATGGTGCTTTTGTCTTGAGTACAAACTTTTGCTGGTCTTAGCATTTTGTTTACCTTGGACTTTCTGTATTATAAGCCTTAAAAAATTCCACTTTTTTAAATTATGTAAACTTTTTCTACAAAAAATATTAATTGGTTCTGATCATTATTTTTATTCGGCGCCTACTAAATATAAATGTGCCAACACCACAACAGAATATAAAAAAAAAATACGTATATAAAATTATTTAAATAGTTATTCTAACATTTATTAAGGTTTATCGTTTCATTTGAACAACATGCTTCCAGTAATTGTCTCCCAACAACGTTCCACATGTTTGATTTTAATTGTGCCAGAGGATTTGCTGGCACGCCGAAGATTTATAATTGGCCACTGTTTGTGCAGTGTCCACAGGATCTCTTCTCGTTTATTATAGGAACCGTACAAGGAGACAGGTGACGTATCGCGCGACAGAACGCGCAATTTTCTCGGTGAAACGTCGCACAAGCGCGCGGGTTAGCATTTTCAGTTCTCTAACAATGAACAAGCGCGTAATGTTGGCGCAGTCATCTAGTGAACACATGTGAAGATATTTCAGTCTATTTTTTTTAATAATGAGTAAATCACGTCGTATATGCTGTGTCGTCAACTGTAAGAAATAACCCAGAGTTGGTATTGCATTCTTTTCCAAATAAAGAATATCAGAGGAAGCAGCGAGAGTTATGAATAAAGTCAGTGAATCATGTTTAGTAAGGTATTAAAAAATCTATAATTTTCTATTAATTTTTCTGTAGATTTTTTGTAAAAAATAAAACAATAGGATTTCATTTTATGTTTCACGAAAATAAGAAACTTTTTAATCCTATAAAATACTCAGTTATATGTAGTTCTTATTTTATTTTTGGGAATAAGAGTATGAGTGAAAAAAATCCCATGTACGTTCCTACAATCTTTCCAATTGTTAAACACGGTGATAAAAAATTTAAAAAAATATTTGAACGATTTAACAAGAGAAGAAATATAACGTTTGTGGATCAGTGATCATCGGGAAGAAATTCTGCAGGTAAGCACGCACATTAGAAGAAAATGTCAAAAATGTGGGCACTCAAGTTTGTTTTGAGGTTCAGCGAAGTTGGGANGGTAAGCACGCACATTAGAAGAAAATGTCAAAAATGTGGGCACTCAAGTTTGTTTTGAGGTTCAGCGAAGTTGGGACGAGACGTTCGTGTTCACATCATTCTTTAACGAAGACAACGCTGTGAAAACTCAGTGCGATTTACAGGACCGTGTTTTTCACTCTAAACTCCGTTCACACACAGATAAGTGCTGCGGTCTCTCAGACCCGAAATACATTTGTCAAATTTCCCACGGATTTATTNACAGATAAGTGCTGCGGTCTCTCAGACCCGAAATACATTTGTCAAATTTCCCACGGATTTATTTCAGTTAAAGGACATTAACTACCTATGTGAACTAACAAACGTGTCCCTTGAAACATTTTTAATTTTGTTGAATCTCATAGGCTAAAACTATACGTATTTTTTTTTAACGAGAAAATGTTTTACTTTGGTTCTTAATGAAGTTAAAACTAGTTTTATTATTCTCAGCACTCGCTGTGTTGTTTGACATACACAGGACGACCTCGTCTCGGCTTTTCTTTAAAGATCTGCATATTTTGGCTGTCCAAAGTAAAAACTTTTATATTTTGCCGAACAAGCAAACAGCAAAAAGCACACTTCCACCGAGTTTTAGAATTAAACATCAAAACGTTGGGGTTATTAATGATGACACTGAAATAAAAATTGAGCAGTTCGGTACTATAGAGAACATAGTTTTCATGTATTAAAATTACAAAGCATGCTACACATGTAAATATTTAATTGTTTTTGTTACTCTTTAAGTCCCAGTGTTACGGTGGTATAAGTAGTGACTCATACATAACAAATAACTGCGACATTTTAAATCTTTTAGAAGTAGGAGGTGAAATACTGGCTGACAAAGGTTTCCCTGGAATCAATACAACAATGAAAAAAAAACGTGACATTCATTACACGTCTACTATAAAAAAAATTGATTTTTTGAGAAGGAAATTTTTGGTACGTACTATGCTGCCAATGTCAGAATTCACGTAGAATGGTGAATTCGGAGAGTTAAAGTATTCAACATTTTACGTAAGCTTCCTACTGAGCTTCTGCTCCACGTTGATGATATTTTACTTATCTGCTATGTTCTGACCAACTTTCTACCACTTATTTTAAATTAGTGTCCAACATTTTATTTCAATTCAAACAAAAAAAAATAAATATTTTGGTTATCGATATTGCACTGATTTAAATATGTTGCATAGTTTTCTTTAAGAAATAATGTAATGTACTAAAATCATATGTTATGATCTATGTTAATTGTTGTAAAGGTAAACATTTCACTTTTATTTACAGTATTTTGGGGTAACTTTGTGTTATTAGGGCAACTTTGTACCACCTTCCTAATTATATTTTAAATGAAAACTCGAAGAATACCGTCACACTACCATGTCTCTTCCAAATTACATATTTAACAATGTAGTAAGTAAGGGCTGTAAATCCTTCTTTATAAACAAAAAAGTGTGGTACAATATTACCCGTAATCGGTACAAAGTTATCCCAAAAGACTGCAATCTCACAATGATTTGAAAGTTTCTATTACAAAATTATTGACATTAACTCATATTCTTATTTTTTTCACAAAAATACTGCTGTCTCATGTTTTAGCAAGTCCATTTCACACAACCAGAGATATATGATGTTTAGGATTTCAAAGATACGGGTACGTTTGGAACACATTATCTAAGCAAAATATAATATCATATAGTAAAAAATATTATAATACCAACTTCGGCACGAAATACTGGAATTAACCTTTTTTAATTTTTGGGATAGCACATCAGTGGACTATTGGTCACAATATACTTCACAAATATACGATTTAATGGGGCTGTAGACAACCAAATCACACACCTGGAGTCCAGCACAAAACATTAACACTTGACATTGGGTAGAACTCTTCTTCAACACAGGTATATTATCTTCTACACTCAAATAAGGAACGTTAGGAAAACCTTAATCATCAACCACAGGTTTATCAGAACAGTTTTTTGGGCGCTTGACTTCCAATACTTTTGTCATCTTTCCGTCTTCTTTAACCAATGCACAAGGACTTGAGCAGAGGCATGCAAATTTATGGTGGATTACCAAACCTGTGGAAATTACTTCGCAGTTTCTGTTTTCAGAATAAAACTGAACTCTTTTCTTCTAATTTTTTTTGCATTACTCCAGGTTTCTATGACTTACGGAACTCGGTTTCAGGAAAAAGTCACTTAGCTTTGAAGCATTCTTGGTTATTAGTACTCGATGAACTCATACAGATGCAGAATTTATAGTATTACACAGCTGGAACCAAAGTGTTCTGTTAGCTTGTGACAGAGTTTCTATGCAAAACTGAATGCCTTGCGGTGACACCGCNGGTAAGCACGCACATTAGAAGAAAATGTCAAAAATGTGGGCACTCAAGTTTGTTTTGAGGTTCAGCGAAGTTGGGATGAGACGTTCGTGTTCACATCATTCTTTAACGAAAACAACGCTGTGAAAACTCAGTGCGATTTACAGGACCGTGTTTTTCACTCTAAACTCCGTTCACATACAGATAAGTGCTGCGGTCTCTCAGACCCGAAATACACTTGTCAAATTTCCCACGGATTTATTTCANACAACGCTGTGAAAACTCAGTGCGATTTACAGGACCGTGTTTTTCACTCTAAACTCCGTTCACACACAGATAAGTGCTGCGGTCTCTCAGACCCGAAATACACTTGTCAAATTTCCCACGGATTTATTTCAGTTAAAGGACATTAACTACCTATGTGAACTAACAAACGTGTCCCTTGAAATATTTTTAATTTTGTTGAATCTCATGGGCTAAAACTATACGTATTTTTTTTTAACGAGAAAATGTTTTACTTTGGTTCTTAATGAAGTTAAAACTAGTTTTATTATTCTCAGCACTCGCTGTGTTGTTTGACATACACAGGACGACCTCGTCTCGGCTTTTCTTTAAAGATCTGCATATTTTGGCTGTCCAAAGTAAAAACTTTTATATTTTGCCGAACAAGCAAACAGCAAAAAGCACACTTCCACCGAGTTTTAGAATTAAACATCAAAACGTTGGGGCTATTAATGATGACACTGAAATAAAAATTGAGCAGTCCGGTACTATAGAGAACATAGTTTTCATGTATTAAAATTACAAAGCATGCTACACATGTAAATATTTAATTGTTTTTGTTACTCTTTAAGTCCCAGCGTTACGGTGGTATAAGTAGTGACTCATACATAACAAATAACTGCGACATTAAAAATCTTTTAGAAGTAGGAGGTGAAATATTGGCTGACAAAGGTTTCCCTGGAATCAATACAACAATGGAAAAAAAAACGTGACATTCATTACACGTCTACTGTAAAAAAAATTGATTTTTTGAGAAGGAAATTTTTGGTACGTACTATGCTGCTAATGTCAGAATTCACGTAGAATGGTGAATTTGGAGAGTTAGAGTATTCAACATTTTACGTAAGCTTCCTACTGAGCTTCTGCTCCACGTTGATGATACTTTACTTATCTGCTGTGTTCTGACCAACTTCCTACCATTTATTTTAAAATTAGTGTTCAACATTTTATTTCAATTCAAACAAGAACAAATGTTTTGGTTCTCGATATTGCACTGATTTAAATAGGTTGCACAGTTTTCTTTATAAAATAATGATAATGTACTAAAATCATACGTTATGATCTATGTTCATTGGTGTAAAGGTAAATATTTCACTTTTATTTACAGTATTTCAGGGTAACTTTGTGTTATTAGGGCAATTTTGTACCACCTTCCTAATTTTATTTTAAATGAAAACTCGAAGAATACCTTCACACTACCATGTCTCTTCCAAATGACATATTTAACAATGTAGCAAGGGCTTTAAATCCTTCGTTATAAAAAAAAAAGTGTGGTACAATATTGCCCATAATTGGATATAAAGTTATCCCAAAAGACTACAATCTCTCAATGATTTGAAAGTTTTGATTACAAAATTATTGAAATTAACTCACATTCTTATTTTTCTCACAAAAATACTGCTGTCTCATGTTTTAGCAAGTCCATTCCACAAAACCAGAGAAATATAATGTTTTGGCTTTCAAAGAAACGGGTACATTTGGAAGACATTATATAAGAAAAATATAATATCATGTAGTAATAAAGATTATAATACCAATTTCGGCAAGAAATGCTGAAATTAACCTTTTTCAATTTTTGGGATACCACATCAGCGAACTTTTGGTCACAATATACTTCACAAATATACGATTTAATGGGGCTGTAGACAACCAAATCACACACCTGGAGTCCAGCACAAAACATTAACACTTGACATTGTGTAGAACTCTTCTTCAACACAGGGATATTATCTTCTACACTCAAATAAGGAACGTTAGGAAAACCTGAATCATCAACCACAGGTTTATCAGAACAGTTTATTGGGCACTTAACTTCCAATACTTTTGTCATCTTTCAGGCTTCTGAAACCAATGTACAAGGATTTGAGCAGAGCCATGGAAATTTATGGTGGATTACCAAACCTGTGGAAATTACTTCGCAGTTTCGGTTTTCAGAATAAAACTGAACTCTTTTCTTATAATTTTTTTTGCCTTACTCCAGGTTTCTATGGCTTACGGAACTCGGTTTCAGGAAAAAGTCACTTAGCTTTGCAGCATTCTTGGTTTTTAGTACTCGATGAACTCTTACAGATGCAGAAATTCTAGTATTACACAGCTGGAACCAAAGTGTTCTGTTAGCTTGTGACAGAGTTTCTATGCAAAACTGAATGCCTTGCGGTGACACCGCAACATGCATTAAAAAAAATTCGCGCATTTGGATGCTATTCAGTTGAATTTCGGAATTTATATTACACAGTGCCTAGTTTTCTGTGATTGTACACATTATGTTTTTTAATGTTTTCTCTTCACTTATATCATACACTGTTTGAACGATTTCAGCCAATATTTACATTGAGAAACATTCAGCTTCTATTTTATGTTGTTGCATGAACACAAACGTAAGTTGGCATTTTATATACCGAAAAAAGCATTACTCGAGCTGCTCCGGCGGATAACACACTTTTCGACGTTCAGCTATCCCTTTTTCCTTTGTAATATGTCTCCTTTCCTGAAAAGGAAACAGTGACAGTTTATAAATAAATTTTTATTGTTCTAATAATATACCATATCGAAATCAATGATACATCACTGAATCACAGTTTATCCCAACTACACAAATCAGTGAAAATGGCTGCACCAAGAAATGGTGTAAAATGACAGATTTTTTCGGGCCTAAAATACACTGATTAATTAAGAGGAAACGCACATTAATAGCATTTTTAAACTACGATATTAATTTTTTACAAATGAAGAAAGTTGCTTTACATGCAATGGAAGTAATAAAGGCATTGTGGGTTAAAACGATGGAGGCACCCGCTGGTATTCGAGCACTCTCTCCTCGAGTTGCTGGCAGGGCGCCTCATCTACTACCTTTCACAAACTTGTTGATCAACAATATTCGTTTCGAGTATGTAGGTGTAACTGCCACCTTCAAATTAACACAATATTATACTTTTTATTTGTTGCAACTACTACAAAAAAATTCCAGAAAATCTCGCAGTAGTAGAGAAAACTATAGAGATACGAACTAAATCCGTTAAACATATGGCGAAAACGCCACGTGTACACCATTACAACTATCCACAATTATGTTAACATTACCAGTCAAGTTAAACAACTTATAACCACGGACCGGGCAAAATGCAAAAGACGATGCTTATTAAAATATTGTCTATAAACAAATATTTTAAAGTATTCATTTGTTTTTAATAAGTTATTTTTTTATCGGATTTCTTAAGACGTGTAGTCTACATATTATCAACAAAATTTTTTAACTGAAGCGCTAGTCTAAACTAAAGCTACGAATAAATCAGTGGTTGAAGTAGCTAATTGACCAGTTGAATATCTAACTAAATAATTTCGTGGTAGAATTCGGGCCCATTTTAGCTGATTCCCGAATGGTATTACCTTATTGTAACTGTTTCGTCAGTCATACGCATTTCACTGGTTGAAATAAAGTTATTCTCAGTGGTTCAGGTGTGCTGGTAACAGTAGCTGTACTCTTTAAATTCGTACCCTCTACTCTGACACCTGGTTTTCCCCATGTTTGTGGTTCGTTAGTTCTACACGTGTCACTACTGGTGTTGCAGGAATATATGTATACTCACAGCGCATGCGTGCATACGAGTGCCTGATGCTCCAGCGGGACAGTCACTGTTTTTATAAGGTTTTTTTTTGTCGCCAAGCTTTAAAAGAAATACATACGTAAAATACGGAAGGTGAAGAAAAAATTTAACTACGCAAATAAATTTTAGTTTATTTACCTTCACTGTAACTTTGTACAAAGGTGAATTCACTGAAGATTGTCGGATAACTAATCCACTTACTATACTGGAAACAGGTTTTTTTTTGCATTCCTGCACATTGGTCACAAGAATATTCTTCACTAATTGTATCCCTTCATCCAACGAATCATTCTGTTCAGTTTAAAATTGTACGAACACAAATCCACACATAATAATGATATTCGGATCAGATTAGAAGCTTTCAAACTCTGCTAAAATGCACCATGTATGGCCGCCCTCTGGCAAGATACATCGCAGAACTTACAGCGCGGCCGCTAGAGCGCTCTCAATTCTGGAGCGTGCGCGCTGCCTATAACGATTTATTAGTATTAATTAGAACAAAATTCTTAATTTGCTACAAAAAATTGAAAAACTAATATTAAAATAAAATAATTGAATAACTTTCAAACCACCCAGTAGTGATTTTATTAGATTTTATATAACCCACAGTAGTGAGACTTCTTTCGCGCGTGCGAATATCGGCGAATATCTTCACTCTTCAACAGCTCAGTGACAGCCACTCTACGATGAGGTGTAGCATTGTCGTCCATGAAGAGGAACTCAGGACCCAAATCAACACGAAAAAGACGCACGTGACGGAAGAGAACGTCGGTAAAATAGCGATATGTGGAGCTCCCTTTGGCCTCCAAGCGTTATGCGCTCCTAAACACGAAATCTCTTCCACCTGCAAACCGGTGCTTTTCGAAAATGTTGGAGGGATGATTACGTCTTCCCCACTTTCTACAGATTTATAGACGTCCGGAATCCTTTATGCGCACTCGACCCCATTGTTCAACTACCCAGTCCCTGTGTTCTCTGCATCACAGTTAACACCGTCGCCGATGGGCAGGTTTTAAGGCCCGAAGGCCAGCACACCCTCCATCCTCCCGCACTGCAACTGTACCCTGGTGGGTAAGGCAGTGCACGGCACTTTCCTCTTGGTCTCTTCGGGCCATTCACTTTTCTTACTTGCCGTTAACTCAGTATTCTACTGGTTTTCTCGTTTAAAACCTGTCCTCCTCGCCAATCTAAGATACTCCGACTTTTGATCTTTAAAGCCTTTACCTGAGTACCCTATCATGGGTCATCAGAAATTCGCCTGTTCCATTTATCAAAATCTTCTAATCTTCTTCCGATTTTGGTTGCGAACTCATTCCACATTCTATGGAGTTGTTTGTCTTCCATAACTGTATTGACTTCCAAGTGAATGCCCAATTCTTCCATCTGCGCTTGGAATTGCTCCCTTAAGTCCTCGGCCTTCAAGCAGTTTGACAGGACGTGTTGTACGGTGTCATCCATTCCGCAAACCTCACAAAGCGGGGACACCACGAGCCGCAGGCTGTGGAGTTTGGCCTTAAAGTTACCATGGCCAGTTAAGAGCTGCATACTGTAGTGGTTCACTCGTAACCATTTACAGCTAAGCCTAGTTCTTATGTTTGGCAGAAGTTCGTAGGTTTACCTACCTTTTTCAGAACTTGTCCATCTATCCTGCCATTTGTCTAGTATGCCATCCAAGATTGCTTCTTTCCCTTCTTTCCTCAGCCTACCGGCCCGCGATCAGCCTACCGGCCCGCGTCGCCGATGGGCAGATGTCAGTTGCATAAACCGTACTGGTCACCGAGAGAACAAACCTCATATGTGCATTCTNCGCGTCGCCGATGGGCAGATGTCAGTTGCATAAACCGTACTGGTCACCGAGAGAACAAACCTCATATGTGCATTCTCCTGGCCACGGTACATCGCGATATCGGCCGTCCGGTAATACGTCACACGTGTCTTGCAATTTCACCCGCTGTCTGCCGTCGATCTTTCCTCCCCAGAAATACAAAATATTTATCATCCGTCACCGCGGTTGCTCGTAAACAACTAATACTAAAATGCCGGCTAAGTTTCTGACACGATGCTGTGTGCGATCCCAAACTGCTCACTTCGACCTTCTTCCAATTTCCCAATGATTAGACCTCGAGTGAAGTCGTCCAGATGTAGCCTACGAGACTCTCTGTCGGCTATATGAGACACCAGATCACTATGACGTGCACTGTCCAGTAGTTTCCACTACAATGCTGAGCTTGCACAGCGCTCGTGCTTTATACCCATCGCTAACGTCAACACTACGTCATGCTATGCACATGCCCTATATCTTCCGGTCGGTATGCTTGTCCGTTTCTCTGTTATGCTAATTTATCGAGTTCGTGCTTAATTTTTTCACGCCACTGTTTCTGTTGTTCATTTTAGACTTTGTGTAAAAATTATGTACTATGTTAGATTTTGTTTTTAAATTAAGCATAACAATCACTGGATTAGCTTACTGAAACATGTTAATGTTTATTTCACAGATTAAGTTAACGCCTTTAAGATGTTTGTTGATAAGAGTGCGAGTATACTCATAATTTGTATCTTGCACGTATAAAAAGTGACTGCACGCTATCCATATTCTCCTTTTACGTTCTCAATATTTGAACAGCCGTTTACTAATAATCCTCAAGTCCTTTGTCAATTGTGACACCTATTGCATAGACTAGTAATATACGAGGTTTCCATTGACTTGGATGTTATTCTTAGATGTAATGCCTTAAAACAGAGAGCTCATATAGGTGCACGAACACTATTTTCTGTTTACCATTACTATACATTAGTGAATTCCAAATGTAAACTGATTCTGCTGTTCAAACGCATTTGTCAGAAAAAAATCATATTTAAAATTTGCTCACCGGAGCATTCACACACTAGCAAAATATTGCACTAATGTACAGAAAATATTATACAGAATAATGTTTTTATATACTTTATATTCAAAATAATGGAATACTGGCGTGAAGTGTGCTGGAAATTTCCGTAGTTAATATTCGGTGGTTTGCAAATGTACCAGGGTTGATATCACAAGATAAAGGACATTGATAAAGCTAATATCTGCAGTGTTTCGTTTTTTATAAATTCTGTTGAGTCTGGCTCACGGACGTCATTGCCTTTATCAGTATATTGAAGCGTGGCTCCTTCCTTTCCGTAGTTAATGAAAAGTGACCTAAAGTGAATCGGCCAGAAAAAAAAAAGTGCTATTCGTTTATTGGACCTCTAGAAATCTGACAATTAAGTTTAAATATTTCGTTTCGTTTCTCTCTAACTTATATTACAGACACACTTTAATAATACAGATGATATTGCAGATATATAATATAGTGGTATAAAATACGCAATTTTATGTATGTCATGTTTGCCTAGACAAATATTGAAATATATCATTACTACCGTAAACAAAACATTACGATAGAAAAACTATCAAAAGAAGTGCACAATAATATAAAATGATTTAGATTTCTCCACGATTGGTACCTAGGGTCACTTGTTCTGATAATACAAGTTAATGATTAAGATACTATAGCCTACTGACTTCTTCGTCATAATTTTCAATTAGTTATATTTAAAGAGTTACTCCGTGACCCGTAGTTTAGGGCAGTGTAATTCAGACTCAAAAAATATGAGTTGAAACTTCGTTGATGCCGTCAATTACTGTGAATTCCTTAACTTAAAGCACTAATAGTTGTTCAGAATTTATGGTAAGAATTAAAATTTTCGACAAACACTCGTAGAATGATCAAAAAATACTTTATATTAGAGCCAATTCTTTATATTTTGGTATTATCGAAAATTATTTTTAAGAAGCATTGCATAAATCCTTAGTTAAGTTAGGAATTTCGAACCATACCAAATTTTTCAATAGCATTAAATTTTTGAAGATATTATGACGTTTAAAATTCAGAGATTTTGCACAATACTAGTATAAGCTTAGCAATTTTCAACAAATCATTTTTATTTATAGTTTCAAAATATTATACCAATTAATTTTAAGTCAAACAGAATATTTGCTCAAAATTAGGGTAAATTGTATATAAATATAAAAAAAAATATTCCCACCGAAAAAAAATATTCTGTACCAGATTTCCTACTTTATCCCAGCCATAGTTTCCACGTGTTTCCAGTGATATTATTGTCAAACTAACAAGTTAATACGTGTCGCTAAAATTTCGGTACAGTAGTTTGTCTACAAACTATCATAAATATTTTACTACAACATTTTGAACATTTCAATTAAGTGGAATGAAATATCCTAAAAATATGCCAACTGTTTAGGAAAACCAAGAAATTTTTAAAATAAATATATAACGAAATAAACAAAATTTTTTTAATAAGTACATAACGACATAAACCAAATTTTTGAATAGATGTTATTTTCTGATGTGATATTACATAACACAAACAGTGGCAACCAATATTATTAACCTCCATATATTTTTATTTACAGAATTAAAGGATACATATGCATACTCAGTGGACAAATGTTAGGTAAGAGTAGCCATATGAAACAAATTATTATAATCCTAAACATTATTTAAATGTATTAGTTTATAATTGACAAACTACAGAATAAATAAAATCCAATATATTTAATTGCTCCGCCAATGTTTCTCATTGACTAATTAATCGCGTGTTTTCGGAAACCTTCGATTGACCAATAAGTCGGTTCTCCTCCACCTCCTTACAATATATTACATTGTTCCGCCAAATATTTCTCATTGGCAAATTAGTAGGGTGTTTTGAGAAACCTTCGTTCTTACCAATCAGCGGCCTACTTTAATCGCGAGGGTGAACTATTTCCCCTCCCCCCTTAAAAACTCTTTATAAAACGCACTCCAAGACCCCTCGCGAAATCAGCCATTTTTCTCGCTCTTAGAAATGTACACATGTTGTCCGAGCGGCAATAAAATCCTTTCTGCCATTTTGGCATTTGGAAGGGCCCACTCGCTTAGTGCTTTGGACAAACGGGACGAGTTACCGTACCTGCCGAAAGAATTACTCATAGTCTACACACCTAAGAAATTTCGACCGTCCTACCTGCAGCAGGAAGAAGACATACGGGGCTGCCTCCCGTGCAAAGAGNCCTCGCGAAATCAGCCATTTTTCTCGCTCTTAGAAATGTACACATGTTGTCCGAGCGGCAATAAAATCCTTTCTGCCATTTTGGCATTTGGAAGGGTGCACTCGCTTAGTGCTTTGGACAAACGGGACGAGTTACCGTACCTGCCGAAAGAATTACTCATAGTCTACACACCTAAGAAATTTCGACCGTCCTACCTGCAGCAGGAAGAAGACATACGGGGCTGCCTCCCGTGCAAAGAGTGTTTCTAGGGCTGCACCACCTCGGTTCCCGAAACGCCGCATTGCCGGGGTTGGTGCAAGGACCGCCGAGCAGCCTTCGCGACATCCGCGCCCGTGGAAGACTACGTCCCTGTTGAAGACGCCCTCCCCGTTGAAGACGCCCTCTCCCTAGAAGACGACGTCACCGTGCAAGCTATATACCGCAAGCTCTACCCGTGGAAGATGCTCCCCTACAAGAAATATACTGACAAGAAATATCCGGCGTGGAAACAAACTCAGAACACAGGTGCTCGATGTGGATGGACCTCGATGAAGTTTTAAATGACTTTGCAAAATTTCTTGAAACTCGTTGTGTGCATGGGAACTTAAAATTATTTTATATAACAAAAATGGTATGAAATGTGTTGCAACATCCAAGGTTTTCGCTCGTTGAACTCGTACACCATCAAGCAGATTGCCATCTCTTAGAGTGACGAAGACGAGAAAACCAAAGTTTTTACTTTTTTACCGCTGTGTCCACGGAAGCACCTCANAAATGGTATGAAATGTTTTGCAACATCCAAGGTTTTCGCTCGTTGAACTCGTACACCATCAAGCAGATTGCCATCTCGTAGAGTGACGAAGACGAGAAAACCAAAGTTTTTACTTTTTTACCGCTGTGTCCACGGAAGCGCCTCGACCACACCACGTAACAGACGCATCGCCTACAGAAGCACGAAATGCACGGACTAAGGTCGGACGAGGAAAATATTCCGTACGAGGAAATTTCAACAATGCTGGACTCTGCTATAATTCTCTATTAACCTGTGTATGTGTTTGGAAGACGCCAAGAGTTGGTGATTCGCAATACGTGCCTCATTGGAACGAACTTTGTAGACCTTCACAAACATTGCCGCTGCCCGCCGTTTCGACAGCTTGTCGAGACGTACGCCACAAGACTTCACGGGTGCAAAAATCAAAGATATTGCTGTGCTCCGTGCCACGCCGAAGCCTTAAAATTGTGGATTTACGATAACCCGTGGTACTGAAAAAAAATGGACTGCGAGAAACCCATTGTACATATTAAAATAATATCATGTGTGTAATGACCTCCAAGACTCACAGATGAAACACGTGTAAAAAATATTCCTTGTATTATGCAGATTATTAATAATAATATTGTATTGTGTGTACACAAACAAATATGTTTAAAACAATATATAGATTTTTATTTTATCTTGAGTTATGTCAAGCTCACGTTAGTTTTAAAAAAATGCTGTTAGTAAATAAAACATATTTAGTATATCAGTTTTGTAAAAAAAAAAAAAAAACATTTAATGAGACACTAGTCGCCAGAAACATAACGTGTGTGTATATATATATTACATGCAAGAACGTAATTATTTAAAAAGCAAATTAAGGGATTGGGAAAAATCATGTATCACGCAAGGATGCGTTAAGCTGCTTTCTATAAAGTAATCATGGCTCGAAAAACACAAAAATAGAGTTAAAATAACTTCGCTACTCCTCACGGTATGCGACATGAATAGTGAAGGATCCCATGCATTCCCCCTAGACCAGGCATAGATGCTCATAATTAAAACAAAGTCCTCCCAAGTTTAAAATACGTGCATTAGGAAATTATAGCAGCGGGAAATAATACTCATATGGTTACTCCACGTGCGGCGATTTTTCTAGCACTCATTGTCGGCATATAAAACTCTTTATACGCATAAATAATTGCACATATAGTAAGTTTTGCGGGGAAAAAATATATACCGTGAGGAGATGATGGCATAAAGGTATATCCACCACAAGTACAAAATCATAAAAAACAGTTACCTTCGGCAAACAAATTTCTACATTTTC
>NQII01003383.1:193954-216554 GCA_002778355.1 Clitarchus hookeri | reverse complement strand
GTGCATGTCTGAAAATTGTGGGTACCCAGGGGATCAGTGTGAAAGCCCCGGCTTAGGCCGTGCTGATCGCGGGTCGGACTCTGGGTGGCAGTGGTTGAACCTTCTGCTTGGAAGGAGACCTGGAAGTGGATACTTGCCTGGAGGGCGGGCACTGCACGTATGAGACGGGTCGGTAGCCACTGCCCTGGAAAGCAAGCGTGCCGGCTCCCTTCAGTGTCAGTTTCAAAGGGTTGGTGCTCAATAACGAAGGGTCGACGGTCAGGTCCGCCTAGTAAGAGGACTCGTTCACAAAGCGGGTTTGTAGAGTGAGGATTGGACTCGGCCCCATCAAGGTGGCGCGTGCGGATTCAACTCTGCACGTTGCTGTTGACAGGTGAGGCGGAACCACTCTCGGGTGGAGAACATCCACCCACTGCGATTGGAAAGGGCGTTACTCTTTCTATTGGCAGTATTCAACTACTGTCAATTAGAGCACTGACCGAGCTCAAATCAACCGAGGTTACGGACACAGTCCAAGTCTGTGGGGAGTGCGCACCAAAACAGCCTGGTGTAATAATGCACATATTTTCTCTATATGTTGCAAGTCTGATGTGACAAAACGACGACGGTATGAAAGTTATGGGAAGTCCTGATCGCACTCCCCTAGTAATAATTCTCTGAAAGGTGTCTCCTGCTATACCTTCACGGATCAGGCGCAGGAGGAGCAAGTCTGGGTCGAACAACTGAGCCACAAGATTGGCGAAAACATGTGACGCCTACCAAGATAGTGGACTGCACCTACCAATAT
The DNA here is from genome assembly GCA_002778355.1 of Clitarchus hookeri. Lineage (NCBI taxonomy): Eukaryota > Metazoa > Arthropoda > Insecta > Phasmatodea > Phasmatidae > Clitarchus > Clitarchus hookeri. The sequence goes on along the minus strand of NQII01003383.1, from coordinate 215,767 downwards.
GGTGGAATAATTATTGTTGGAGGGTTGGTATTTAAGTTTTTAAAAAATATTTAAAAAAAATAATTTTTAATTAACTTTTTAAATATTTTTTAAATTAGTTTTTATATACATTGTTTGGAATTTTTTGGGGTTTTGAGGTCAAAGATCAAGGTCACATGGATTCAAGATGGCCACCGGCTGACCGGAATGACAGAGCACGAACAGCTCCGAAGATTCGGTTCCAGGTCCTGATGTGCCCAATTCCCCATAATCTCTCTTCTATCTGGTCTTACTAGAAAAAATGACGCTATAGATACCGTACACTCTTCATTAAACTAAATATAAATTATTAAGTCCCTGCTGAAATCCTTTCATTTCTACACTATCCCACTTGTGGATTACAGATTCCAGTGTTCACCTGGAATATTTCGAGTACTTTCCACTGTCGTCACAAACTCATAGTCTCCTGTCCCACATCTGCAACAATCTTGCGTTCCACCGATGACTGCGCTCACATTCTCTGTCTCTACATTGTCGTTCAAACTCGGCGCCTTTGTAGCAGAGCAACCTGTCTCTATGTACACTGTACCCGGCTTTCAAGTCGCTCATAGTGCTCACACAGCAGGCTCGTTGGTGTCTGGACAGGTATATGGTATATACAGCATAGGCAATCCTCTCCAGACTATTCTACACCTATTTCGCAACAATGGAGATTCTCTCCCTTTCAAGCAGCTGAGTTGTGTCATCCTTAGGTCACGAAACCGAATCTGCTTCTGCGCCGTCCCCCTGCCTCACTTATCCAAAGATCCGGACTAGGTGGAAGCGGATGGTTTATGCGAACACAGACAAATAACCTTTGATTGAAATTACGTTATTTTTTTACGAAAAGTGTATCACTATCTTTCTGTATTCATTTGTCCACCTGTGAGGTTAAAAAAATATTGTCACATAATAAGTGTAGATGAAAACGATGAATTTAAATTAAAGATATAAAAAAAATATAAGGCATGTAAACATTCCAGATCGAAGTTTATCTCTAACCAATGTAATTTGTTTGCAGAGTTTCCACTCCAGTCAACTTTTCTGGAATAATAAACGAGAAACGATTAATAAAGTTTCGCATCTCATAGATCGATTACAGTCATATTGGGTTAGGGGTTTTTGTTTCTAGCCATTCGTTGATAACTTTTCGAAGTCTTCAAGAAAACATGTTCATTTCAAATATTAAAAAAAAAAAAAACCCAGAAACAACACCAAATAACCACATAGTGCATGCAAGTAAAGCATTGTGAAAAAATTTTATTTTTACAATTTGATTAGCTACCAAATTGCATATACTGGATACATGGTCGCGATACGAACATAAATGTATAAAAGGTGCACATATATACTGTTTAAGTTAACTTTATAAACTGGAGTTATCATTATATCAATTAAATAATTACATACATTAATAAAACCTGCAGTTTTTACCAATTTGATTTTCACTTCTAAATACATTTTATAAAATAATGCTATTTTTTAAAGTTTAAGCTTTAGAGCTCTACACAAACTGTGGTGTGTCCGGTAAAAATTTAAACCAAAACACCACGTCCGTGCTAACTTCATTCATATTTGTCATTGCAGTTGGTGGCGTGCTTTCTAACAATTCCACTGGGAACAACATCGTTGAAATGTGAAAAAGTGATATCCTCACTGTAAATAAGTATTGGGATATCTATCTTAAAATGTATGGAAATATGCATTAACAGATTAAAGGAACCATCTTTTTTTTACATGTAATGAAAAACTATAGCACTTACTAGTAAAATCCACTTACATGAAAGTGAAATGTCACGTATCACACAGAAAAATTACAGTACGATATGCACAGAACCTTTTTGCAAGTACGTTGAGGCTTATTTCAATATCTCAACGGGAGATTTGAAACTGAACAAGACTAATTTATGGTAAGCGTGTATTAATAACATTCGTTCAGGCAGGCATTATGAATCGTTTTGAATTTTATATGTGTAGACCACAATTCTACAGAAATGCCGTCTCACGTAACCTATTACACCATTTAATAAACGAAATGGGTTCGAGCAAATTGTGCTAGTTACAGAAATTCTTGGAATCCATTTTTGTCAATTTAATTTTACATTTACGGATTTAAAATTGATCTAATTTCCACCCTTAATTTGAAATATTATATTCTAAAATGGGGTTATTTTAATTTATTTAAGTAGAGATTATGTGGAGGAATATTGCTTTGCTTTTTTGAGAGTATTTAATTTATTAGGAATACTATCACGTTTATACGCAAATTCCTATAAGCTCAAACATGATTTGAATTATGAATTGCGATCTAATTAATGCTTTTCTGGTATATACAACGCTTTAGTGTATTTAGTGGCTAACGCAATGATGTGCGACGGCAAGAAAAGGAGCAGCGGATCACGCCGAACGCCCTGCCAAGCTTGGTGGATTTTAGTTTTGTAATTTCGGTTCGCTGGGATGTGTATGGTGTTAACAGATACCAGATGTAATGTTTCCATCATTGTTATAATAATGTGACCTTCCCAATCAACGAAGGGAACATTCCCTTTCTTGTATTTGATTATTTCCNTTCCATCATTGTTATAATAATGTGACCTTCCCAATCAACGAAGGGAACATTCCCTTTCTTGTATTTGATTATTTCCCCAAACATTTGTTAGACGTCTTTCATTTATAGTCGGGGAGCAATCCATTATTTGTCATATACATTTACCTCACATTTCACGCTATTCTTTCCTTATGTGTAAGAGAAATTTGTTTCTTTTACATGTTAAAGAATTTTCTTCAAAATATTTTGTTCATGCAANTCTTTCCTTATGTGTAAGAGAAATTTGTTTCTTTTACATGTTAAAGAATTTTCTTCAAAATATTTTGTTCATGCAAAAATAACGTTGAAAACGAGAAAAGGATTTAAAGAAAAAACTACAGTGCCTTAATTAGTTATTTGTTAATTCCAAAGTCCATATAAATTTACGCCAAAAGTATGCATGAAAATGAGACGTGAGTTACAGTCAACAAAAGTATAAGAGATGAGTTGCAAGTGTTCACAAATTGGGGTACTTTAGAACTTTCCTGCAGGCGAGGGTATTTTTAAAATATTATTCCAATAACACTGTTTTATCATAAACACACATTTTTTCACGTTAATACTCCGTTTGAGTTTTGGTAAACCAACATTATNCAATAACACTGTTTTATCATAAACACACATTTTTTCACGTTAATACTCCGTTTGAGTTTTGGTAAACCAACATTATTTGAGAAATTTTGCGTTTCAGCTTTTTTGTAACAATTTAAATTTCTCTCTATATTGAAAGAAACACATATATAAAGTCAGGAAACAAATAACAAATTCCTACGTGAAAATTTCTGGAGGCATACTGTGAAGAACTAGGATATAGGTATGTAAGAGGTTCTGATCGGAATGGTTATTTGGTGCAAAACTTAACACTCTCAGGCTCTAATAAATTGGTATTTTATGAACCCCTAAAAAAAAAAATATTACTTAAAATTTTTCTTCGGTAGTTTTGTGCAATGTAGGGAGCAGTACCACGAAAAACAAATTTTTTATATGTTTTACTGGTATATTTTGCATCTGTTTGGTTGGAAAAGTCTAATAAATGTGTAAAATACGGCACTAAAATTATTGTGCATATCATCCCGTACTATGTGGTATTTTAAAAACTTGCATTAATCAATTTATTGTAAAATTTTGTATTTCTCAAAAATATCAATGCATTTCAACGAGCAAACACCGTTGGCTGTGAAAATATTATCGCCGTTTTAATGCACTTGCGAAAAGATCAAGTAAAATAATTTAAGAGACATTTAAAAAAAAAAAATAATAAATTTGAATCATTAGTAAAATTAATGTGACAATGAAACAGCCAAAAAAATGTAAAGTAATGTAACAATTGGAATTTTAATTACTATTTTAATTATTTTGATGATCTAAGTTTAAGATAACATACATAACAATTATAAATTATATATTTGTTTAACCAACATAAAAACCCTAATTTAATGCCGTACGAATTATTTATTTATTTTGTCATTGTTTTTGTGTATGTTAGAATTTTATCAGCCAGCTGAACTGTAATGTAAGTCTTGTTTGTTTACACTTAATATAAATATATTTTGTTAAAATCAGGAATGGTAAACAATTTAATTTCTCCTTGAGAGAAAAAATTTTCAACATTTTGTTGTGTGCAAATATTGTATGTTATAACTATGTGAGGCAATACTAGCTAGCCTATGAGAGAATTATTTTTTTTAAATAAGTGTGTTGAAAAATTTGGCTTTCTCTGCAAAAGGTTTAAATTATTTTAAGGGAGTTTGAAGCCATATTAAATTCTTCGCTAGGACTGTGGTTATTAGAGGTAATCACACAGCTAGGAATGGGCATTCATTTATGGATATACGAGTCCGAATAATTATAAAACCATGTAAGTACGATGGTGCGAAGACGTGATAAAGATTACAAGCAAAGAAGAGGCCTGAGTTTGGACAACATCAATGATTAAATGCTAGATATAGATATGTTTCGCCTTTCGCGTACTTATAAAGTGAATGTGCAAGGACTATATTACGCACACATAAGCACGTGAGCTTAGTAGTTATGGAAGAACTCGACGTAGAAGAGGATCTACTACAGCTGCGGAGCCATCTACAGTCTTATGTTACAGGGATATATTTAAATTCTGAGATAAGTCTGAACCAGCTTAGACAGCGAGCAGCTCTCGTTAATTAACATCTTATTCTACAACACGATTAAATCAAATTTTAATTTTCATTCATTTTGCATAACGTTTTGCTCACGAAGACCCAGTTAGAAAAATATATACTCTTTAATATATTTTGCATTCTCTACTATAAATGTTGGCTAGATAGTGTTGGCAGAAACATCTATAATTTGAGAGTTGTGAGTTAGTAGTTTTAATAATATTCAGTTACCTTGGTAATTGAAAGAATAATTTTTAATGCCCAGTTATATTTTAATTTCAAGTCTGCCCGATCACCATAATATGTTCACACTTTTCTTCTTACATCCTATTAAAATCTTGAAAGAATCAGAGCTGCCACTGTTCTCATTTACTGTAGTTCATCTGTAGTTAGATGTTGTATTTTTCTGTTTAGCATGTTGTCTTGCAGAGGGTGCCACGTTTTAGTAAGTGTCTTCCTGGTGGCACTTCAGAAATTAAATTTTGTAGGTTTTATTGGTGTTCACATATCTGTTGGCTTGAACTCCTCACATGTTCTGCAGTGTAAGCCGGGCAAGGAACACTCGCGTTTATTGTCTATAAAAATTTTGATGTTACATTAAAGTAAATTGTAAAGTTTAAGTTTCAGCAGAAAGGATCCGTTGTTTGCAGACAGAAAATAACATTTTCACAGAAATTATGAAGTAACTAGCGTTGCTGTGGCATAAAATATTTTGGTTCTATTCATTTCTGTGATCATTGAAAACAACAAACTGAAATGTTCAAACAGACAGCTGTCAAAAAAGGTGCTTCTTGACGCGAAAGCATGGTAAAAATGAGATTTTTGCAGATTGTAGTACCTTTACAGGTAATACAGATAAAAAATAAATGTGTACAAACACTCATGGGAACGAAAGTAAGGCTTATAAAAAAACAGAATGAAAATCGGTTGATTTTTTTGGGAGTTATACGCGTACGAACTAACTGACACAACTTATATATATATATATATAATATAATATATATAAAACCTACAAATACCTGTTTTAGTTTCATCATTCTTCAAAATTGTCTTTTACCTGCAATTAAGCAATTTATTATTAGTATTAAATAATTTAAATGTAAATATAACAATAGCCAAGTATAACTTTTTTCACTAATTTGTCTCCTTTCTTTCAATTTGATTTTAGAAAATTCTTTGAAAACAATTGGCCCCAACAGTTATTTTAAGTGTATTTCATCAAGTTCAATACCAAACATGGTCAAAACTATCATCAAATGAGTCGTTTCCACGGGAATCGGGCGTAGAAAGTCGAAATATGGCGTTTTTTTTTTTGCGATTTTTTGGGAATTTTACCCATTTTTTGGCGCGCTCTAGCGGTGGAACGGTTGGTAGTAGAAAAAAAAACATGTTATGGACAAAAAATGTAGGCAATGTTGTCTACTTTAATTTTGTATAGAATGGTCTTTTCGAAAAAACGCATAGTTCCCAATATATAGGCAGAAAACCAAAACAGTGCCAAAATTTCTTGGTTTTTTGCAAAAAAAAAAAAAACTATGTTGCGGGCAAAAATTCTGTCAGCAAACGTCAGATTCGTGTTCAGTGACCAGAAAAAAACATAAAGAATGACAACGANTAATGACAACGATTACGACTATATCTAAAAATTTCCGCTAAAGGCCCTTTTTTTCTAATTTACCTAGCGTAGTAAACCTACTCGCGAAAGTAAATTTTTTGAGATATTTTCTCGCGATAAATAGTATTGCCCATAAATTTTTTTATTGTAAGGCGTGTGCTGTTGCAAAGTTTTGGTGGATTCATGTCACGAAGTAAAATCACTGGCACTCCTATTTTCAATTTTAATATATGTGGAGGCAATCCTCGAACATCAAGCGAATTTAGAAATTCTGGCGGATAATTTACCGCTTTATTTTCGTGTAATGTTACATCCACAGATTTGTATGGGACATGTTCGCTTTTCGATAAGTATAGACAAATATTATTATCGATATATCGATATATCGAGCATTGGCGTACTTATAAGTATACTTATAAGTATCGATATATCGATATATCGTTATATCGACTTTACATTGTTGACATTTAAATGTTGACGTTGCATTGTTGACTAAGGCACTTCCTAATGCGAAAGCATGGTAAAAATGAGCTTTTTTTTTTTGCAGATTTTAGTACCTTTGCAGGTAATACAGATNAAGGCACTTCCTAATGCGAAAGCATGGTAAAAATGAGCTTTTTTTTTTTGCAGATTTTAGTACCTTTGCAGGTAATACAGATAAAAAAAAGGCGTAGAAACACTCGTGGGAACGAAAGGAAGGTTTATAAAAAAACAGAATTTAATCGGTTAATTTTTGCGGAAGTTACACGCGTCCGAACAAACGGACACAAGGTTTATATAAATATGTATATNTATATATAGATGAAAATAATTTTTACTACCTATTCAAGTTATCGGGTATCGAGTGTTTGTAGTGTTACCTAAATCGCACAGCTTAATAATTATATTTTCTATTTAAGATTACTTGTGAATGTCTAAATTAAAACAAAAAAAACCCTGTCGACAGTATTGGATGTAATTGTGAAAGTTGATATTTTACGGGGTTACGACAATTTATGTCAAGTATGAATGGATTTTTATGGCCTTTTTCGGGAAGAAGAATCATAAATATTACAATTCACGGTAATAATTATTTTCACGCCTCGCTCTTCACAGGCGGAAATTATTCCAGAATGGCTTCGTCATGACACTGCTATTGCTACTACTTTGTGCGTTTAGGAGATGCTTTTCGTTGGCGAACCGTGATTCAGGTCAATTTGTTTTAGCCACTTAACAACTTTTTGCTGACTACGTCAACGCGTTTGTTTACGTTTCTTTTTCGCTCCTCTCCGGCACACTATGTTTGTTTTACTGGTCTCGACGGGAACGGCACTGTATTAGAAGAAGTCACAAATCAGTGGAGGTACTAATCTGTATACTGTTGGGTTTCACTACCTGCTTTCTTACATATCCATAATATATATATATATTTAAGAAAACTTTCGTGTAGAGTCCGTCTGCATTCCGTCTGTTGATATAACCAGGCTATTTGCATTTCATATAGTTTGCTATGTTATTACTAAAGAATACACAACGAAATATATTTTATTTTGAATAAAATTTTTTGCGTAATGCTTGTATTTTTTCTTTATTTTATGTAATTGCACCCACTGCGAAAATAAATGAATTTCGTTGCAATTACTTAACATGTTTCCTCTAATATAAATTCATCGTTGTGATGATTTAAATAAATGTTACANAACCGTGATTCAGGTCAATTTGTTTTAGCCACTTAACAACTTTTTGCTGACTACGTCAACGCGTTTGTTTACGTTTTTCGCTCCTCTCCGGCACACTATGTTTGTTTTACTGGTCTCGACGGGAACGGCACTGTATTAGAAGAAGTCACAAATCAGTGGAGGTACTAATCTGTATACTGTTGGGTTTCACTACCTGCTTTCTTACATATCCATAATATATATATATATATTTAAGAAAACTTTCGTGTAGAGTCCGTCTGCATTCCGTCTGTTGATACAACCAGGCTATTTGCATTTCATATGTATGTAAATATAGTTTGCTATGTTATTACTAAAGAATACACAACGAAATATATTTTATTTTGAATAAAATTTTTTGCGTAATGCTTGTATTTTTTCTTTATTTTATGTAATTGCACCCACTGCGAAAATAAACGAATTTCGTTGCAATTACTTAACATGTTTCCTCTAATATAAATTCATCGTTGTGATGATTTAAATAAATGTTACANTGAATTTCGTTGCAATTACTTAACATGTTTCCTCTAATATAAATTCATCGTTGTGATGATTTAAATAAATGTTACATAATAAATAATCCTCACGCATATGTCAGGGAATTGCCTTAATATTTCGGTCGTCTTTCAATATAAACCTGCACCACTAATTCTTTAAATTGAAAAATTAAATTAAACAAAATTGACAGCTTTCCAGCCAAAATAAATTTTATCTTTAATGCCTCCGTCAGAAAGCTAAATATTGTTTTGTTTTAACATAAATATAAAATAATTAGAGATTGCACATTGGCTGTCAGTCACGTGATTGAGTGGTGGATGGCGGACGATCTTATAGGGTTAAGTTGTTAGCGGTTTTCTTTATTGTATCTAAATGATAAATAAAGTCAAGAAACTAGTGGGTGAAATTAACTTCGCAAATAGCTCTGTTATTTCTTAATTACAGCACTTCAGACAAGTCTCGTGTGGCTTCAAGTTGGGTGGGCAGAATTAACTGCAATGCGGGAAAATAAAGTTATTGTATATGAAAAGTTACCGCGTTACCAAGTATGGTTGATAAATGGTGATTTCCTCTCTGACTTGCTTTATGTAAACACATATTAAATTCCAACTGTTAGTTCTGTTATACATTTAACAGGGCATACATTCAACCAAACGATCATGGAGTTGGTGATCATCAGCTTCCCTACTTCAATATCGATTCATAGATAGAAAATAGTGTTATTTGAAAACTATATTTCTTGTTTCGGTACAAGCAAATCAATTGGAATTTTGCTACAGATATATTTTGGCACGTCCGTGTATCAGTGATAATAAAACGTTTGGTATATACAGTAATGCAGCAACATCGATAACGGTAGAAACAGATTTGTCATAGCAATTTTAGGTTAAATTAAAGTAAAATTGATTGCTTCCATAAAGATGAAGAGGGATTACATAAACGTAATAACCAAAGAAAAATGGTCGTTACTTACGTTTGTTGACCTCTCCAGTTGCATACGATAATATTTTCTAACGTTAAGGCAACCTCCCGGGCATATTTCACTAAGAGTTACCTGTGTACCACGAGATTTAGGATTAGAAGCCCGGATAAGGCATGGACACCTGCGCCGTATAAAAATGTAGGCTAGGTTTCTTTTATTTTATTTTGTAAGGAGAATTCATTCGACCTACAGTATCAATGCCTGGAATAAATACACGAAAATCAAATAAACACAATAACCTAATTATTTTCGTTGCTATAAAATAATTTTTTTTTGCTCTGTTATACTACAAACACTGCTCTAGTATCGTATTTCCTATTTTCCCAAGTCAAGAGTTCAACAGACGTCTAGACACCACAGAAAGTAGCCCAGTTCTCCCGTGCCTGGGTGGTGACTTCACAGCACGAAATATCTCCCACTTCGTCCACACCACGCTAACATCCTCCTATTCACGCCTGGGGAACGGCTTACAATTCCATCTTTGCGGGATTCGTCCCGGGGCGACGTGTTCGCTTGGACAATGGACCGCGGTCTCTTTCGCAGGGCAGCTGAGGGGCTGTGTTGAGATTCATAGCGCACTAACGTGATTCATAGGTCACGGGTTGGCGGGACTCATGTCGTGAGGACACAACGAGGCTTAAACTCCCCTTTCCCCTTCGTAACGCCGTGCCAACATCACGTGGAGCTGAAAAATGTCCTCGTACGAGATCAATAACCCATGTTTTGACAATGCCTTCTCCCTTCCCTTCGCTAGATATTACCTAGTGAATAGGAGGGCGGGAGAGCAGCGCTGTAGGGTTAGTAAGTTACTGCCTCACACGTCTCTTAAAACCATCCCCTGTCCCTTTTACAAGTTCTAAATTTTATGTTCCCTCCGATACGTGACGCAACTGCATGAACGTAATGGGTGCAGCTGCCGATTACAAGTGTTGCCCGTGCTGAATTATAGCGATATACTGAGCGGAAAATTGTCTCCCGTCCCTACTGTGGAAGTGATTTATGAACTGCAACTCCCTACAGCAGGGCCACGTCGGAATAACATTCGTATTTTTTTTTCCAGTTGCGTTCATATGCGTGATATTGGGTGTATTATACAGATGTGTTAAAATATCGTCTTCTGTGTAGCTGATAAACAACACGCACTCAGAAAGTGATTGGTGCGCGATCTGCATTTTTCATTCCAGATAACGTTTTATGGCAAGCTGTCGCGAGCCCAGAAACTTTGAAGGGAGGGGTTGAAACATTTCCTTCCTAGAGATATATTTTCTCGCCAAAATTAGTGTTGAATCGGAATTTGCAAGGGAGTTTAGTTTTGTACATATATTGTCTTAAAACAGTTGTCACAAACTACAGTATAAAAGCTATTTTGAAGGGCAACAATTTTAACAGAAAAATTTATTCTATTATTTGAGGTATTTTGTATAATTGTCACAGGATCGTTGCAACAAACTTCTAGGGATAATAGGTAATGCAATAAGAAACAACTTTTGCCAGAGAACGTATTTATGGAAACGCTCTGTTTCGACGCCAGGCGTCGTTGTAAAATAGTTCCACGAACCTGGGAGGTAGGCATTCCGNATTTATGGAAACGCTCTGTTTCGACGCCAGGCGTCGTTGTAAAATAGTTCCACGAACCTGGGAGGTAGGCATTCCGCAAAATGCGAATAACATTCCTTCTGTCGATCATGCTGTCATCTGTAGCTAGTGAACGTGAGGGCCGGTTACAGAGCTTCGCATCTATCCTGAAGAGGTGGGCTGTATCAAAAGCACTGAGAACCGCATTGCACCGCATGTGCTGCGCAATTTTCGTTACGCCCGTACCTCACCACATTCCACTACACAGACCTGCGTCGTTGTCGCTGTCTAAGTCTAAACAGTTGTGTGGTCACAGTGTCTACGCTCCGTATACCAGACTATTCATGGATGGTTATTCATCGTCAGGACATGTGGATATACATATGCTGTACGGTGTAGCTAGAGGCTGTGGGCGTGTAGAAGCGCGTCTTTATCAGGTACGCTTTCCCAAAAGACTGTAGCCACATCACACGCTGTTTCAGAGATTACGTAAGCGACTGCGCGAGTATGGGCTCTTCAATACACCCCATGAGGGCGCCAGTGCGAGATGTGTTTGTACCCCGCATTTTGAAGAGGAATTACTGGACAAAGTTGAGGCTAACCCGTCCACAAGCACACGTACGATCGCTCACGATATAGACGTCAGCCACACCTCCGTGTGGAGAGTGCTCCGTCAGCACAGGCTACATCCATTCCACGTGCAAAAGGTAGACGAACTTGGACCAGCTTACTTCAAGTTCCGTATTCGGTTCGCACAATGGTTGATGCAGCAGTGCATTGCCGATTCAGAGTTTTAATCTTGTATGTTGTTTACAGACGAAGTGTGTATTACGAGAGATGGCTATTTAAATACCCACAACAGCCACGTGTTGTCAGAAGAAAATCCGTGTGCAGTGGTGGCCTCACATCACCAACAACAGTTTCTGGTTAACATGTGGGTTGGTATCTTCCACGAACGAGTTATTGGACACTTTATTTATCCTTCCAAACCGTTTAGACGGCCAGGCGTATCACATGTTTCTGACAAACGAGCTACCCCAGCTGCTAGAAGAAGTGTAGCTGAACGTACTAGTATACACGTGGTTTCATTATGATGCAGCTCCACCGCATTTCAACCGTCGTGTTCGCCAACATCTAACCGAAACGTTTGGTGTCAAGCGGACTGGAAGAGGCAACCCTGGTCACCCGACCTCACGCCAATAGATTTCTTCATGTGGGGCCACATCAAGGGTTGGGTGTACTCTACGCCTGTGGAAAACCGCGACGTTCTCGTAGAACAGCACAGGTGGCATGCGCTGTTCAAACCACTCCTGGCATATTCGAGAGGGTCCACCAGACAATGCATCAATGTTTCAACTTCTACAATCAAGCGGACGGTCGCCATTTTGAGCACCTACTTTAGGTTAACGAATGGAAATGTGTAACTTGTAATCTATAAAATACTGTAGCCAACAAATTTCTAGCTACTTGTTATTACCACCATACCTACAGTACTACATTAAATACCACTGTGTCCTGGAAGGCAGGCAGATATTATCTGTTGTGTGCAACACTAACTGCCTACCTGCCAGGCGTTATAACGAGTAAAATGGCGCCTATCATCCAAACGGGGCGTCTCCAGACATCTGTTCTCTGACAAAATTTGTCCCTCATTACATGACCTATAACACCTAGATGTTTGTCGCAATGTCCTGTGCTATCCTGTACACATATGTATAAATTTCTTCTCATCTTTAATATTGTATGTTCTGAAACTACCATAAACTCACCCTAATGGAAATTATATATAATACAAATTATTAATTTATGTACTGTATTTCATAAAATAACCTTTGAAATGTTAATACTAAATAAAAAATAACGTGGCAAGTTACCGGTATGAGGTTTGTTGCATGATAGTCAGTGTGTCTAAGGTTTATGCGATTTTTTTAGTCGTTAACACAATATTTTAATATTGCAGGTGAAACTGACAACTGACAACTGACATAAAAAATCACTGGGAATGGCTATACCTCAGGAGAAACCGTAGTATGTATCCTAGTTTATCGATACAAAGTCAGATACGCAAGTACAACGTTGGTTTAGGACCAAATACGGGAGACAACCACCAAAACCACAATCCGTGAGTGGCACAGAAAATTTATGGCGACTGGGAGTGTTTGCAGCTACAAGGCAGCGGCCGATCAAGCACAAGAGCGGGGGACACTGAACGTGTTCGTAATTCCTTTGTCCATAGCCCTGGGAAATTTGTAGCACCGCCAGGCAATTGGAGTTACCTCGTTCAACTGTACACAAGGTTCGATGTACAGTTGTTGCAAGCACTTCAGCCAGATGATGGCCCACTCAGCGACGCTTTTGCTGTCGACATGCTGGCTCGAATTGACGTCGAGGAAGACTTCCTTGAACGTGTTTTCTTCAGAAACGAGGCAACGTTTCATGTGTCGTGTCAACTGAACAGGCACAACGTAAGGATTTGGGGCTCCGAGAACCCCCATGCATCCAAAGAACCTTTGCTCGATAGCCCAAATGTTAATGTGTGGCGCGCACTCATGTCAGACCGAATAACTGGGCAATTATTTTTCGCCGAAAAAAAAAAAAAAACCATCACAGCCAATGCGTATCTGGTCATGTTGGCGGAATTTGCTGTCCAACAACTGGAGAACATTCAACATGTCATCTTCCCGCAGGGCGGAGAACTCCCCACTGGGGATTGACAGCTCGTTCCTACCTTGATGAACCGTTTCCTGGCAAGTGGATTGGGAGAGATGGTCCCATTGGATATTTTTCTTATGATTTATATTAAGTGTCGTGTGTACCAAACAAGCGTTACCAAAAACCGACAACCTGAAGTGAAGGATTGTGGAGACCATTGCAACCATTGATGCAGGACTTCTTCAGCTAAGATGGAAGGAAATCGAGTAACGGCTTGAAGCGCCAAGCACAACAAATGGTTCTCATGTCGAAGGTAACTAACTTAAAAACTCAAAAAAATCAGCATAAAAACTTTCAGAGATTTGTCAGAGACACTGACTATAACGCAAAAAAATCTCATCCCGGTGACTTGCGAAATTATTTTTTTTATTTAGTTTTGAAGTGGTCAAAGGCTTTTATTGTCATCCTGTAGATAATATCCTGATTTATAATACCAGAAATGGTACATTGGCGGTTTCTGTTGGCTCTCCCATTTATGCCTGAAAAATTCGCGACATATACATTTTTTACTGGGCCCCACAGAAAAACTGAAGAAAAAAAGACAAGGTGCATTGTTGTTCATAGTATGTTGAAAAACAAACTGGTATTCAACTATCGCACTAAGCCTTTGTCGATTTTTCGACTATCACCTGATCTGCCTCTTGCGAAATAATTGTATCAGTATGGCCACTGTGTTCATCATACTATGAGTACTTGTCGAAACAAAAACATCTAGGTAGTTTCTAAAATCTCTGCCAAAACTTAATAAAACAAGATGATGTTTCGTGGGCGGAAAGGACCATCAAACCTCAGCAAGTTCACACACGGAAATGTCATCACATAGGAGACAATATAAGTAAACAATGACGCAGCTAAGCTGAGAGTACGTGTTAAATTAGTCGTATTTCACGCTCCAGCCAGAGTGTCGTTATTTACTTCCAGTGACATATAGATTATTGTTCACTTACGTACTGGCAGTTGCATATTCCGCGGTTTCTGCGCCATCGTCGATCGCTGTAATATGTAACGACCTCTCCGGAAAAATGGTTACTGGAATTTTGAATTTTTGCTCATATACCCACAAACGTCGTGGTTTCAGTTTGGTCAGAGATATCTTAAACAGACTTTATATTTGTTCGAGTAGTTCAAAACACATACGTATTCTAAAGGCACAGGCAACATAGACACTGCGATGTTTGCATCACTAAAAAAGCGGTCACATTTTTTTTTTTAATCATGTAGTGGAGAGTGGAGATATTTGGGTGGTTCTTAACAACGAGATCTTGAGGGTGAAGTGAGGTAGGAATNACCATCAAACCTCAGCAAGTTCACACACGGAAATGTCATCACATAGGAGACAATATAAGTAAACAATGACGCAGCTGAGGCGAGAGTACGTGTTAAATTAGTCGTATTTCACGCTCCAGCCAGAGTGTCGTTATTTACTTCCAGTGACATATAGATTATTGTTCACTTACGTACTGGCAGTTGCATATTCCGCGGTTTCTGCGCCATCGTTGATCGCTGTTATATGTAACGACCTCTCCGGAGAAATGGTTACTGGAATTTTGAATTTTTCCTCATATACCTACAAACGTCGTGGTTTCAGTTTGGTCATAGATATCTTAAACAACCTTTATATGTGTTCGAGTAGATCAAAACACATACGTATTCTAAAGGCACAGGCAACATAGACACTGCGATGTTTGCATCACTAAAAAAGCGGTCACATTTTTTTTTTTAAATCATGTAGTGGAGAGTGGAGATATTTGGGTGGTTCTTAACAACGAGATCTTGAGGGTGAAGTGAGGTAGGAATGGAGCAGCGTCGGAATGAAAGGACTGGGGAAACGCGATTTCCCCATGAAAATCCACCGACCAGTGGCATCGCCCGGCACGATTTCCACGTGCGAAAGTCAGGGAGTGACCCCGCCGGGAATCTAACCCGGTTCGCCTTTGGTGGAAGGTAAGTGCACTAGGTGCTGCGCCACCGCGGTTGCTATAAAAGGTAGTAATTCCATTAATTAAACAAAGAGAAAACATATACATTTCTGGTACAATAATTCTTTCTTCTTGTGGCCGCTGAGAGCCGTTCTGATAAATCTTATTCCAGCCGGTTTTAAGAAATTGCTTTCTCTTGAGTCGAGACGTAAAGTAACCACAAGGACCAGGAGTGTGCTCATTTAAAGTCCTCTGAGAGTTGATTAAACATGTAATTATGTGGACAGAGCAAACTAAATATACAAATAACTTTCCACTACGCATTTGTAACTGAATTAGTTGGGGAAATAATTCTGAAACCATTATAAGCGTAAAGAAATATCTGAATGTGGACGGATGCAATTTTGTGTTTAAAAGGACAACAATCAGGTAATTTTGTTGGTAAAAGAAGCGGTTCTTCATCGACGGAAATGGGACTTGGTGTTATAAAATAGGTAGTGATGTCTACAAGAGTTCGCTCCAGTACTTGCTGAAACCATGAATCTTGGTTTTCCAAGTAAAAATAAAATATTTGCACTCAGTTGTAACGAACGAACACATCATGAGTGCTGCGTCAATAGTAGCACTGACGAAAGAAAGTGCGTAGCGCTTGGATAGTTGTCTTGCCAAATAATTTGTCGACTTGATTTACGGAAGTCAAGCTTTTTATAGATAAATGTGACAACCAATTAAACATCCAAGATCACGTTTAAGTATCGAGTCTCATCAGATAATGGTTTTATTCGATGTAACATGTTATATTCCGTCGGATGTTGACGTTTATCAGTACGGCTATCGTCTATAAAAGTATTTATGTAACTTTTGTTTACCACAAACACTGTCTTAACTATCGACTTCACCGCATTTATCTTTTTTTAGCACAGAGTTTCCTTTCCTTGAGAGTTGGAGAGTCGTTGGCGGTATTTGTCTTCACAGCTACTGGTGCTGCATTATACTTTCGAAGCTCGTCTAGTTCACATACCAGTTTGATAAGTTTATATGTCACTAGCGAACCAGCCCGGCTTCACCCGGTAACAATTTAGTTTTTACAGCGATACTTTGAAAGACAAAAATTTTTACTGTGGGTCACCCTTAATAGACAAACATATGCTATTGCAGAATTTTCTGTAGACCTTTTTGAGAGCTACAATTCTGTAGTACGATAATTTGATGTATCTCTTATGGTTTAGTCAGCGCAAACCATGTAAGCGCCCTAAAGTCGGTTTTTTACGGCTTGATTACAAACGGTTTGCCTTTTCTCTACTATTCTTACATTAAATATAAATGTATTATAAACTCAACCCTTCCTCAAGAAATTCTCTAAATTATGTCAAAAACCGCATCAAAATCCATAAAGTAGTTTAGAAGTACTAAGCGAATACGCAGACAGACGCGGATAAGCGACTTTGTTTTATACTATTTAGAGACTAGAGATACGAACCGACTTTATAGAATGCATGCTGAAAATTTCTTGTATTGACCATAGTTCCCTCGTCTTCTGCTAACATATTATGTGGCATATTAACAGTTAGCGATATCGACACATGCTTTTTCTCGGTAGGAGAAGGCACACTATACTTGCAGACCTTGGTGTGTCTTTTAACGCTATCACATTGCGCGAACTGCCTAAGTCAGTTGTTGCAGCTAAAAATCACACGAGATGGGTTCTTCCGACATTCACTCTTCTCATATCGCCGCGTTAATTATAGAAATATTTTTAAGTATTATGAATATAACAATTTTAAAATAATTATGCATTTCTAGATATATGTGTAATATATATTCCTACAAGTATATTGTTTTAACTGTGTGTTTTCCAATTATCTGTGATTCCTTCTCACGCGAATGAGTATTTGCGTTTTCTCAAAGTGATCCCATATTTATTTTAGTTAAAACATTTATACCAGATGACTTTCTGTGGGCACTAGCTGAACTCTTTACCGTAAAAAAACTCGCAATTATATAGAAAATGACAGTTGTCGATCTGACACCATGACGTGAACATCGATTTCGAAGTGATCGCTCTCCTTGTACTGAAGATTATTAGTGGGTACGAAGGCCTACGACTGATTGTGATGGGAATGGAGTCTAAACCAATGCCTCCATCGTCGAATCGTCGACGGTGTCAATACTGCGGCAAAGTTCATACTTTCGACCACAGGGCAAGGCGACATGAGAAGAGTGGATGGTAGAAGAACCCATCTTGTATGATTTTTAGCTGCGAAAATTGACCTAGGCACTTCGCTCGAGGTGATAACTTGAATAGATACATATGTGTCTATAATAATAGTGTTCCTTGTCCTTCCAAGTGCCAGCATTCGTCGACATCGCTAACTACTTTTAATACGCTGCATAATATGTTTGCAGAAGACGAGGGAACTATGGTCAATACAAGCGACTTTCAACGTGCCGTACAGTCGATCCGTATGAAATATAAACTTTAACTGGACGAACTTCGAAAATGTAACAACGCAGCAGTAGATGCGAAGACAAATTTCCCCAAAGACGCCCCAAATCTCCAGAAAAGGAAACTCAGTGCTGAAGAAGAGGAAGGTGATGAAGACAATAATGAAGACAGTGTTCGTGATGAAGGTTATGGCGTTTTTCCTTATCTACTCAGCCATCTCTCCAACAAGTATGCTGACACACATAACCTGAAGAAGAGTGAAGACAGAAATAATTCTCGTTAACTCATCCCGGAAGACCCAGATGAAATAGTTTAGAAACTCAGACATTTGCTTGATCTGCAAAAAGGTGGAGATCACTCGCACATCCATCAGGTATTATCAATCAGCGATGAATTTAAGGAAAGGGGTTACATCGAATAAAACCATAATCTGCTAGCATCTGAAGCAAAAAAATTAAAGCGTATGAAATAAGTAAAAAAAAATAATTAAATAAATGCATTCGTAGTAAAGTGTTGAACATCTTGATACTTTCCGTAGATTTTTCTGCAAGACTTATAGATTCAGTGGTTTATAAAATCGTTGCTACACTGTTAAAAAATGACCTTAAAATTACTGAAAGTAGCGGTTGCAAATTATCCAGACATATGAGTGAATTTACGGACTCTTCGGTTCTCTCAACAACGTTCTATCCGTTAATTTCAAGTACATCTCCGTGAATTCACGGAACGTGTTCATAAACTTGCAAATGTTTTTTCATCTGCTATTTATAAAACGGTGTAACAAAAAATGTCTTACTCTCTTTATGCGCGTGTTTCACTGTGCATAACATGTCTACAAAACAGTTAGAAAAATTTTTCTGGTAGCGGTATTTGAACATAAAAAAAACTGGCAGTCCAACACATTATCCGCTCACCTTATTTTACAGAAAGTAATGTTGTAAATATCTACATCTCTTAGATTATAGTCATGTTAGAGAGAGGGCGAATTTTTTTTTCATTCAAACAGGAGCAAGAAAAAGAGTTTTAGTTTCATAATGTATTTCACTGTGTGTAACACAGAAATTAAAACCAAATTTAAATATTTTGTCTTGCGGTGGTATATGAACACGAATCGAAATATTGAAACTCAATAACTCAAACCTTTACACGAAGATTTTCGTAAAAATTGATTTTAAACGAAAGCGACTCTCTTAGTTTCAAGTCATTTTTGAGCACTCGTTATTTTGTTTTATTTGTGGTTTGTAAAACGAGGTTACGAAGAAAATATGCGCGTGTTTCACTGTGTATGCAGCAGGTTTTTTTTTATCCTGTAGTTGAATTTGAAAAAGAATCAGTGTGTTGCCATTCTATGACTCACTTACGACTATTTTACCCGAAGTAGTATTGTGAAGATGGGATTTTATATGCTTCAAGCATCATAGGCATTGTTCGAGTCTGAAAATTGAAGCCATAAGAATACGGAGAGCTTCCGTGTTGTATATTTACGGAACTCATTTCTGTTATTCATAATTCCGGAGCGCCTTTCTGTATATTAACTCTACATCTGTGTAAAAGTTTACGTAAATCTACACACATTTTAAACAGTATGAAGGTGGCTGAGGGTAAAATATCTGCTAGCAAGTGCACAAGGAGGGCTATGGTTCAATGTGAAATACGACATTCTCTGGCCGTTTAAAGCCGTCTGAGTTTAATTTGACTATCGAATGAACAAAGGATGTTTTGAGGAAAGAATGTTTTGAGGTGTATTTTTGATTTATGATATATGAGGTATGTTTCTCAGGTATGTTTTTTGATGTATTATTTATAACGTATAATTTGTAACGTATAATATGTAACGTATGTTTTTTGAAGAATGGTTTCTGAGGTATGGTTCTTGAGATATATTTTTTTAATTGTGTTTTTGAGGAATGTTATATGAACATGGTTTTTGATGTATGTTTTTGAGGTAAGTTTTTGAGGTGTATCTGAGGAGTATGTTTTTGAGGTATGGTATAAATTGGAAGGAAGATTTTTGAGGTGTGTTTTCAAAGTTTTTTCGATGTAATTTTGTGAGGTATGTTTTTTATGTATTTCATTTTTAGCAATGATATTAAAGGTAAGTTTATTTTATGTATGTTGTTTGAGGTATAATTTCTGGGGTAGGTTTTTGTTGTTTGAGTTTTGAGGTATGTTTTTGAAGTGCGCTTTTAGGGTATTATATTTGAGGTAATATTTATGAGGTGTATATTTGAGATATGTTTTTGATGAATGCTTCTTAGGAATTAATTTGAGGTTTGTTTGTTGAGTTGCGATTTATAATTATAGTATTGGATGTATGGTTTACGAGGTTTATATTTTGAGTGGTTTTTTTAAAGGTATGTTTTTTAGGTATGATTTTGAGGTCTTTTTTTAGGTATGGTATTTGAGGTGTGATTTTAGGCATGTTTTAGCAATGTTTTTCAGGCATGTTTTTATGCACTATTTCGGGGCATATTTGATGTACCTATATATTTTGAGGTACGTTTATTCCGGCACATTTTTTGAGGCAATTTTTTTTAGGTTAGTTCTTTAAGTATATTTGAAGTATGTTTTTTGAGGTATTTTATGAAGTGTGGTTTTTGAGGTATGATTTTGGGGTTTGTGTTTTGAGGTATGATTTGAGGAATCTTTTTGAAACATGATTTTGAGGAACTTGAGTTATGGTTTTGAGGTATATTTTGGACGCATGTTTTTGACAATTTTGGGGAATGCTTCCGAGAAATGTTTTTGAGGTATGATTTTTGAGGAATGAATTTGAGGTATGACTTTTGAGATATGAATTTGAGGTATGATTTTTGAGGTATTTTTGACATTTGGTTGGTTGGTCTGGTAGGGTCACCTGGGCGTTATTTCTGGAAATTTCGTTTGCCAGCTTATATGCTCCTTTCGAAAGACGGATTGAAATATTGAAATATTGTTGTAACTTTAGATTGATTGCTGCGGGGAGCACGTAATATAAGACTGCCTAACATCTGAGTTGGGCTAATAATTCCCCAGTTTCAAGGTCCTTACCTGGACGGTTTGCGAATAGCGTCGACCACAGCGGAAACAGTCCAACTGGAGTCAACGATGGTACTATAAACGCCAAGTCGGGATGCTGGTCGCAGGAAAACGATTAAACAAATGCTTCCTCTTTATATGTAACTTAATATTAGCTGGCTGGTCCGAACTGGTATTCGAAATTTCATGCAGAGTTTTGACTTTGCTGAGAAATTATTTGAGAAATTGTGAGCATTTTATATAATACGCTGCCAAATTTTATTGAAAGATGAACANTAGAAATTTCATGCAGAGTTTTGACTTTTGTTACGCTTGGCCCCGTTGAGCAATGCTAGCTAAGCAGAAGTAGTAAAGAGGCCAGAGATGCGCTTCGAGGATTNCATAAAATAACTTACTAGTCTGAATTCTGAAAGCTCCAGGGAAGAGAGAGCTATCTGTTACCTATCGCATCAGACGAAACAATGGGATGTGGTGTGTCTTTAGCTACATTAATTAACTACAGAGGACGAGATGTCGTGTGACCAATAATAATAATTCACGAGTGAGCAACGTGATGCCATCGTATAATCACTAGCGCATTCTAGTGTTAGTGGTGGGGTTTGAGATGTAAT